>CM076570.1:634922548-635426385 GCA_034641835.2 Pinus albicaulis
AGTGGTGAAAAAAAAACCATGCGCTCGAGCTCTGCTAGGGTTCTCGCTCATACCCTGCGATTGCAACATATGACACTCTTCGTCTATAGCTTCTCCCAGGCTCTTCCCTCCTAGAATAGCGCAGATTGGCAGAGATTCACCTGTAATGGCAGGCCCCTCGAGGGGAGGCGCTCGGTCCTCCCCCACAAGTAACGACAAACAAGTCAACAAGAAACCCTCGCAGGACTTGACCTTGAATCAACCGGATTCAAAAGCCAAGGACGCCCCGTTGCACGAAACGACAAATATCTCAATAGAAAAGAGCAATGCAAAACAGGAAGAATAATCTGGGAAAAAAGAAAAGCCCATAGTGACTTCAACAACCTGCAAACCAATAGCAGCTGAGAGGCCAAAAATCGAGCTCCCAAGCCACAGAATCAACAGTCAAATCTAGTATATGAGAGATCATGCCCTCATCGGCAAATTCATTGGTTTCTGGTCCACTAAAAAAGCCCTGCAAGGGTGGATTTCTGCCAAATGGAAACTCAAAGGGCATGTCACCCTTCAGCTGGGACCTAAGGGCTTTTTCACTGACATATTTAATTGCATTGAAGATCGTAATAGGGTTATGGAAGAAGGACCTTATTTCTTCAACTCAGCAGGCTTATACCTAAGGGACTGGGTGGAACGGTTCAACCCTGACAAGGAGGATTTCAGTTGGGCACCAGTCTGGAACAGGATGTACTCGCTCCCTCTGGAATACTGGGATGAATAATCTCTAAAAGATATAGGCAAGGAGCTGGGGGAGTTCATCAAAATTGCAAAGGAAACGAAGATGTGTCGATACACTTCTTATGCTCGCATCTGTGTCTATATGCACCTAGACAAAGCCCTCCCAGATTCGGTAAGCCTCTATCATGATGATTTTGAATGGATCCAGCCCTTAGATTTTGAACATGTACCCTTCCGTTGTCGCAAATGTCACATTCATGGCCATCTTTTTAGGGATTGTCTGCTCAATGCCAAGCCTCAAGCCTCTGATCTCCCTGACTCTTCTGCTCCTGAAGGGTTCACTAAAGTCACCAGTCGAAAGAAGGCTCATAGGAAACCTTCTAGTGGGAAAAAATCCAACCTAGCCACCCCTTCCATCCCTTCCACCAGCAATAGCTTTGAAGCCCTAGCTACTGCCGCCGAATCTGTCCCTCAAGCCAACCAAATGGATTCTCAAGTGGTCAAACCGACCTCGCCCCCCCACCGCCTGATTCATCCTCATTACCTCCATCCCTGGGGGCTCAGAAAGGGCCTTCTGAGGCTCCTTTGAAAGACCCAGACCCAGACTAGAAACCGAACGGAATGGATGTCGATTGTATACCTAGTCAATCTTTAGCAAAAACCAGCCAAGCTCAGCACATGGATGAAGAACCAGAAAGCATCAACCTCAGATGGCTCGACATCTTTGAGCTCGAACAAGCCTACAGAAGGAAAGAGTTTGATAAGATACAAGACCATCAGCTCGATACTCTGGAAGTTATTATCTCCAGAGCCTTTCGACAGAAAGAACTGGGAATCCAACTAGGTAGTAGATGGGATGGCTACCAGTTCCCTAAAGACTCCAAGAAGCGCGGGAGGAAAACAAATCTGGAAAGGACTATCACAGTAGGTAAAATCCTGGTTAACTCAGGTAGGTATGATAAGCTGACGAAGTACTACAAGCCTCTCCCAAATAGTGAATCATGAAGCTCACCTCATGGAATCTAAGAGGGCTCAACAGTCCCGGGAAACTCAAATGATAAAAATCATGATAAAGTAGGAGCAGCCTCAGATATTCTTCATGCAAGAAACAAAATGTAACAATAGTACTCTTGGAAATATTCTCTCCAGAGCTTGGCCTGGATGTCACTCAGTTGCTGTGGACGCCTCGGGAGCCTCTGGAGGGTTGGCCATTGCCTGGAACACACAGGCCATCTCTCTCACAGATTTTCATGCGTCCCACCACATCATCCAAGCTACTTTCCACATCATAGGAACAAATATACATGGACATTTTACTAATGTCTATTTCCCCTAGGAAGCGGGCAGTAAGACTGCTCTTATGGACACAATAGAATCGCTCAATCACAACAGAATCCACCCCCTCTGGATCCTGGGAGGTGACTTTAATATGATCACCAAGCTGGAGGAAAAGATGGGCAGCAGAGCCAAACTAGAGCAAGAAGCTGGCAACTTCAAATATTTTATAGAAAACAACCTACTGATTGATCTGCAATACTGCAATGGAATTCACACCTGGAGCAATCGAAGGGCAGGACGGAAACTTATAGCCTCCAAGCTTGACAAATTTCTTATTTCTGACAATGCTATCCATCTGGGTGGAGACATTTCTATGTCCATTCTCCCTTACACAGGCTCTGACCATTGGCCGATCTCCCTTCAATGGAAAAGACCGGGGAACCCAACACGTCGTCCATTTCTCTTTGAGGCCTTCTAGCTCAATCATCCCGCTTTCAATGACCTCATCAGCTCTTTTTGGAAGAACTTCAAGCCGCCAGAAGGGTCCAAAATGTTCCAGTTCCAACAAAAACTCAAATACCTTAAGGCCCACATCAAGCGCTAGAATCACACTACTTTTGGCAATATCTTTCAGGCTCAGCAGGACCTCAACAAAGAAATGATGGATCTCCAGCAACATATCATCTCAGAAGGCTACGCGGAAAGATCATTGGAGCAGGAAAAGCATCTACACTCTCAATTGGAGGAAAGATCCAAGCAGGAAGAAATTCTATGGAGGCAGAAATCAAGGATCAGATGGTTGAAAGAGGGAGAAAGAAATACCAAATTCTTTCACAGAAAAACTATTCAAAGGCGAATGCACAACACAATCACTTTCATCAAGAATCAGGAAGGGGAATGATTGGAAAACCACGCTGAGATCGAGACGGAGTTCATCAGCCACTTTCAAGTTGTGCATCAAGAGCCTCGCGTGGACAGACAAGCCGCCATAGACAAAATAACACAAAACATTCCAAATATAATAACAGAAGAGCACAACAAGCTCCTTCTCCGACCGGTATCGACTTTGGAAGTGGATTTGGCCATGAAGCAGCTTAAAGAAGGCAAAGCTCCCGGGCCAGATGGCTTCACGACTACCTTCTTTCACAAATTCTTTGATCTTATCAAAGATGAGGTGTGGTCAATGGTGGAGGAATCGCGCTCTATGCATTGGCTTCTCCCCTCTTTGAATGCTACCTTCATTGCTCTTATCCCCAAGGAAGAAAATACCAGCACGGCTGACAAATTCCGACCAATCGCCTTATGCAATGTCATCTACAAAGTTATTTCAAAAGTCATTGCTAACAGACTGAAACTGCTTCTACCTCTGCTTATCTCGCCAGAGAAATCCAGATATGTGGAAGGAAGGCAAATATTGGATGGCATTATCCTCACTCACGAGATCATACACTCCCTCAAGCACTCCAATCAGGTAGGTATGATTCTCAAGATTGATATTTCTAAAGCCTTTGACAAGTTAAGTTGGACTTACATTCAAAAAATGTTATTTGCTTTTGGTTTCTCCCCCACTTGGGTTCGTTGGGTCTCAAGCCTTATCTCCTCCTCTTTCTTCTCCATTCTCATTAATGGAATTCCCTCACGTCCCTTCAGTCCCTCTCGTGGTATCAGACAGGGGGACCTCCTGTCTCCTTTCCTCTTTGTTTAATGGTAGAAGGCCTGGGCCGCCTTCTTAAAAATGCCCTTAGATCCCAGCTGCTACGAGGTATCTCAGTCCACAACTCCCCAGCCCTAACTCACCAACAGTTTGTGGATGACAACATGTTGTTTGGCTACCCTTCAGTTCATGAAGCCTCCCAATTCAAATCCCTGTTGAATGACTTCTCAGCCACCTCAGGAGCGAGCATTAATACAGCTAAATTCCAAATATTCTTCTTTCACACCCCCCTATTACTCAATCTGTTATTGCCCGCATTCTTGGTTTCTCCATTGCCTCGCTCCCTTCCACTTACTTGGGGGCTCCCTTAATAGATTCTGCTCTTAAGCATGCCTCTTGGCAAGGGCTCCTCGAAAAACTTGAAGCCTGTCTCTCTTCTTGGACTCATAGAATACTGAACTCAGCAAGTAGATTAGTTCTAATTAAAGCGGTGCTACAGGCTATGCCTCTATATCTTTTCTCAATTTTGGCAGCACCAAAATGGGTCCTCAAAAAAATCAAAGCCCTACAGCGGAATTTCCTATGGGGATCACACAGTCTCAATCGCAAATGGGCACTGGTTAAATGGTCAACGGTCTGCAAGCCAAAGGAACAAGGAGGAATAGGATTTCGTGATCCTACTCACAGCAATGCCATTATGAGTGAAAAAATCTGGTGGAACTGGCTCAAACCCCCCAAGAAGCCATGGGCTATCATCTAGACAGCTAAGTATGCAAACCAAAGACCACAGGAAGAACTCATAAGATTCACACCAATGGAGAAAGGCTCACTCATATGGAACGCGGCTAAAAAGCATTATTCTCTTATCCAACAGCACATTTTTTGGGAAATAAGAGATGGCAGCACCACCAGATTCTGGATAGATTCCTGGGATCAATTCCAAAAACTCACTAACATCTATAGACCGCCTCCTGGTCCGGATGGGGATCTGCAGCAGATGGAAATAGTTCAGCAACAATGGACAGACAGCGCTGAGCAGGGATATAGGCAATGGAAATAGGCTGAAAGGATAATAGGGAACAGCGATGAGCAGACTAAAGGAGCTTTAAACACATAAATTCAAACCAGATGCATCAGGACTTCAAACAGCAGGGACATCCTCAGATGGGGATATACCCCTAAGGGATCTTTTTCCACCAAGGAAGCTTACAAAATCCTATGCAGCGATCCAACGCCCAAAGATCCTCTATGGGGCAGAATTTGGAGTTCAGGAACATGGCCTAAAGTCTCCTTCTTCCTCTGGTTATTTGGACATCAAAGAATCCTCACCTGGGATAACTTTTAGGAAGCGAAGCTTTCATGGTCCTTCAATATGTCCCAATTGTAATTCTCAGGAGGAAACGCAGCAGCATCTCCTAAATTCCTGCTCTCTGGCAACTCAGTTATGGGAGAAATTCAACTTTCGATGCCAACAGAATTGTAAGCCCTCTGCAGACATAATCAGCTCCATTAGAAACTGGCATCAGAATCCTTACAAAAGTGAATTACTAAACCAACTTTGGAGAATAATCCCAGGTCTCCTACTCTGGACCATCTGGAAAGAGAGAAATAAACGCATTTTCAAGGATCAAAAAACTCCTCTAGACATCATCTGGAGGAACTTTTGTCTCAACCTCACAGAAAACTTGGCTTTGCATTCCTGGGATACTAATGACTACCCAACTTTAGCCAAAGAAAAATCCATTTGGGAAAATTGGGGCATACAACTACACCATGGTAAGCCAGTGCACTGCATTCCTAGAACCTCTAGCAACGCCACGAATTCATGGATCCCACCTCCCATGAACACCTTCAAACTTAACTTCGATGGCGCTTCTAAAGGGAATCCGGGCAAAGTAGGCTATGGGGGAATATTCAGAAACCACAAAGGTAATCCCATTGTAATCTATCTCAGAAATCTTGGTTGGGATACAAACAATTCGGCTGAGATGGAAGATCTTTGGCAGGGACTTCTCCTCTCTCAACGTCTTGGGCTGCACCCACTGGAGGTCGAAGGAGACTCCCAAATTCTTATCAATATGGCCACTCAACTCCTAAATGGAGCTCATGCGCACAAAATTGCAAATAGTTGGAGACTGGAGGCACGTCTGGAGGATATAGAATGGTGGCTCCACAACAACCGAGCTCTCCTCTTCAAGCATACCAGATGGGAAGGCAACAAAGTTACGGATCTACTAGCCAACTTGGGAGTAGACAATGAGCATAAAATTCTCACGGGTACTCTAAACATCATTCAGAATCATGATCAACAACAGGAGTGCAAAAAACAGGTCCAGATTGAAGCAAAACTCCCGGATGCGGGTGCAGAAGCTAGTGATTAAGGTGATGGGACGAGGGGGATGCAGGACTGTGAGACACCTGCCCACCCGCAAGGATTCTGACATAGGGCTCTTAAACTGGACTGCTCGGGGTTTAATGGCACTTATGCCTGGCACTCATTACAATCTCTTTTTCGATCTTCGATATGATCCTGCGTATTGCGACATGGCCCGACCTTCTGTCCAATTTATTGCTAGTTCATGGCAAAGGGTTTATCGTTGCACAGTCATTTGGCTTGATACCATGGAGCGTTGCTCTGGTTTGGAGAATTTTCCTTCGCCTGTTGCTCAGCGGTGCACCCCGGATGCTGGTCTCTCTAGCATGCGCACGTCCACCGGTAAGAGAAGCAGGTTAAATTTTTGTCTTGACCTCGGAGATAATTATCACCTCTCTCTCGCTGGATTCTGTATGTTTGCCTCTTTCTCCCTGCAATCTCCTACTCCTCTATCCCTTGTTAGCTCAGCCCCTCCTTTCCCTACTAGTCCCTCTCTTACGCCGGAAATCATGCCGCGCCTTCGGCATAGAATGAAAGGCCGCAGGGACACCACCCATCGCCAACTTCAACGCTCCCCATCCACCTCCAGCACCTCCTCTGCGTCTTCCTCCCATTCAGACAGTCACTCCAGTGCTTAAAGAGGTCGTAGGCTCCGCTCGGGACGTCGTCTTAACTCCCCCATTCCTCCACCTATCCCCGCTCAGACCCACAGCACATTTTTCCTTCGAGTGCTCCCTCAATCGTCCTTGGGTTACTACCTCCATCACTGTTGATTTTTGTGAAGAGCCTCAAGATGCTACTCCCAATTCTCGCCTGGCGAGGCTGAGCAACACAGAGGTTCTGTCCTCAAGTCTACATGTTGGTTCGCTGCCCCCAGAGAACTTGGACTTGTAAGGTACGGGAAGCAAGGCTTCACAGGATTCGGAGAGTAAGGACTTGTTGGGTCGGACGTGCGGATTGCAGGAGGGAGCCATGGTGCATGACGGCATTGAGCAAGTGAGCGAGGCGCCGAGGGCTGGAGATCAAGTGAGCGTGGTGCATATGGATGGGGGTCAAGCGAGCGAGGCGTAGGACCCTTCAACCTCTAGAAAGGTATTCAATTCAATTGAGGACCTGTACAAGAGCGACGGGAAACCCGATGAATTCTGGTGCAGGGTCATTGAGGAGTCTCCTAATGAGTAGCACTACCTTTTCTATCTGTTTTTTTTGCACTGTTTCAGCCCTTACTCTTGGGCTTGTTTTTTATTTTTCTGAAGTTCATGTCTTAGTTTTTTCCAGCGTTGTTGTCCAAAATCAGAACTCAATGACTCCCCTGCATGGGATTTTTGTTGAAAATTACTTAACAATGGTTTCCCTCCTGAAGGTCAGTGTTCAACACTGGTTTTTTCCTGTTCAAAATGCCACAACATTGGGCAATGATCTGGCTATGGCCTGCTGTATATAATTTCCTATGTTAATAGATTACTTTTACTTAGAAAAAACATATGGATGACTTACATTGTTATAAACAGTAAAGTTGTAATCAGGTAGGTAATGCATAAATGCAATCACTATATCAAAACATAATAGTTAACATATAAAAATCAATATTATTATAGAAATTATTTAATTTTGAAATCATTAATTGAAAATGTGTTTTTTACACACACACACACACATATATATAGAGAGAGAGAGAGAGAGTCACTCAATGTTGTTTGCCATAAAATACACATTGATACATTTTGACGTGTAACACATACCAATGCCTCATATTTAAAATACCACACCTATGATTAAAAATGTGAAAGCACTACCATTTTAAATGACATTCACATGATATCAAAAGAGAAAGACGTTATGCATTTTAACGATCCATTACAATAGAAGAAAAGAACGTGCTTTGAATTAGGGTTTTTGTAGAAATCACTAGCGTTTATAGATTGTGGTTACCATGTCGTCTGTTGGGGGGGTTAGCCTATTCCTATCACAACATAGTATCTAGAGGAAGCTTGGTTCAATCATCATGCAAATCCTTCAATACCCATAATAGTAAAATAACAACCAACAATTCTTCGACATACAACAAAATGGATCCAACATCATCTTCAAAGGAATGGCAATGTAATTCATTGAGCAAGAAATCACACAACAAAACAAGACAGGGTCTTGCATCCCTCGAGATAAAACAATCCCCAAATATGAAATAACTTCCACAAGAATAGTGTAGAACATACAATATATGTAATATCATGCAATAAATGGTAAATGTATGGGTCTTCGACCAACTGAAGGAGTCCTAATGTGGTGGATCCAAAATAATTCACATCTAAAAGGATATATAAAGCTCAAACAATTGTCAAAAGTATTTTTTACAATCATCTTCAACAACCTTGAGGACGGGAATGGGGTTTTTCAAAATGGACCCTATTTTTTCAAATATATAGGGTTATATATGAGATTTTGGACAGGAAATGATTTGTAGACTACTGTGGATATTGGATAGTTCATCACAATAGATCTAATAAAAATAAAATGAAATCTGAAATATATACTATGAGGGTTAATATTCCTTAGACTTGTAGACTTTTCAATTACTTTTTATTTTCTTCTTATTTATCTAATAGATAAAATGTTAAAAAAAAGAACAATGAAACACAAACACACACTAATAAAATGAACACCAAGATATTATCTAGGAAACCCTTTCAAGAGAAAATCCAAATAGAAGGTGAAACTAATTTTCTATCTTTTGTATGAATGGAAACAATGCAAATTCAAAGGAGAAGGACCTCTCTATGGAGTTACATGAGACGTGTGGCCTACAACAGAAAATAAATTTCATCGGCTCTACTCTCGCCCTATCCAATTTTAGCTACTCTACTCTACTATTGAATAAAAGAGAACCCCCTTTCCTCCTAGTGGTTCAGTTATAACACAACCTATTAGCCAACTACAAATTAAGTTTAACTCCTTCAAATCTAAACTAAAGTTACAAATTTGACCCTTATAGAGTCCTCTTTGTACTCTCTACATGGCTATCCCATTTTCCATGAGTAATGGGGCTTGATGTGGCATCCTCTTGAATTATGGTGGTTAATCACGATGGGTCAACTCCCGAGAGGCATAACTTTTGCATCTAAACCATGTTTGACATATTTGTTAGACCATTGGAAAGGCATTTTTTTATGAATACAATAAAGGGGTGCAATGCTTAGGTGGCAGATTTTTACCCCCAAAAAAGGTCATTTAAGGCCTAAAACTGGCAATAGAATTTTTCAACTCCCAATTCTCCAAATTGGGTCCTACCGCTAAATTTGCTCCTATACGTTGATTCTTTCAAAAAAAATCACTTTGGAAGCATTGAGATGGATGATAAATTATATTCATCTAATTTGGATCAAAAGGATTCATCCTAAAAAAAGAGGACTTCATTATAGCACCATTCTGGATCATATTATATTTACTTCCTCGGGAGTTTTGGGACCAAGAGATAATATAAGGAATCAGAAATACACTGGGGACATTTGTAATGATTTTATAAACTACAAAGTAGGGAAAAAACACTTCTTACACATGAACATGTGTATATTTGAATGTCTCCATCCTTTTCTGACAAATATTTTCCTCAACTATCAAGATATCTTCGATATCAATGATAGGTTATGAGAATATACCATTTCGATTTAGAAAATTCCATGAACATGGTAATTTATTTAAAGAGTTCCCTTTAAATATACCCTAGAAAACCTCAAGGCCTTAAAAAAAAAATGACCAACATGGTTTCGAGTGGGTTACAAATGGAGGTGATCCACGAAAAATAAATAGGAGGAGCATCAACATAAAGTGTTGAAAACAAAATTATAATTGCAATCTTATCAAACTCATAATTGGCATCTATAGAGAATGGATCCTATGGGGGAAGTATCAAATATGTAGGGTTATTCTCTTGGCGCCCACCCTCATATCTTTCTCAAAAAAGGTTTTAGAGGCTATACAAGAAAAAATAGGAAAATTCTCGAAGTTAGAAGACAAATGGATCAAAATTTAGACAGGAGATGGCAATGGACGTAGGTGGAAGTGGAATTCAACAAAATTTAATTTAAAGAAATTAAATTTATATTAACTCCCTCATATGGACACAAAAACTACACTACTATCATATTTCATTATGTTTCTGCATGTGTCACTCAATTGGTCACCTCAAATATCAATGCTCCAAAATTGGGCCCTAATATTCAAAGGATGAAAAAGTATTGAGGGAAAAGGTAGCAATGTCTTTTCTTGGAGATGGGGAAGAGACCATTTCTGAAGCAGTCCTGGTCAGATTCGCTATCACTCCAGACTCAGAGACAAAATCCTCTCAACCGCTTGAGCCCTCTTCAAAAAATGCACCCTTTGGTAAGCTTAATAACCCTCAACTAATCATTCATTTTCTTTAATTATAGTTTCACATGGTTTTCTTTCAAATTTACCCCCTAATTATTTTCCACCCCTTCCCTTACCCACCTCTTGAAACTTTTTCTACTCCCTCCTCAACCTCGACTCTCTGAGATCCCTCTACTATCCCCTCTTGCCCTCTCCCTTCTCTCTTCAATTAGGTTCCTCCTATGTCTTAGAGCCCAGATCCCCTTCGATTCCCCATGAAAATCCCCCCTATTCCACCTCTCCTTGCTAAAAAATCCCCAAAGCCTCTTGTTTCTCAAAAATTCTATGAGCTTCACCCCCAAGTCAAACTCAATGACACCTCTCCCTCCTTGGGAGGACTATATAAAATTGACCTTGTTCTCTATAATCCTATGGGTTACAAATCTCATCTTCTCATAACACATCATAAATTTATCTTATACATTATTCACGACAAACAATCCACCGTCATCATGTCCTTGATGTGGGAAATACCCCCCCCCCCCCCCCCGCCTTACAATCATTATCATCCTATTTTTAAAAGCTTGGGGTTAGGGGATCCTCAAAAAATTGTATCCCTCAAAATACTAATCCAACTTCACAAACTAGATATCATCCTAATCCAAGAAACTATGATTGAAGGCTCCAAAGCCAGAGGTGCCCTGAAACCATGGGTGAAAGGTTGGTCTTTCGCCACTTTTGATGCAGGCGGTATTTCAAATGGATTACTATTGGGCTAGAGTCCCTAACTCCATGCCATCAGTTCCACCATATAAAATTTTGAAAATATGGTTACCTTAGAGGCTAAGGAATTAGGTTGTGTCATCTCCATTGTAAAGCATTTACGATCCTTACTCTAAGAACAAGGCTTTATGTGATGACCTTTCTAGTTCTTGACTCATCGCAAACCCTTTCTTGATTATCAAAGGAGACCTTAATCTAACTCGCTCACAAAGATTAGTATGGGGATCCTCTCCAAGGGTTGATCCTCTCAAGGGATTCTTCTCCTTTATCTTTCTCAACAACACCCAGTGGAATGTGAAACCCCTCAATATTGCTCCATCTTGTATAAACTTTTGTTCTAGCGATGAAGCAATATCAAAAATACTTAATCATTTCATTATCTCCCATGTCTTTTTCAACTCACTAATCATCACCTAGTTTTGGATATCTTCAAGAAGTGTATCCCATCATCTCCCTATATTTCTCAGACTATTTCGAGTCTCTGAAATTTTCCTAATCCTTTTTTGCCACATCCATTCCTAATTCATTGAATAAATCTTCAAAGATTTAGTCAAGGAAACATGGACTCATCTTCCACCCTAATTTTTAGACTCTTACATGGCTCAATTCATTTCCAATGCGGAAAATCTCAAATTTTCCTCCAAAAATTGGCCCTTAATCATCATTAATAAGAATTGAGAGTGACTTAGGGCTATGGAATTGAAGATAAAATTACTTTTTGATTCTCCTCATGGACTAACTTTAGTTGAAAAACTCCCCACCTTAAGGTCTTTAGAATTAGAAAGACCTGATTTATTAATTAAAGAAGAGATTAAATGGAATCTCAAAACCAAAGAAACATGGATAACAGAGGTAGATAAAAACGTAAATTTATACCATCATTTTGCCTCTTTTAGAAGAAATAAAAATTTCACTTGGTATATAAAGAGACAAGATGGCTCAATTGTGTGCTCTTTCAAGAAAACTTTGTGGGAGTATGACACTTCGAGACCCTATTTATGGAACCACTGGGATGTCCCATCTGGGAAATCATTGAGGTTGTATCCAAATTCCATCCTTTTATCACAAAGGAAATTAATTTAGCATTGAAAGTGGATGTCTCTTAAAAGTAAATCAAATGAGTTGTATGATCAATGGAAAGAAGAAATAACCAAGGCCTAGACAATACTCCAATTGAATTTACTTATATATTTTTTATCTTATCAAGAATGACCTACTTAAATTGGTCTAGGAATCCCAACATTCACGGAAAAAATTGGGTGCCTTAAATTCCAACTTTCTAGCTCTCATTACCAAAAAAAATATGAGTCAACCTTTGTTGAATTTAGACCTATCTCTTGTTAAAACATTATATAGAAGTTCATATCTAAATTCATAGCCTGACAGATAAATCCCATTTTTTAACAAAATTATCTTGGGCGAGTAATTCAATTTCCTAAAATACAGACAAAGTCACGACACTGTCTTTATTGAACAAGATCCCAGCCCTAGACAATATTCTAGTTGAATTTTACCTATATTTTATGATCTTATCAAGGATGACCTACTTAAAGTGGTTAAGGAATCCCAACTTTCAAGGAAAATTTGGGGTGCCTTAAATATCACCCTTTTAGCTCTTGTTCTTAAAAAAAACATGGTATCATATCTTATCTATGGTGAATTTATACCTATATCTTACTAAAATCTTATCTATTATATCATATCTAAAGTCATAAGCCAATAGATAAATCCCATTTTCAGCGAAATCATATTTAGCAATCAATTCGGCTTCCTAAACGACAAACAAATTCACAACAAAATCCCTATTGCACAAGAGGCCCTTCATTCTATCAAACCCATAAATCTCTTTACGATTACCCTCAATTTGGATCTATCTAAGGCCTTTGAAAGAGTAAACTAGACCTTTCTCAAATTGGTTCTATATAAATTTGGTACGGGACTCCAACCAATCGATTGGATCATTGGATGTTTGCAATCTACATCTTATGTTTTCTTGATCAATGGCTCACCTTCACCCTTTTCCAAAGCCACTTGAGGTCGTTGACAAGTATGTCCCCTCTTCCCCCTATTTCTTTTTCTTATGGATAAGTCCCTCATAAACATCATCAAAGAGGCCAAATCTAAAAATTATATCAAAGAAATTGAAATTCCCCCTCCCCCGCTAACACATTGCTCAAATTTTTTTATTCATGACATCCTCAATTTTTCTAAAGGTGCTCTCAATTCCCTCAAAGAATCCCTTTCCATTTTCTCCAATATTTATTTAACAACCCCTGGTTGATTTTCCATGTAAAAAGAAATATAAGACCAAGGTCATGGAACACATATTCCAAGTTGAATGGTGGGGAAAACATCCAAGTGGGTGTCACTTTCAGTTTATAGTGGCTAAGTAAATTAGAAAATGCATTGGAAAAGGAAAGAAGCATTAATTTGCATTTTATTTATGAAATAAAGGAAAATATGAGACAAGGGAGATGAAGAGTCACATATTTGCATGAGAAGGAAATTGAAGAGAAAATAGAGGAAAATGAAGAAATTAGAGGCCTCAATGATAAAAAGGATTTTGAGGATCAGTTCAAAAGGTCTTGTCATTTTAGTATTTGGCACTCTCTTTTATTCTCTTACACTCTCATACTCTTGCACACTTAGAGAAATCTTGGAGCACATTAGATTTGGAGAAATAACGTAAAGGAAAGCTAGAAAGTGAAAGGGGATAGTGGTATTTCTTTGCAAGTATAGAGTTGTGTGTATGGTTTCCTTTCTAGTTTTGGCATGCATGGTACATGCATGTGGTTTCCTAGTTATGAGTTATCATTGACATGGAGGATTTTTTGGATTAACAGCAGTTTGGCCTAGCCTTTTCATTTCCTTGATAGTCATGGTGTTTTGGGTTTTTTCACTTGTTATTTCTGATTGGTGCTCATGTTCCTTATGGTTGTAGGTTGAGTTACTAGTTCCTAGAGCCTTGGTTGGAAAAAAACTTTGGAAGCCCTAGAACAACTTGGGTTGAGTTACTAGTCCAAGAATCCAAACACTTTGGATCCTTTGGTGGGTTGAGTTACTAGTCTTGGAGCCTTGGTTGGAAAAATGCTCTAGAGCCCTGTGGTAGTTGTAGATCGAGTTACTAGTCCCAAAGCCAAGTTGGAACAAATGCTTTGGAGCGCTGGACAACTTGGGTACAGACTGATATGGTGATGGTTAGAGATGTCTAACTATGAGATGGAATCATTGGTTGACGTTTGATGTGGTTTGGCCTATGGAAGCCATGTTTTGGTTTTGATTGGTTTATTCCATGTGATCCCACATTCATGCTTGGAATATGGTGTAGAAATTATAACACAGCTCTCATAACATGTAGAAATTATACAACGTGTCTGTATATCTTTGATTCACTCAATCTAACAATGTACTAAAGTTAAATATTGAATCGCTTCTACAAATATTTTTCGGAATTAAAAACAACACAATTGCCAATCATGTGAAGCAAAGAAGAATAGATCAAAACCATAACACCAGATATTCCCAGGGAAATCTTACTGCTCAAAACCCCTCTATCATATATTGAATATTCCACAAGGAATCATGAAACAATTACATACAAAACTCTAATCACAAGAGCTCTTAGTACATCAGCTAATTGTCTCACACTGTCATAGAAAAATTTCCAAGTTCCTTAGCCAATTTACTGCCTCGAGACAGCCTGCCTTGCTCATGTAATTCCTGATGAATGCAATCCTTAATCACAAATAATTTCAGCCTTCCTCAACTGTGCTGAGTATCATGGGCATCCTGTGGTGTTATAACTACACCTGGTAGTCAAATAATATCACAATTGATAGTTACACTTCCCTTTCACCTAGATCTCAACTGGGTCTCCACTGGAACTAACATGCATGCAGCTAATAATAGTAAAAACATCAATTGCATGTGATATCACTACATGTGAATTAATTAGTATTTAATTCACTTGATATCTCACTAGTGTATCTGTAGTTACAACTAGCACAACTAACTTTAACTCACTTAACTGAGTTAAACTAATTTACAACTTGCATTAACTAATGCACCACTGCACTTCCAACTCTGTTACAACTAGAATCACTCAGTTACAACTCAAGTCAACCTGCATGTCCCACCAACCAACCTATTAACTCGAAATTCACTTAGCTAACTGATTTTCCACTTCAGTTAGCTATTTTCAAGTCCACATTGAGAATAGATTATAGTTTAATGTCCATCTAAATAAAGGGATAACAAAAATAGACATGCATATATAAATAGACATGAAATCTATAAACAGAACTTGCACATACATCTATATACAAACATGCATCTATAAATAGAATTTTCTCATGCATATATAAATAGACATCCACCTAAAAATAGCCTGTGTGGGCCCCACCTAGTGTAGGTGCTTAATTTTCACTAGGATCAAGGATGTTGTTTCTGGATGCCAATTTCACTGTTTCTTGTTGCAAACTTCAACATATGGCACGGGGGTGATTGGCTAAAAGAGATATTTGGTTCAACCCAATCTATGGTAGGGTGGTACGTGGAATTCCCTAACTTGGTCGGTATTTTCATGTGTTAATAAGAGGTATTATCTACTATGATTTATGAGCATACGTATTGATCATGATGGTGATATTATGGTTGAGTTGAGATGGTCTATATGTTGATTATTTGATAGTTTATTGTTGGTTATTTGTTGGTTATATGTTGATTATATGATGTATAATTTCTATGGATATTGACATGTTTGATGAATATATGAATGGTTGATGAATGCATGGACTAGAAAATGTTATTGTGGCTACTATGAGAGGTAATTATAACTTTTTGGTGTTTCTCAGATAATTTTCAAACTCCTCTGATCAGATATGCATTCATGACTTGTAGATTACATGTTCTCAATGTGTTTGAAAAAATTTATGTCATGGTTAAGCTTGGTTAGGTCAAGTTCTTGACTAAGTTTTGTGTTAAAGGATTTTTCTTTGTGTCATTTATTGTTTTGGAAAGTTTCATCAAGTTTTGGGCAGTGATCTAGAGCCTATCCCTGAAAAGGTGGCACCGATTCTGCGGTTACACAAACAAAACTGGGAAAATGAGACTACAGTTGCTACCTTGTAGGATTATTCCTGTGACTAGAGGCCTACAGTAAAATTTATGTAGTTTTATGCCTACTGGAAGCCTAGGTCAATGAAAAAGTAGTCTAGCTCAGGGACTGGGCACCTGGAGTGGTTTCTTAGCTCTTGGGGGTCCTGTAGCCCCTGAAGAAGGTCACTAAGTTTCTAGTTGTTGTCCCCATTTTCTTAATTGAATTTAGGAGGTTGGGTCATGTCATAGTATCTCTTCCTCTCATGTTTACCCTGGAAGGCCATTGAAACTGGGTAAATTTGGGAGGGGTGGTTACAATTTCATATTGACTTCTCGAGAACTCAATCAAATTATCCCTTTCCTTCTTTCTTATTTGTATGAAATATTTAAACACTTTGGTTTCTTCCTCAAGCCTCTGGAGTATCACTTTGCAGATTGGCTTTGGTTATTACAAAAAATTGACACTCACATAAATGTTTGGGCCAACAAAATACTCTCTCGAGGGGGCTGAGTTGTCCTTATGAGGGCTATCCTTGAAATCATTATGGTATACTAGTGTTCAATCTTATATGCTCTAAAGGGAATCCACACAAAAATAAGGAAATCCCACTTCCAATTTATTTCGTCAGGAAATAAACTTGTTGGACGCAACCCTCTTGTCAAATGGGAAAGATTGGCCTTACAAAAATCCTTATGGAGTTGTGGCTCCAAGAACATATACAATTTCAAAAAAGCCCTTGCAGCTAGAAGCCTCTAGAGACTTTCATATAGTTCATATCTCTAGGGTAACACTCTCAAAGCTAAATATATTCCAAAAATATCCTTCTCTCATTGGTTTCAACTTCCAAGAAAATCCTCTAAAGGCTTCAATAATTAGAAATCCCTTGTTCAATCCCTCCCGCTCATTGGCTCTTGGATAGTTTGGAGAGTCAGCAACAAACATTAGATCAAACTAGATTTTGACCCTTGGCTTGGAGCAGGGGAAGATTTCACTCTATCTCAATCCCTCATTGATCGACTCCACATCGCAGGAGTCCATATGCTTGTCGATGCTAAGCCCTAATCTCCACAAGAATGGGGAGAGGTAGGATAGAAAAATGTTGCAGTTCTAAGTCTAATAGGAAAAAAAGTTGAACAATGGAAAATATACATTAGACTCTTGACCTCCAATTTTATCTGGGATAAGGAAGTTATAGAGGATGACCCGATATGGTCAAATAATTCAAGAAATTGGGACTTAACAGCTAAATTAGGATATGAAGTACACATTGAACAACAATTCACAAAACCCAAAAGATGGTGGTGGGATCATTTATGAAAATTACACTCCCAGTTAAAAATTAAATCAACTCTCTAGTTGGAATTATCCAACAAATTACTCACATGGGATAATCTCAATAAAATGGGATGGTAGGGACCAAGCCTCTTCCCTTTATGAAAATCAACAAGTGAGAATGTATCTCGCATATTTCTCTCTGCTCCTATACATGACAGGTCATATCATCCACCCTCCATGACATGGATATCAAAGGCTCCTGGATAGGAATAGGATCGGAAGACATTTGTAAAGCGTGGATGAAAATAGAGATATTGAATGCTTTAAAGGACAGACTTACATCCTTATAAATAACTTATAATGGGCTAGAAACAACAAGATATTTAGTTCTAGAGTTATCCCTATAGAGGTCACTACAGGACTAGCTATAAAACTATGTTAGGAATAGAAAATGGAACCAAAGGCCCTGAAATGCTAAGTTCCTATCATGCCCCCTCTTACTCCAGAATTTCCATGGATTTATTTGATGGCACATCCCATGGGAACCTACCAAGGTGTGGAGTGGAGTGGTTCTCTTTCTCACAAAATCATCATTTTTTCAAGTCAGATATGCCCCCAGAAGGGTCACCAATAACCAAGTAGAATTCATAGCCCTTCGCGCACCTTCTAAAAGTGGATAGTATCAAAAAATTCGATTCACTACAAATTCTAGGAGACTCAAAGCTTGTTATTGACTAGGAAAACAACAAGATCACCATTGACGACATATATTTACAAAAGATTCCATAGGAAATTGGAGACATTATTTCTTCCTTTCACTAGCTATATGTTGCACACATTCTCTACAAGCTTAGTAGCATTACTAATTAAATCTCAAAATATGCCTTTGAGTTTCCTATAGGAACTTTTGTTGTTTCTGATTTTATGCATGGAGTGGTACACGTCCATATTGTCTCCCATGTTTAGCACTTCTACTAATCAACACACAACATGTTTTATTTCTTTTTCAAATTCTCTTTACAAGTTACTTTCATATGAGTTATTAAAAAAGAAATTGTGCCACTCAAGCAATACAAGAGAAGAATTTATCACAAATTATCCAAGAACTTACAAAAGCATAAGTCATCTTGTAGCCACACTCTGCAACTTTACATGAAGAAGGATAACAATAGCATGTTTACTTTTTGAAAATTCAACATAATAAGCAAATTTTGCTAAAATTTTTGAGGTAGTTTCTCTTGCAACAACTAGTGACTAATAAAAAATATTGTGGATAGTCCTCCATAACAACAATATATATATTCACTCATATGAATATTGTTTTTATCATGGAAAAATATATATATTAAAACAATTTTTTGTGCATTCTCATACAAATAGAAGAGATTTTCATTTTCTTTTATTTTTAAATTTGTGTATATAAAAGAAACCTTGATCCTCTTTCATTATTTTTTCAAAATGTAGAAAAGATATTTATGCTACAAGAGGGATTTACCGAAAAATGCTTCGAAGAGGAAAATTATTTTGAAAAGTAAAAATTGTGAGGGATCATCTTGGATCACATGCAAATATTCAAAAAAAAAAGAATCAATTATGTCACTTCATTCCCTTGACCATCACAACCTTGCTATCTTATTCAAATATATTTCGGAGATTATCACAAAATCGAGAAGGTTTCATAATTACCTTCATTTGAGATTTTATTTTGTTTTATAGGCTTTTGTAAGGTTTTATTTGCATATGGGGCATTTGGTATCCATTGCAATTGAACCAATGATTGCATTATATCCAAAATGATGTTGTCATTGTTAGGGTTTTCAAAAAAAAATGTGGTCATCAATGCACACATTACGGTAAACACACATCATTGTGTATAATCTATCAACTAGCACTATTTATGTAAAAAAATAATTGGAAAACTAAAAATATTGTCTTAAATTCTTCATGGATTTGGAAATGTGAGTTAAATAGTAAAATGGAACCAATGAATATTTTACTTTATAAAGAACAAGTGAATATAAAAATTTGAAAACAAAAAAATTCCCAATGTGTGAGTACAAGATATTCCAACACTAGTGCTTATATATGTGTAAAATTCACCTTTGTGCGCTATGTTGTCCGAGCATCATTATGTGATTTTGGAAAAGAAAAATCATAATGTTTACATTGAGTGCAATGGGAACTCATCCTTGATAAAAAAAACAAGGAAATTTCTTTAAGTTTTACTAAAAATTGAATATATTTGATTATTGATATAAGGCTTAAATTAATTATGTGTATTGGTTAATGAATTTCATGCAAAGCAAAATTTTAAGGAACTTGATATGATTGTTTGTAATTTGAGTGAAAAATAGCATAAAAGATTGTTAGAAAGGTTGTAAAGAGAGAATTCGATGGATCAAAAGATAATCCACATACAAACATTTATTTTAGTTTTTACTAAAACATATTTTAATATTAATTGTTAACATGAGTTAAACACTCAATTTCACAATTTTTTAATCTTGTCAAAGGATAGATAATGAGGGAATAGAATGTCATCACAAGAAGATAAAAATTATGAAGGATGTGAATGATGATGAATTAGTTCTTATTTCATTTGGAGTGGTGCTAGAAATTGATGAGAGGGGGATTATTTTTTACAAAATTATAAGAGATATAGTGGAAAGAATGTAAAGACGTAATTTCCATTTCTTACATTATAGAAATCAATCCAATGAGTCTAAGAATCAAGTTATGCATATAATCATGAATCGTTTCCAAAGAATATGGCTAATGAGACTCATGAGACTTGCAATAGAAAAAAATTACAATAATATAAATGAAATATTTAAAATTATTATACCCCAATCTAGAAATAACACAAAATAAAATAATCGAGATGAACACATTTCCAATCTAACAATAGTCATGATTTAGGAACTAAAATGCTCAAATGAACATATTTCCAAAATAGAAAACCTAATTTGGAGAGGATTTCAATCAATACTAATTGATTCCCAAGGAGCCTTTAAAGGAATATCTTTGTTATGAAACCCTACGAAATCATCTTATCGAGATTGCTATCACTCAAATAACCTAACAAAACAACTCCAACTAATTGCATCAACAAACATGTTGGGTGTGTATTATATTTTGCATAATTGTCTTTGTAGTGATCCCAATTTTTAATCATAGGGGCTTACCCCCCCCTTCCTTTTGGAGGGGATTAAAGTGGGATTTTTGGAATTTTCCTTGTAAAATATTGTAATTTCATAGTCAATTTGGACCATTCATCATTAGAGGGATATAATGGTAGATGTTATGTTATGGTATTTTTCCTAGAATGCAACCCACTTTAAGAGGGAATTGATTATCACTATGCAATGATTAAGAGATATGGAAAAAATGGATTGGTTTTCCCACTTTTGGATTTCCAAGGTAAGATCTATATGCAATTTATGTGTGTGTGTGCTATTGAATATTTTTCATTTTATGTCGAGAATATGTTTGCCGGAATTATCCATGTAGGGTTAAAACCTACAAAGCTATGGGTTTATTACCATTGTATATGGTCCCAATATACAAGGAGACAAATTAATATTCATGAAAATCCTACAAAACATTCATTGATAAAAGATAATTGTTGGATAATGGGAGGGGAATTCAATCATCAAAATCCTTAAGCAAAAGAAAGGGGGAATTAGAATATGGTACAGGACTTAACCTATTTCAAGGATATTATAAACCCTATAAAACTTTTAGATCAATAAACAATTAATGGAATCTATAATTGAAACAATAGAATAGGGTGGAACAACCCAAGTAGCTTCTCGTCTTGATAGTATATTAATTTATGAATCTTTAATGCTAATAGGATTGATAGAATAAGTATTGATATTACCAAGTCATGAATCAGATCATTTTCTTATAAGATTAACCTTGGATTGGAAAGGAATCCCTAAAATTTCCCTTTCAAGTTTGAATAATTTTGGATAAAGCATCCCTCCTTTGGGGAAATATAGGGAAATGGTGGAGGGGAAAATACAATGGATCAATCATACATCATTCCTAACATTTTTTAAATATATTAAAATCTTATTTAAGCTTTGGAACAAAAATAATTTGGTAACACTCATGAAGCATAAAAAAACTTGGGACAAAAGATGAAAATACAACAAAGAATAATTCTAGAAAGGAAAACAAAGGACTTATCGAGGAAATGACCATCTAAGTAGAATTAGAGGAACTTAAAAACAAGGGAGAAATCTTACAAACCCAAAAATCTAAGGTTCAATGGGTCAAGGAAGGAGAAAGGAACTCAAAAATAAATCATTGTACTACGATCCAACATAGTCAACACAATAGTATCTCCTTCATCAAAGTTCACGAGGTAATAAATTTGAAAAACACCAAGATATTAAAAAGGAGCTTATATCCTTCTACCAAAAATTTCTCACGGATCCTAGCCGGATATACACCCAACCATCGGGAAAATTACTCAAAAATTCTCTCTAGTTACCCTGAATAGAATGTTACCCTTCATTATGAATTTACTCCTGTAGAAGTTGAACAAGATATCATGGAGATGCCTAAGGAAAAATCACTAGGACATAATGGATTCACCTTTGATTTATTCCAAGAATGCTAGTTGATCATCCACAAGGATGTATAAAATATTATAGAAGACTTTGGAAGGTTTTCTTTTGTCCTCTTAGCTTTAGATGCTACCTTCCTTACTGTTATTCCCAAATACATTAAATATGAGAATCCCAGTTCTTTCAGGATTACCACTCTTTGTAATGTCATTTATAAAATGATCTCTAAATTCATTACCAATAGGCTCACGCCATTGCTCCCCTCACTTATTTCCTCATAACAATCTAGATATGTGGAAGGTAGTATAATTCTAGACAGTATTATCTTAACTCATGAATTAATCCACACCTTAAGTCCTATAAAAAATAAAGTATGCTTATTAACTTGACTTGTCTAAAGCCTTTGATCGTCTTAGTTTGAAATATATTTATCACATCCTCTTGGCCTTTGGATTTACAAACAAACAGATTTAATGGGTTCTTTCAATGATTTCAAAATATTTCTTCTATATCCTCCTAATGGCTCACCTTCCTCTACATTCATCCTCTCTAGAGGAATTCGACAAGGAGATCCCATCTCACCCTACCTTTTTTTTTTCTTATTGCTTGTAACACCCCCTTCCCACATCTACCCAAGTAACCGGCCAACCAGGGTAAACATACGATGAGAGGCTACTATAATGAGATTCAACCTCCTATGTGACCTTAAGGAAGTGGAACCGATGAAAAACGCAACCTGCAAACCTTGTACAGCAACCAGAATACCCCCAAGATCTAACCCAACCATTTAGGCCTCTTACCCCTGGGTCACACTGACATTTTGACCCCCTTTGAGGCATAGCCGCGGGAATAAAACTGAATCCCAATGGCTCAAGCCCCAAATGCTCAATTTTTTGTCTGCGGATTCGGGATTTGAGCCACCTTTTCAGGCCCAAAGCCCATGTCACTGCCCATAACTTCATGAAAACTTAAGGGATGATAAATAATAATAGGAAAATGATACGGAAGCAATCACATCAACACGAACTCATCTGGACCCCTCCTAGCCATGACAGGAATTTTTTCAAACATGTCTACAGTTGTAAACAACAGATTTAAGCATACAGGTCTCATACTTATCTGAGAATCAGTGATAAGCATTTCTCACCTACATGATAAGCTGCAATACAATATACTTGACCATAGATACATTGTGCATTCATTTACCAGTAAAAACATGGATAGAGCTATACATCATCACAAATAAAATACATGTGTATAAGCAGCATAATAACAAAAAAAATATCATGGATACAACAAAAATAGATCCACATAATAACCAATGCAATCATAGTTTAAATTCCAAATGAATGAGATTCTCATTAATGAGTGTAAAAACCAACCGGAGATGGGACTTCCACGTTCCACCCGACCATATATTGGTTGAGCCAAAACTCTCTTCAGCCAATCGCCCCTATGCCATATTCCAAGCATGAATGTGGGACTCAAACCGAAAGAACCAACCAGGGAATCCAAAGAATAAACCACCTCACCCTCATCAATAAAAATCAGGCTTTACCATGATCCACACAAGAACACTAGGCCACCACAATAAACATGTCATAATTGGCTTTACCATGATCTACACTCAATCACTAGGCCAACACAAGCATGGATATCACCGGATTATCTCTGCATAAACCTTGAGGAATTTTCTTGTCTCCTAGTCTCTCAAAATTTACTGCAACCCACAGTCTTAATCAGGGGTCACTAGGCCCTAAACCGAGACACCACCCTCTAGGATTTACCGTATATCCCACCATTTACTGGAAATGATTCCTAGGTCTAATCAAGGGCAACCACCTCTCAGTATTTACTGCAATCCAATCTCAGATCACTAGACCCTAAATCGGGGCAACACCTCTTATGCTTTACCACAATCCAAACCCAGATCACTACGCCCTAAATTGAGGCAACACATCAACCAGTTCTATGTCATAATAATAATAATATTTGGAGATCCACCTCACTCAGCTTTGAATCCATCCGATAATCCAACTAAATAAAAACATGATAACTCCACAACACCATGGCTATCCAGAAATGGAAAGGCTAGGCTAAAAACATTGTCACACCTAGAAAAAACCATGCCAAGACAGAAAATAACTGCATGAAATACCATGCATGCCACATCTAGCAAGGAAATCATACATGCAAATCAATAGCCACAAAGAATAATGTGGTAACTTCTTAATTTCTGCTCCTCCTTGCTTGCTTCCTCCTTCTTCTTGCTTTCTTTCCTTTCTTTATCCAATGTCAAAGTGCTCCAAAAACTTTTTCCAAGAGTGAGTGAGATAGAGAGAGAGAAAGAGATAATAATGAGAGAGCTCCAAAAAATGCACTAACAAAAGGTACTAACTGATTCTCAGAAGCCTTTTTATAGAAGAGGCCTCTATTTTCTTCATTTTCCTCCTCACATGCATCATGTGACCTTTCACCTCCCTTTTCTCCTATTTTCCATTATTTTCATAATTAAATGTGCCAAAATTTCCATTTATCCTTTCCAAATGCCTTAGGCTTTACCTTAGCCAGTTTCCTTAGCCATAATAACCGAAAGGAACACCCTCTTGGATGCGTTGTGCAACATTCAGCTTGGAACCAGTGTCCCATCAACCGTGGTTACTATTTTTAATTTTTATTATATGGAATTTTCACCAGGGTTGTTACATGGCTAAAGGAGTAGGTTGTGTTATAAAAGTTGCAGTAGATGCTAATCAAATAAAATGCTTTAAAATTATTGAAGGTAATTTCACATCCTCATATCAACAAATTTTTGAAGACACCCTCCTAACATGTACAACTTCTATCAAAGAGGCTACAATAATCAATTAGATCTTAAAGGTTTACATGGTTGCTTTAAGAACTATTATCAATTTTGAAAAATCTCAAATCTCCTTCTTCAACACTTGCAAGTTTTTTAGGTTCACATAACTTGAATCTTGAGATTCATAGAAGTTCCCTTCCATCCAAATACATACGCGCTCCACTTGTGGAAAATTCTCTTATACATGTTGCTTAGGAATATCTTTGACAAAAATTCGAGAAACAACTTACCTACTGGACTTTCAAGACTTGTTTAGAAGACTCACCCCTCTCAAATCCCCTAAGTTAATCATCAAAAATGTATTTAATATCCACATATCATTTTAGTATGGGTAGGAGCTAAACAATAAAATAAGTGGGCCCTTATTTCATGGGAAAATATATGTTGTCCTCAAATCAAAGGAGGATTAGGCCTTCGATACCTAGCCATACTCAGTGAAATATTAATACCCAAAACATGGTGGAGATGGATTCAAACACTTAATGAGTTATGGAGCAAATTATTGAGGAAAAAATACACACTCATTATAGAGGAACAAAACTTAATCAAATTGGAAGGTGAAATAAAAGGTTCAAACATTTGAAATGTGTCAAGGAAGAATCATCACCTAATATAGAAAATATGGTAATTCAATGTTTTTTCTAGGAGGATTCATGGAATAAACTGCTTAAATTGCAATATCCAACAAATCTACATGGATTACAAGATAGTATGGTCTTACAAGGATGTTCCAAGGTGGCTCATTATTGGCTTCCTCACATAGATAATTCAATATTATGATCTTGGCTCCCAAAATACTAATGGAATCACACGATCAATAGACATCCCATGAGAACTTTTGGATAGATCTTATTAATAGAAGAATCAAAATTCAACAAGGATCGAACAAGGTTAATTGGGGTGACAGACCTACTGGAAAATCTAACTTAAAAGAAGCTTATAATATAGCTATAGATGTTGCCTCCATGTCAGTGATAATGTAAGGAATAAAGTATGGAAATTGCAATTATGGCCAAAATTATCCCTCTTCCTTGGGATCATTATGCATGGTAAAACTCTCACATGGGATAGAATTACAATGAAAAGAATTTTAAGGGCCCTCCTTTTGTCATCTTTGCTCCTTCAACGATGAGATAGATGAACATATTCATAATAAATGTCCCTTCTTCTCACCATTTTAGGGAAAAAAAGCCATGATATTACCACAAATTAATAGATCAAGGGAAAGCATTAGTATTACCTTAGAAGAATAGAGAGTCGGAACCTTCACTCAACCCATTGTTAACAAAACCTGGCAACTTCTTCCTGGATTTATTTTATGGGAAACATGGAAGGAAATAAATAGAATGGTATTTAAAAATATCTTAACTCGGGAAGAATTTATGTGGGAAAGGATCATCCATTGTACAAAAGAAACAATTTTGGCCTCAAACTAATCTCCAAAATATTGGGTTTGTAATTCACAAGAGGCTTTGAATATGAATTCCTTGAATCTCACCTTATTCTCTCATGTCTCTTACCACTATTGGTTCCCCTAGATGAAATAATCTTGATTATTAGATTCCACACCCTCCAGGATTCACTGAGCTTGATTTTGATAGAGCCTCAAAGGGTAACCTAAGGCCTACAAGTTTCAGAGGATTTTTTAGAGATGAAAAAACGATTATTCTCAACTTATATGTTGCATCAATTGGAATACACAACAACAATTCAACCTAGCTATTTGTTTTGTAGTATGGTCTACAAGTAGCCATCAAAAACATTAAAAAAAATCTCATTATGAAAGCAAATTTTTAATTGATTATCCAAATGGAAAAAAAATTACAACATTGATCTTATCCTTCTAAAGTCTCAAGCTGCTTGCGATTAGAAGGGGGCCTAGAAAGAATTAATGCACTTCTCTCATAACTATCGACAATAATCATTTCACATGTAAGAAGCACTAGAAACAAAATTGTAGATATATTATCCAATGAAGGCAATTATTTTGACAATACTCCTCTTGACACATACTGGATTGAGATAACACCGGAGCTCATAAGAAATCAATGTCAAGACATTGTCAAGACATTGCCATGGAGGATATTTCTTCCTAGTGGGGTGACAAATCACATTGTTAATATTTAAAGTCATGGGAAGAAGGATCCAAAGCAAGCAAAGGTTTAAAGCTCCACATACATGGTAGATGGCTATGCTTATGGCTCATGTAGATGGAGAAATGATGGTTCTAATGTTAAACTTTATCTGCTTCACTCACTCGATGACCTACTCCACATTGAATAGTTATTGCACAAGCTTCAGTAGTGGTGGCTTGGAATTCATGGCAAAGAAAATGGAGAATGTTTAGATAGATGTTAATATAGGGAATGAGTAGGTGAGGAATTTAATAAAAGATTAGAAGTATTACCCTTTCATATTTGAGATTCCTAGACTATGTGGTTGCTAGTCTACTTAGATGACAAGAAACAATGATTTTATTAAATTGCTATAATGTTAGGCCAAGGAAGATTTTTGGATTTATGCTTATGGTTATTATATTGTGTGTCACTCTTTGGAAGGTATTTATAGTCATCTCTCCCACACAAGTTTCGATTCTACATCAAGCATCTCTTGGGTTTGTGCTTGTAGACTCCTCCAGAGGGGGTAGATATTTTTGTTCATCACTTTATCTTATCACTTTGGGAAGTTTCATAGTCTATCATATTTTATCAAACTACTATAAGGTTAAAAAATTCATTTTTATGCTTTTGGTTACTACATGGTGTGTTTCTCTCGAGAGGGAATTTAAATTCTTGTCTCCTATATGAGTTCTCACTCTTTTCCTAGCATATCTCATGTTAATTCTTGCATCCTCCTCCATCGGGAGTAGGCATTATTGTTCATCACTTTCTCTCTGTGTTTTTGGAATTTTTGGAAATTCTAGTTCAAGTCAGTGGCTCATTATCTACTGAGATGAAGCTTTCATTGCAACCTCCCTTGCAACCCTTTGTATCTCTCAAAACCATCTTAGCCTACAAGCAAGTGGCACTGCTTCAAGTTGTCTCCATTCTTAATTTTATTAAATCATCTCATATCCATATTACACTATGTTGTGGGTTCAATTCCCTTCTGGTTATAGGGGTTAATGAGGCTTTGGGCCTTCCCCTTCTCTAAGAGCTAAATTAGTGGTGGAGCACTCAACAAAAGAATTAATGTAGCTAGTACCCCTTTGGAAATTTAAAGGGAAATAAAACAAGTCAAGGAGGAGTCAAGGGTGGAAAATAGGTTTATATAAAATGTTGAAGTTCAAGAAAAGGTTGGAAATTTGATACCAAGAACTAGAAATACAAACACTAGACAAACCAAATACCTACAGATTATAGATCTACATTGGAAACTCAAAACCATTATGGGAAGGGTGCTCATGGAACATTAGGGAGTTGAATAAGAAATCCATTTGAATATAGATCGTGTACAGTTGCAACTGATGAAACTCAATGACAAGGTTTGTGTGCTAGAAAAGAAACTTGTTGACTTGGAATTCTCCAACTCATAGGAGGACACTAGGGCACCTGACATTATACACATGGAATCTTTATCAAGCTTGTAGAAATTATATAACTTATGTGTTATATGTCCAAGATTCTCTTGATCTCACACTATTTTAACTTCATGAAAAATACAGAATCTATTCCACCATTGATCATTTGCGGAAATTAAATCAAGATTGCAATGCACACATGAAACAATAAAAATTCACACACATTAACACAGTTGTTTAACGGAAAAGCCTGAAGCTGAAATCCCCAACTATCTGTATATAATATATGTCATAGAGATCATGTAACAATCCTCATACAAATCTGATCATATCAAGCTCTCAGTACAATACAATCGTTACACACTAATCAGGCCCGATCTTGCAAATCCATGCACCGATCTTTGTTACCTGCTAGCCTGCCTCTACTGCGCAATCCCTGCTGAAGAATGGATTTGAATGAGTTCGAATTGCTCCAGCCTTGCTCACGCAATCCTCATTGGCATCTCCACTAAGTATTGGATGCAATCAATGCATCACTATAGTCACAACTGATAGTCTATCTTTCCCTTTCACCTATCTCTCCACTGGTCTCCACTAAAACTGCCATGCAATGTAGTTAACTGATGTATTGTTCAGTTGATTAATGAGTTATTGTTTATTGAATTAATTCACTCTACTCTCACTAGTGTATCAATCAGTTAGACTAGATACAAATAGCTCAACTTAGTTTAACTGAGTTAAACTAAATACAACTCCATAACTACTTCTTCCAACTGTGTCATAACTCTGCCACTTGAGTTCTAACTGAGTCCTCCATGCAATAGCTCCAGTAAACCCTCAGGAATAGCGTAATTCCTTTTGATTGTTGTGCCACATGTACGATAGGCTAGAAGTGCTCAAGAATAAGATAATGTTTAGAGTCAAATATTATTAAGGGCTAATAATATTTGACTGACCTATTTTTAGACAGCCAGTCTAAAAATAGACTTCGACCTGTATGTCTAAAAATAGAGGTCTCCATCTATTTTTTCAACTTGACCAACCATCCACAAATAGCATCCTGCAACTCATAGAATATGATCGACATGTCTAAAAATAGACATAGTCTAAAAATAGACTTTGCGCCAAAAATAGCCTGTGGGCCCACTTAGTGAAGGCGACATTTTTCACTAAGCTCATCATCTTGTTGAATCTCAACACTCCCTCTCAACAAGATAGGGATTATCAACCACCTCGATCATGTCTCTATGGTATTCGAATTTTCTCCTAGTGAGCGCCTTCGTCAAAATATCTGCATCCTGAACCTCCGTAGGAATGTAAGAAAGCAACATGATCCTCCGCTACACACAATCTTTGATATGATGTTACCAGATGTCAATATGTTTAGATCTATCATGAAATACTGGACTAACTAAGATTTTAATGCAACTCTGATTATCACAATATATCACAGTAGGATCTAAATGAGAACTGAACAAACCAACCAGGATCTTCCTCATCCATATAGCCTCGCATGCAGCCAAACTTGCTGCCATGTACTCGGCCTCCGCTGAACTGAGTGCCACAGATCTTTGTTTCCTCTTTATTACCAAGAAGCGTAAGTAGATACGTCTTGAAATCCCCTCCGGATGTGTGCATTAATCGGGTTGGGCTTCCCTACTACCAATCTGCATCCATGAAGCCATGCAACTTCTACCTCAATAAATGTTTCTGTGCCACAATCATATGGATGTGCCCACGAGATACCTCAGGACATGCTTGCCTGCCTTCCAAAAGAGCTTGGTAGGCTTCACCATCGCTTGTGAAAGCTGGTTCACAGCATAGCATATGTCCGATCGTGTATTGACTAAATACATGAGCGAACCAACCAACTGTCGATAAACAGTGGCATCCACTACCTCTGCCGATGTAGCATCCTCCTTCCTCCAACCACCAGGAAGAGGAGTGTCGATAGGCTTGCAACCTTGCATGTGAAACTTCTCCAGTATCTCCCGAGCGTACTTGCCTTGAGACATAAACAATTCACCTTTCCGCTGCCAAATTTCCAATCCCAGGAAAGAATGAAGGAGGCCCAAGTCCTTCATCTCGAACTCCTTTGCAAGATCTGCCTTGCATGAGTGTATCAACAGTTCGTCACCTATTAGTATTAAATCATCTACATAAGGCACAATGATCAAAATCTTACCCTCCACCACAATCTGGTATAGGTTTGGATCCGCCTCACTCTTGGCGAAACCAAGTCCGGTGAAATAACTGTCTATCTGTGTGTACCAAGCATGAGGTGCTTGTTTCAGCCCATACAATGCTCTTTTGAGCCTGCACACATGCGACTCGCTGTTGAATATTTTGAATCCTTCAGGATGCTCAATGTACACCTCCTCCTCAATGATCCCATTAAGGAATGCAGTGTTCACATCCATCTGATGAATGTGCCAACCCATCTACGCTGAGAGAGCAGGGATGGTCCGTATGGAATATTAACTTGTGAAAGGTGCAAAGGTTTCTTCATAGTCGATCCCCTGAATCTGTGAGAAGCCCCGGGCAACAAATCTTGCCTTATACTTCTCAATTCTCCCATCAGCAACTTTCTTCACTTTGTAGATCCATCTCGAACCGACCACTGATTTCCCTTCCAGCCTTGGGACAATCTCCCATGCATTGTTTCTGAAAATCGAATCATACTCTTCCACCATGGCATCTACCCATGTGGGATCCACCACAGCTTCCTTGAAAGAGGATGGCTTCGTCACAATACACTTGCTCATCAGAGCCATGTATCCAGTAAATCGGTCAGGTGACTGTCTCTATCTGTGTGATGATTTAGGAACTCCTACATTCTGCACTGCATCAAGATTCAGTCGCTCAACTTCTGTAGTGCGCTTTTGCCCTCTGATGTTTGGCGCTGCATGAGTGGTTTCTTCCACTCCATGAACCTCCTCTTGTGGCTGATCCACATCATGAGGCTCATCTTTAGGAACAAGTATCTCCTCCTCTGCATGCAAGTGTAGCTCCCTCTCAAGCGATAACTTCATGACTTTCTCCTCATGAAATTTGATATCCCGTCGCACGATAGTCATCTGACTGTCTGGAAAATACACACGATAATTGTGGGGTGTTTCTGTGTAACCCACAAATATCCCAACCTCTACGGTTGGCTCTAGCTTCTTCCTAGCATCCTTCGTCACATGAATGTAAACAGGTGAGCCAAAAATCTTCAAATGAGAAATATCAGGCTTCTTACCAGAAAACGCCTCTTCGAGTGTACTCATGCCAAGTACTCTATGAGGACAACGGTTTTGCACATAAACCGCAATGTTGGATGCCTCAACCCACAAGTGTATGGGAAGGCTCTGATCATGCAACATCGCCCGTACAGCACCCACAATCGTTCTATTCTTTCTCTTCGCAACCCCATTTTGCTGTGGGTTATGAGGCGCTATGAGTTCTCTTCGAATCCCTTCTTTTCTATAGAAGTATTTGAATTCGCCAGAGATGTATTCACCACCATTATCACTTTGGAGAGCTTTCACTTGCTTCCCTGACTCTTTCTCAACCAGCACCTTGAACTCACAGAACTTTGAGTATGTCTCGCTCTTCTTCTGCATGAAGAAGATCCAATACTTACGAGAAAAGTCATCAACAAATATCACATAATACCTGTGCTTTGCTGTTGAAGCAACCGAGAAAGTTCTACACACGTCTGTGTGAATTCTCTCAAGGATCATCAAAGCACAAATATCCTTCTCATGAAAAGTGGTCTTCACAAATTTTCCCAAAGTACATCCCTTGCACTGATCTGACTGCACAAGTATACCTTTGGGAAGCCTGGTAGAAATCTGCTGCAAAATTTTCAAAGCGCCATGGTGAAGATGGCCCAATCTCCTGTGCCATAATTCGCCCTCATCTCGACACACCACTCCTTTTGCTTTGCCTGCCATTGCAGCGCAGCCATCTACTTGCAATTGATAAATATTCTTAACTCGAAACCCTATCCTCCTGGTTTGACCAATTGTTTTATGGTGCAGGAAAGCTTTCCCTCGCTAAAAACAAAATCATAACCCTTGTCTTCCAGCATCGCCACGGAGATCAGATTCTTCTTCAATCCTGGAACATGCATGACATCCTTCAAGATGAAAGGTTTACCAAACTCCCTCTCAAAGGAAATGGTCCCGATACCAGTCGCACTGTATCTACCATCATCGCCCATCTCGATGTGCACTCCAAGATCCTTTTCCTCTAGATCACTAAACAAATCTTTGTCTCCAATCATATGGAAATACGCACCTCTGTCAAGAAACCACACCGATCCCATCACACTTGAAACCAAGCATGCAATCAAAGAAAATTCAAGCTCAAACTGTGAGGCTAAGGCCTCTCCTGCTGCAGAACCAGCAACGCTCTTATTCTTCTTCTTCTGTGGACAATTAGTGGCGAAATGTCCATGTTGGTGACAGTGAAAACACTTTGCCTTGGAAAAATCCTGCTTCTTTCCTTTAGCTTTGGATTTGGAAGATTTCTTCCCTTTTCCTTTCTGAGCTTTGGCATCAAAAGCGCAATTTTCTTCATCTTCATTCTTCGATGAAGATCCATCCCTGGTACCCCGCCTTATCTCCTCCTGCACAAGATCCGACCAAAGTCTCTCCCATCCTAGAAGTTTCTCCCGTCCATTGACAAAGTCTTCGTAGCTATTCCAACTCTTTGGAAGCCCAAGGAGAGCCATGCTCACCAATTCATCTTCATAAATAGTAACCCCCACACTTCCCAGTTCATCCTTGCAGTGGAAAAACTTCGTCGGGTATTTTGGAATATTGTCGCCTTTCTCCATTTTTATTTTTCTGAGCTTGTCTTTAATCGCCAACTTCCTCTGGTCACTTCTGCTTTGGAACAAATATGTCAAAGCCTTCCACACTAAGAATGGAGTGGCTTTCCTATGAAGTTTGGACACAATGTGGTCCTTCACACCTTCCAACAGAATCCTTCGACACTTTGCTACGTTCTTTTTCCATGCGTCAAGTGCGGTTGCATCGCTAGAAGCAGGCTTCAGAATATCAACATATATGAACTCCTTCAACCCATTATCATCCAGCACCACCTCCATCCTGTCCTTCCATGCTATGTAATTCAAGCTCCCATCAAGGTCATACTCCAATCGCAATCCGTTGAAATACATTTCAATGAATGCTCAACTTCGACACCAAGAAAACACTGTAGCAAATTCGAATTCCACCAGCACAAAACTCAACCGCTTCAATAATTGCAATCTCATCCAATGATCAATACTGCTCTGATACCATGTAGAAATTATATAACTTATGTGTTATATGTCCAATATTTTCCTGATCTCACACTATTTTAACTTCATGCAAAATATAGAATCTATTCCACCATTGATCATTTGCGGAAATTAAATCAATATTGCAATGCACACATGAAACAATAAAAATTCACACACATTAACACATTTGTTTAACGGGAAAGCCTGAAGCTGAAAACCCCAACTATCTGTATATAATATATTTCATAGAGATGATGTAACAATCCTCATACAAAGCTGATCATATCAAGCTCTCAGTACAATACAATCGCTACACACTAATAAGGCCCGATCTTGCAAATCCATGCACTGATCTTTGCAACCTGCTAGCCTGCCTCTACTCCAAAATCTCTACTAAAGAATGGCTCTGAATGAGTTCGAATTTATCCAGCCTTTATCATGCAATCCTCATTGGCATCTCCACTGAGTGTTGGATGTAATCAATGCATCACTATAGTCACAACTGATAGTCTATCTTGCCCTTTCACCTATCTCTCCACTAGTCTCCACTGAAACTGCCATGCAATGTAGTTAACTGATGTATTGTTTAGTTGATTAATGAGTTATTATTTAGTGAATTAATTAAGTAATTAATTCACTCCACTCTCACTAGTGTATCAATCAGTTAGACTAGATACAACTAGCTCAACTGAGTCTAACTGAGTTAAACCAAATACAACTCCATAACTACTTCTTCCAACTGTGTCATAACTCTGCCACTTGAGTTCTAACTGAGTCCTCCATGCAATAGCTCCAGTAAACCCTCAGGAATAGCATAATTACTTTTGTTAGCTATTGCACCACATCTGTGCACTGAACTGATGTGCTCCAAGAGAATAAGATAATGTTTGGAGTCCAAATATTATTAAGAGCTAATAATATCCGACATATCTATTTTTAGACTGGCAGTATAAAAATAGACTCCGCCCAAAATGTCTAAAAATAGAAGTCCATCTATTTTTCCAACTTGACCAACCATCCACAAATAGCATCCTGCAACTCATAAAATATGATCGACATGTCTAAAAATAGACTTTGCGCCAAAAATAGCTTGCGGGCCCACTTAGTGAAGGTGACTCTTTTCACTAAGCTCATCATCTTGTTGAATCTCAACAAAGCTATGTATTCATTTTGTTTATTTTTGTTTTCTGTATTAGGAGTAGCAAGGTTATCAGTCATAACATAGATAGGACCCAATTTTATAGAAAAATTTTAGACGCTATCAAACTTTTTAGTATTTTTAAAGGAGGGATATCATATTTTCTATTAGTATAACCAAAAGAAAATATTATATGTTATTGGTAAGCATTCCCAAGTAGTAGGATGGTATTCATAGAAAGAACACTTTTGTTTCTATTTTTTCATCTATTAATATAAATATTTTCCTAGCATTACAAAAAAAATGGCATGCATGTGATTATATTTATCTATTTTAAATGTTACGATGTGCATAATTAATAAACACAACGATGTGAAAGATCCTTTCGGGCCTGCAACGAGGGTTTTGAGAAGATCATATCTATGAGATACTAAACCACTTGCATGGTGCCCCCTTTGAGAGGGGGCAGAGGCCCCTTCTTCAAATCAGGGGTAGCTAATCGAGCATCGTTGGATATTGCACACAAAACAATGAACAACTCATCTTAGTAGTCGATGCAGAGAAATCCAACCTATCACTCCACTTGGAAATCAAAGCACCAACACACAGTAGAAGCATAATCCTTGTCATTAGCAAGCTAAGGAGATCCCCATGCTTGAGATCCCACCAGAGAAATTGGGGGCTACTGCGGAAAATATGAAAGAGAAAGCGCTTATCTATAAATTCATCAGCTCATGGTCGACAGAGTGACTCCTTCTAAACTAGTTATAGAAGAACTAGAAAATCAAAGGGGAAGTGGGGATCAAACTAGGATTTAAGGGATTATTCATCGCAATATTCAATAATATCTCATATTAGGACAACATTCTACAAGGAGGCCCATACTTTATGAATTCAGCGAGCCTCTTCTTAAAGCCATGGGTGCCGAGATTTTATCTAGAAAAGGATAATTTCATGTTCCTCCCAGTTTGGATTAGATTATATTTTTTATCTCAAGAGTATTGGGACCCTGAACTCCTAACTCATACAAGAAACCTGTTGGGGAAATTTGTGATGTTATATGATATCACCAAAGATGGAAGATACACATCATATTCCTGTGTTATGTGTCTCCATGGACCTAACCAAGCCTTTACTGGAAATTATTCATATAATTTGTGCAGATGAAGTATGGGTGCACTCCATTGACTATGAAAAAATCCGTTTTCATTGCATATGGTGCCATGATACAGTCATCTCTTAAGAAATTGTCCAAAAAATCCCATGTAAGTGGATGCAAATAAGCCTTTAGCTAATCAATCAACTCAAGAGTAGGGCTTCAAGGCAGTAGCAAGTAGGAAAAGGTCAACTCAAAGGAAGGGTAACAACCCTGCCCCTCAAAATAGCCAGCAAGGCAATAGGTATATTTTTAGTGTCAGTATGCTAGTGATCAAAAAATACTCTTTCAGTTGTTTTCCTAGAAGTCATAGGTCAAAATTTGTAGTTTTTTAAACAATTTTTCAAAAAATAATTTTGGTCACTGAAGAATTCTAGGTCAAATTTGTTGCTCCCTCATCTCATCCATATCCATCATCACTTTCATGGTCATCTCATTCATTATCATTTAAAGTTTAGGGTTATTTCACTTCACCTCATCTAGGTCTGTTGTAAGTGTCATCATCCGCCTTTAAAAATTGTCAATTTTTTTATCATAACAAGGCACTCACCATTAATTTCACTCGTAATCCTTTAAAAGGGAGCTAGCATACTTAAGAAGTCAAGTAAGACAATTTGTCTTAATGTTTAAATGTCAAAAAAATTCAAAAAGACAAATTTGTCTTATTGTTTCACTGCAAGACAAAAAAAGTCATTTCAAGGTTATAAAAGACAAATTCAAGCTCATATTGACTAATTATTATCTTTTGTTATCTGGAATATCTCCTCTCTTACCTCATTTACACTCCTTAGGTGGTCAAAGGCTCGAAACCAAGGTGAAAAATCACTCCGACAACACTTTTCTACACCTCGGGTTGCCTTTGTTACGCTTTTGTAGCCTCCTGCTACGCTTTTAGAAGTTGTTGTTACGCTTCTTTGAAGTTTTGTTAAATTTCTGGGAAGTGTTGTTACGTTTCTAGCCCCTTTGTTACACTTTTGGGAGGTTTTTTTTATGCTTATGGCTCTATTGTTACGCTTCTGCAGATCAGTTGTTACGCTTCCAGATCAGTTGTTATGCTTCTGTTCATTGCTATTACACTTTTGGAGAGAGGGCAGAACTTAGGTTTTTTTATTTCCAATCTCTTCAAATAGCTCAAGACTTGTGGTCATCACTCCTTGGACCTCTCACAAATATTTATTCATCACTCTTATAACCTCTCATGGTCAAATCAAGTTTTTTATTGACTTTCATGCTTGCTCTACATTTCTCTATATCATTACTTCTCCATGTCATAGAAAGAGTCCATTTGAATAAACCCCAACCTACTCCAGTTGAATAAACCCTAAACCCTACCATCTAACATTACCCTACACCTCTCATATACTTCACACTCTCATCTCCCACCATCCATATCATCCCTAACAGTCATTTTCATAAAACCCTAAATTCTAGCTATTTTCACAGTGAAAATTTGGGAATTTCCTTTGTTTTCATCTTTTCACCCCCCTCCTCACATCCATTTCAATTCATTCCACCCACAATATGGAGCTAACATGCCACCCTATCTACTAAATTTTTTTTCGAAATCTCCCTAGCTCCATAACCCTCCATCTTACCCTCTAAACTTACTCCACCCCTACGTTGGCTATTTTCGCAGTGAAACATTGGGAATTTCCTGTGTTTTCATATTTTCACCACCCTCCTCACCTCAATTTCACTTCATTCCACCCACAACATGGAGCTAACATGCCACCCTATCTACTAATTTTTTTGTATAATTTTCCCTAGCTCCATAACCCTCCATCTCACCCTTTAAACCTACTCCATCCCTACACTTTGTTTTTTCCATATTTCATACACATACTCATCCCACCAAAACACTATGGTTTTCATCATTTCTTGATAAACAAGATGGAGAGTGTAGAGATTCACCAGCTTATTTGCCAGAAGATTTAGCATGGGAAAGGTCAGCATTGTAGGTGTATAGATTGACCTAACAATAGACCTAATTTCTTTAGTAACGGGTATTCCTTGTCATGGAGAGAAGTGGTTCAAGGGCATGGATTTAGACATTGAATATTACAAACAATTTCTCAAGCCTCATGCTAGAGAGGAACCATATTACCTCTTCCCTTTCAGACACCTTGTTGAGGTATAAAAGGTGTCTTTTTAACACCTATTTATCTCACATTAATTATCAATCCGGGAGTGACTTTTTATTTCAAGAGTGTACTCAGTTTGAGGCAGAAATTTATCCAAGAGTAATGTCTTGTAATATGTAGTACAGTGTTTCAAATGAAAAATTAAACGGATGCTTGAAAAATAAATCTAACTACAACAGCATAAACTCAAATGCTCTGAAATCTTAATTAAACCAATCTGAAAAACATCGAACAGGGATACAATAGCAATAACTCCTTCCCTTAGAAATCGATGCAAGATAACCAATCTGGGAACTTGGAAGCAATAACCAGTGTCCTCTACAGTTGGTGATCTTAAAGCAATCGAAATGAAAGAAAACTCAATCTTCGTGCTGATGAAAATAACTGAAAGGAACAAAATCTGGAAAGGAACAGCAATATGAACAGCAATTCTAATTCTAACGTAATTAGGCAACTAATCTCAATACTCCAATCCTATTGACAGCCAAGACTATGAAACAGTTCATTGGAATGAATCATAAATCAATGGAACAGCAATGCTTTATAAAATATAGCAAGATGAATGATATAGTAAATATGATCCTTGCTAAGATAGAATAGCAGTGTAATTCATTAACGTATACATCAAATCTGAATTCAATCCAACAACAATCAAATAACTCTGTAATCATAATGAATCTAAATTCAATTATCACACAACAGAAATAAAAGAGTAGAAATACAAACAGTGGATCACTCCACCAAGGCCGGGCCCTCAACCGCCGGTGAAAGCGTCGCTGGGCTACTGCAGATCTTGAGAAATGGAACGAGAATGCCTCTTTGTATTAATCAAACATGAATAGCTTTTACATCAGTTTCTCTTTGATCACAAGAGTCAAGGAATTACAGTGTTACAAAGGGAATTCAATAATCATCCATTGTTCTCCAATACACAATACATGCTCTCCTTTTATAATCAGAAGGAAGAGAAATTAAATAGCAAATATGATCTCTCATAACAATATTGGATTGTTCCCAACAACTTGATCATCCAAAAAATACATTTTCAACAATATTTCAACAAGAGCAAGGCGAATTTGGCTTTGCAGCTGATATTTGGAGGACGGCCGCAACAACAAATCTGAGAAAATTGTGCTTAAAGAACCCTAATTTTCTCTCAATACAGGCCGAATTTGGGCAAACCATTCATTTCTAAAGTTAATTGGGCCCGTTCTAGACAAAACCCATGTTCTGGATTTTCCAGATTCTTCTTCATTTGCCCATAATCTTAACCGCAAAACTATCACTTCTTATTCCAGCGAATTTCTAAGTTGGAATATTTGATGATGATTTGGAGATCAAATCTTCAATCTGGCAAATATCTTGGAGGCTAAAATGGTGAGTGATATTACAAAATATATTAATAAACCATCATTGATAAAATCATGCATAATAATCATCAATTTATTAAAAATAAAGGATAATAAATAATATTCATCCATAAGAGCATAAATCATTATAAAATGGATTTATATGATAAATTATAATAAATGACATGATAAAGAATAGTAAAAATGGATGAAATAAGTGTTAAAAAGTGGTTGTATTCACAGCCCAACACACCTCAAAAAAAAAATGCTCCTTTGAAGATGTTAATAATGGATTATTTCACATGTGAAGAAATATTTTCCAGGTTGTATAGGTACCATATCAGATTGTTGATGCATTTCACCTCTGTCAAAACACCTGATTTGCCACATTACTTATATAGGAGTTTGATTAATATGAATAGGAAGGTTCAGAGCATAAAACAAGATCATCACCGTAGTCTTTTTCATCATGGTTTTGTCAAGCTCATTATATTTCATCACCTTTCCTCTATCAACATGACTTGGGAAACCTTCATGGAAATATTAGCAGCAACGCCTACCACTATCCCTCTTGTCTTACATAGTACAACAACAAGGCAGCCAATGGAGGTTTCCTTTTCTAGCATGCCAACTCAGTTTTCATATGCCCCTATGGTTTTTTATTTTACTCATAGCTATGAGAAGGGGAAGAGACAGATATTTGTGCCCAAGTCTATCAAAAGTGTACCTATACTTGACACTATTGTTGAACGAAGTGAGATAGAGGAGTAGCCTCTTATGCATCAAGATGAAACACCTTTGCATCATCATAGTGAACCAACGCCATTGGAAGTTGAGGTAGCAGAGAAATTTGAGACCAAATCAGTTGAAGACATCATTAGGGAGAAGGATGAGTAAATAACAGAGTTGAGGGGGATGTTCTCCATTGCTAATTCTCAAATCACTTTCTTACAACAGGATAATTTTCATGGAAATCAGTCGTTACAAAGCAAGCCCAAGCCAGACCTAGAGGAAAATAAAGGTAAAGGTAAGTAGGTTATATATGTTGATCGAATGCAAGATATAGAGGCTAGAACATAACAAAGAATACCAAAAACAAGAGGCCTCAAAAGGGTGTTGGAGCTAGAAAGAGAGTCAACTCATCCACCTAAAGAGTTGACCTTTGATGACCTAATAGCCATGGAGATTAATCAAGATAGGTAAATTTGGTTGGAAAGGGTAAATGAGAATTTGGAGAAGCTCTTAATGAGGGATAAGAGGGACAATAAACTTCAAAGACACATGGCAAATCACTATCACACCAGGAACACAATTTCTCAAATAAGGTTAAAACAATTGAAGAAAAGGCTTAAAGAAACTCAAATGAAGATTAAAGAGAAGAATAGCTTGGATTTGTAGGTTGAATCTCCCTTGGTTGTATATCCCATAATTCACAGGTGCTACAAAACCAATTTTGAGAAGTTTTGAAAAATTTTAGTATTTTTTGTGATTTTTGTACAATTTTGGAAATTCCTCCTCACAGAAGTGTAGCAAAATTTTGTTACGCTTATTTTGATGGCATCCAAATGATGCTTTATTTACATGGATCGACGCCTTTTGATGAGTACATCACATATCAAGAGCTCCATTTGCATGAAAATCTTTAATTTTGGAGAAAAGGACAAAAAATTTCTCATTTTCTATGCTTCTGCCACTTTTTTGGAGCCTTGCTACACTTCTAGAGTAACCTTGGGAGAATGAATTTTTGGAGGCCTTCCCATGGGTCATTTTGAAAAATTCAAGATGTTCTAGAAACTAGACAAACAGGGCTAGTAGGTTGTATTTTCATAATTGTATTTTGACTCCTAAAAGTGCCTCAAAAATGGCCGCAAAATTCTTCTACGCTTCTGTAAAATTTTGCTACCCTTCTGTCAGAAATGTTACAAATCTGCATTGGATTCATTGGGACACTTTTCAAGCGTATAAAATGTCACAAATTCGAGGATTTTATGTCCTATGAGTTGGAATTAGAGTAATTGAGTTACCTTTTGCCTCATATCATGAGGGAATATGTAATTTAATGTAAGGTACAAACACTCCTAGTTCATAGCGGAATTTAGGGAATGCTTTCTAGCCTCCCTAGAATCTAGGAAATGACTCATATTATGTATTTATGATGCATTTTGGATGGGTTTTCGGCCTGATGAGGTTTCAAAGCCCATATTTTCTATAAGTAGACTCTCTTTAGTCTTTTCTTGGGTTGGACAGTCTTATTTTGCAATGGAGCTATTGTAATCGGCATTTTGGAATGAAATCAAAGACAAATTTGCAAAACTAGTGTTGAGAATATTGTGGTATGCATTGGAGAATTTGTTCTTATTATGTATGTTTATACATTCATGCTAAATGATATACATTATTATGTCATAAACATCTTTCCATATGTTTATCTTGTAAGTTTATGAGCAAAATCATGTGTGTTAATGCTTTGTTTTAGACAAGGTTTACATGTTATGTCTACTTACTTCTAAATGAATGAATCCACTTCAGTGCTCATTAAGATTATCTATCACTCCTTCCTATACTCAATGAAAAATTAAACATGCTTTCAAACTACCTATCTAGACTCACACATTATCTGCAAATTTGCCTTGAAATTCAAACCTAAAACCCTATACCTAGCCTTCTCACTAACCTTTTTATCCAGCACTTAAAACATCAAAAAAAAAATCCAATTTACTGAGCTTACATACCTAGCCTAAGGTCAACAGATATTTATTCAACCCATTGACTAAAAAGTGACAAAGAGAGAGCCCTCTCTAGTCCTGGTAGGGCTAGCTACCTGACCTAAAGCCTGGTCTTTGGTTACTTTCCTTCAATCCCACTCTCAGCCTTGGGAAGTTGAGGGGAGTGATAACAAGGTACACAGTCTTACAACAAGACGAAGAGGAAAAAAATCAAGACCAAGGCAAGGATGAAGGTACACCCCCTATGAACCAATCCTCAAAAGGATATGTTGGCGAAGAAACAAGTCTCGCAGGCAAGACCCAAGTTCAGAGATTGGGGCCAACAAGGGAATTCGTTGTAGTCTAGAACCACGCCGGCATTGTCACCCTACTCCGAAGAGCAGAGAGTCTCACCCGAGTCATGCCGCGACCATATGCAGAAGGGGAATATATCAATGGTGGTGGAAGGATCTGCAACTCATGATTAATATAGAATTGATTGCATGAACATCATCACATACGCAAGAACATTCATAAGAGTGAACAGATATCAAGCAAATAAAATTTTAAGACATCACAGACATCATGCATGCATGTAACTCGTATAATAAGATAGCAACCTGCAAATCTATTAATAACTTTCAGCCAAATCCATGGTTACATCGCTTCCACAGGAAGAGCTTGCAATTCTGTTACAGACATTTCGTAAGATAGAAAGATAGATAAGAGAAGCCTAGGAACTACACAGATATCGTGCTCGGAACATATCTCTCTTGCAGCATCCGCTTGATCCTCTTCAATCTCTCTGCATTCATCTCTCTTCTTTCGGCTGGGTGACGGCTATTTATTCACCCGCCATCGCAACTGTTAGTTCCTATTGCGTTCTTCTTCGGTTGCTTCTGGCTTCTCTCTTGTTGTCTATGAGTTCTGCTCTATGTCTTCTGTTGTATCTTCTCTTCGTCTGCCCTTATATATCTACTTTCTTCAGCTATCTCATGTTCCCTCGCAACCTCGGTAGCTCCGCTACTCACCATAGTTGCAACTTGGTTGCGGCTGCCATGCATCATTCCGTAACCCAAAAAAACTGCTCTTTATTCAATATTCAAAACAAGGGCCCCAACAGGCCCCGACCATAGTTTCTTGACTCATCCCGAGTCAATCACAAATCACTGTTTCTATTTCCATCGCCCCACCGGACCCCGTGCCCTGTTCTTGATGTGCGCCTTCGGTCTGCTGCCCAAAGAAGGGCCCCAACTCCGGGACCTTGTTGAACGCTGAAGACTTAAGCTCATTGAAGGTCGTCACAGCTTGCTGCCACCCCTGTAATAATGCAACTATCTTCGTGGCAATATTGGCGGCAGATGCCTCCTCGACATGCGTCGGTGCAGTCCCGAACATCGTGTCGATTTGGGTTTTAGCCTCGGCGGCTAACTGCTGCATTTCCTTGGCGCTGAGCTGAAGGGGCTAGCGGAGCTCTTGAATTGCTTGTTTGGCCATTGCTGAGCTGGCCTCTGTTTGCTAGATCTGGACCTCTAGAGCATCCGCCTGAGCATAGAGCTGGTCCAACTGCGAGGGGTCTGTGGCCTCTTGGATTTCCTTCGAAAGTTGCTGCAGCTGCGCTGAAATGGGCTGAGTTTTTACCATGAGAGTCGTCAAGCACTCCTGAAGACCTTTCAGGAGGTCATAAGCATCACACGCTAAAGACTTGAGAGTTTCCTGCATCTGGGTGGCCTGGCCCTGTTTCTCTGCAATCTGTGTTGTATAAACTGCCTATGGATCGGGCAGCACTGACCATGATGCTAACGCTGCTTGGAGTTCTGCATTTTCCTTGTGGAGGCCATTGAATGTGAACTGGAGGTGGAGGGCCTGCTCTACGATATTTTTCTCTGGTACATCTACAGGAATTTTAGTGTAGTGAGCCTCTACAGATGGCTATAGCCCTATAAACACCCTGGCCACTTCGTTTATCTGTCCCTGTAGCTGCCCGTGTGCTGCTGCAAGCTGTTCGCACTGTTGAGTAAGCGCGGTGATCTACTGCTGTTGCACTTTTCACCTCTGTTGCAGTTCGAAATGAATTTTTTCTCGCCTGCTGGGCCGCCCTCTGAATAAAAAGGTACAGCTGAGCCGTACCCCATGTTTCTAAATTGGAGACCCCCGAAGTGCTTTGATCCGACCGCCGTTCTTATAGGGGTTTCCCACTGGCAACTGATCAGGTGGAATGCTCATGAGGGGACGGCGGTGGGGTCTGATGAGGCGCCGAGTCGGCCATATTCAGGTCTAGCCACTCCTGCTGATCCGTGTGGATGGTCTGTGGAAATACAAGAGGCACAGGCTGAGCCCTAGCTGAGTTGGAAAAAATTTGTGCCATCTGTGTAATTATATCAGAAATAAAGACTTGGGGTTCCCCAGCAGGGTCGACCGGTGGTACTACTGCTGTAGTACTGGATTCAACCTCGACCCCGTGGTCCCCATTAAGTAAATCTCGGATGATTGGGTCTGACACGGTGGCAAATGAATTGGATGGTGTGGATGAAGTGGTAGGTGGAGGTGGAATGGAGTGAGAAGACGGAGGTGGAACTGTCCGAGGTGGTAAAAGCCGAATGTTGATGAACTCGAAGGGGTCAATGGGTGGTTCTTCCTGTATCGGCACCCTTGTATGTGGTGGCTGGGGTGGATCCTCCTCAGTGAGGTCCACCACTGGACTCGACTTTATGGTTCGGGCCTGCTTGGCCTGAGGAGCTTCCAAGGAGTCGGTGGACTTGCTCTTTTCCCTCACCGGGGTCATCATCAGACTTGGAGAAGTAAATAAAATAGTAGGGATGGGCGAGGTGATGGAAGTTGTGTGGAGACGCAATGTAGACTGAGAAATCTGGAACTCAGAGAAAATAGGAAAAGGAACAGCACCACTTGAGACAACCTTAGCCACTTCATTAAAACTGTGTACCATAGTGTTTAGGTGGTGAATGAGTGGGGCGAGCTGCTCGGTGGAGTCCTATTGTGCCACCTCCGCTTCTGTCTTGACAGGCCATTGCTGCGGTAACATCTTATCAAAATTGTATCTGGGTAGCCCGTTCTGGATTTCCATCGTGACCCCCGACCACGAACAAACTTCATTGTGGAAGGTTGTATCCTCGAGCTGGAACTTCAACGGCAGCATGTGAAATGTCTCCTCCGGCATGCAAGTGGGTCCAATGAACGTATGCCTGTGACTGACCCCGAACCATACGTGCTCGTTGTACTCGTCCAGCAGGTTCCTGGGCACCCTCTGCTGGCTTGCTACCACATCTGTCATTAGACCATACCAGCTCTGAAATGCCTTTGCATTGACCTCATTGGTTTCGGGATCACCTGATACCTTCCACGAGACGAACTTCATCGCTAGAGGCTGGCCCTCCATTATTTCCACCGGTAGCCTGACGAGGGGAGTGTGCCACTTCCACATGGAAAATGTAACTATCAAATACCCATAAATGAAGCGTGTGGCCCGCTTGTAGTTATCTTTGCATGCATCAAACAACTCCTTCAGGAGGAAGGAGAACCAGTTCAACTTAGCTCCCTGTACACAGTGTTCTGCAATGGAAATAGTGTCCAGGGTACATTCTCCCTTCGTGTAGTGCCTCATTGTCTTACTGGAAATGAGGTAGCATGTGAACTTGATTTCGGGCTTGTTGATAAGCTCCATATTTGCTCCCTTTCCTCCCCGTCGTGTGCCATATTTTTCATAATAGTTGGCATCTCTTGACTTCTTGGCTTGTTTGGAAGAGTTCTAACATGCATTCGAGACATCCGAGCCATTCTGTGAAAGCCCTGTGAGCCGGTGGATATCCTCGGCTTGAATGGGAATTTCCTCATTCAACCACAAGGACCTGTTCTGGATGCGACTGAGTAAGAACTTGGTGCACTGCATGGCCGGTCACATTGTCTTGAAGACTGAGAGATTTCTTAAGTTCAGAAGGGAGGATTGTTGTAGGCCACGAAACTCTAACAGAATTTTGTTCGCTGAATGCCCGGATTCTGTAATATAATGTTCCATATACACCTGCCATTTGAGTGCAGGGTACTTGAAAGAGTCTGTGAGGTTGGCGTCTATTAGGGCCGTATTTTCATATTTCCCGAAGAGGGACTCTGTTTTATGAATTCTGCTCTCGAGCTCTGGTTCTAGGACTGTTGGGTTGGCCTTTGGCATCTTTGCTCGGTGTTGATACACCTGCAGAATTGATCTTGGTGCTGTGCTTCTGGATACTTCTGCTGCTCTGGTTCTGCTCTGGCATTCTCGTGCTTTTTTCCATGCATTTTATGTAATTAACTGGCATGAGCGAGGTTGATGAGACCCCATAACTAGTTAATTCCTGCTGGCATTCGCCACGGCGATAATCGTGCAATCAATCGCATGCTAAGGTGTATTCTGTCAGCTGCTGACAGTGGCATGGGGAAATGGGTGGACGCGACGGTGGAGGTTCCTTCGAATTATGGCAAAATTATTATTGCAAGGTTACTTCTAATTATGGAAATTTATGCTGCAAATCTAGACGATCCTACGGACTGACATAAGTACTAACTGAAATGATACGGACTGACACTGACACGTTTGTTGATCCTATGATAATGACATGCTGGACGCGCCCCTCCCCGACCACAATCAGTTGAGGTGCGGTCTCCGCAACAGAGCAGTTATTAATGACCTATGCATGAACGATAAACACTACCTATGCTCATCTCGGTTGCCGGAGAGTTATTCATCTACGCTACTCTATGGCTTCTCTCAGTTGCGAGGGTTATTAATGAAAGGTGAAATAAACTTAGTCATGGTAGGGCTTCAGGCGTGCGCCATTCACCCACCCAGGTAAAACAGTACCGTCCAGCTGAGCCAACCGAACGGCTCTGCAATCTCTATCTCGACGACGAAGTAAGGTCCCGACCAGTGCATCTGCAGTTTTCCTGGAAACTTCTGAAACTTGCTATCATATAAGAGAACCTTTCCTCCAACCTCGAAAATTTTTCCCTCGATGTGGCGGTCATGCCATGCCTTCTGCATGTCCTTCTGAACCTTTTGGTGAAACTTGGCCAAAAACCGAGCCTCGTCCAGTTCTTGTAATTCGTGGAGGCGCTCCTGTAGCAATTCCTCTTCCGAGAACTTGAGGGATGTGGCAATTAAAAGACTCGGTATGGTGAAATCAGTGGGAATCACAGCTTCACGGCCATACACTAGCTGGAACGGTGTTTGATTGGTCAAGCGCTTCACCGGAGTCTGGTAGGCCCATAGTGCAGCTGGCAACCGCTCATCCCAGTCATCCCGCTGAGCATTGCAGATCTTTGTCAAACCCTTTTCATGGATTTTGTTGAATGCTTCAATAGTACCATTGGCCTGCGAGTGGTACGGGCTACTTTTGTGATGTTGAATCATGAATGTGTCCAGCAGAAATTTGACCGTTTCATTAATGAAATGTGTACCCTGATCACTGGTTAAACTGCGCGGGTAGTCAAACCTGCTGATGATGTGTTCAAAGATGAACCGAGATGTTGTATCCACCGTGCAATCCCGTACCGCCACTACCTCAGCTCACCAGGTGAGGTAGTTGGTTGCGGTAATGATGTATCGAACCTTGGAATTCCTGGCCACCGGGGCTATGGGACTTATGAAATCGACAGCCCACTTCTCAAACGGCCACAACACCTGCACCGGGTGTAGCGGGAGCTCGTCCCTGTGAGAGGGCCTCCCTGTTCGCTGACAGACATCGCATTTCTTAACAAATGTCTTACAATCGGTGTGGACCGTCGGCCACCATAGTCCAACTTGGAGTACTTTCCTGGCATTGGGTTTCAGCCCCACATGCCCACCCGCGACGATGTTGTGGCACTCCCACATCACAGCTTCGCGTTCGTGGTTGAGTATACATCTACGCAGAACCTCATCGAGGCCCAATTTATACAACTGCCCTGCAATCAGTTGGTATTCAGCAGCATGAACGACCAAGTGTCGTTTCTGGAGTGGGGTGTAGTGCTAAGGGCACTGTCCCGTAGTCAAATAAGTTGCAATGTCGGCCAAATAATCTGGTACGGCTTCGACTCAGAAAAGATCAGCATCCGACAGCTGATCATCGAGAGAGTCATCATTCTCCCCCATCTCCAATCTGGATAAATGGTCGTGCCCGACATTCAACCTCTCGGGCTTGGCGATCACCTCAAATGTGAATTCCTGAAAGAGTAGAAGCCATCGACAGATTCGTCCTTCCAAAATGGGCTTATTGACCAGGTACTTTAATGTAGAGTGATCTGTAAAGAACCTAAATTTACCTCCTAGAAGATAGTGGCGGAACTTCTGGAGCGAGTACACCATTGTGAGGGCTTCCCTCTCCGTCGTGGTGTAATTCTGCTCGGTATTTGACAGTTTGCGGCTGGCGAAGTAGACTGGGCGGTCAACTGTCGTCTCCCCTGGTTGCGCCAAGACAACCCCAAGTGCATTACTGGAAGCGTCGATATGCACGTGGAACTTCTTATCCCAATACGGATGAACCAGAATAGGCGTCGAGGCCAGCTTCTCCTTCAAGGTGTCAAGGGTCGTCCTGCACTCCTCCGTCCACTAGAACACTTCTGACTTCCGCAGTAACTTTTCCAGAGGAGCAGTGATCTTCACGTAATTTCGGATGAACCGTATGTAATAACTAGTGTGCCTGAGAAATGCCCGCAACTACTTCACCATTTTGGGGGCTTCCATGTGTACGATCACAGCTACCTTGGCAGGGTCAATGCAGACCCCTTTCTTGCACACCACATGTCCTAATAACGTTCCGAACGGAACCGCAAAGATTCTTTTCTTCAGGTTCAAGGAAATCTGCAATTATCAACACCGATCAAACATGATGCGTAATAGGGTGGCGTGGTTTTTCAACAAACTGTAGACGGTCCAGTCATCCATGTAGACTTCCAGAAACTTATAAATGTACTCCCGTAAAGCAGCGATGACGATCCGGGAAAACACAGCAGGGGCGTTCTTCAACCCAAATGGCATTACGTGATAAGAAAACGAACCCCACTCAGTGGTGAACGTCGTCTTTGTTTTGTCCTCTTCCGCAATGCGCACCTGATGGTAGCCCAAGAATCCATTGATGAAGGAGTAGGCCTCATTCCCCGCAACATGGTCCAGTACTTTGTCGCTGAATGGAGTGGGAAATGGGTCGTGGATGTAAGCGTTGTTCAGACTCCGGTAGTCGACACAGACGCGTATCTCTGACTTGTCCTTCTTATTCGAAATGATGATAGGACTCACCCACCCTGCTTCTTCCACCAGAAATATTAGACCTGCTGTTAACATCTTATCAATCTCCAGCTTGACCTTTTCTTTGATCCGAGGGTTCAACCGATAGGGTCGATGCTTCACGGGCCTAGCGTCTGGTTTCAGCACAATCCGCATTTCTCTAAGGGCACCTTTGATGCTCTTTAAGTCTGCAACCGATGAAGGGAATAGGTCTTCGTATTCCTGGAGGAGGCTGAAAATTTCCCTGGTCATCTGCGTGTCCCAGTAATCCCCAACTGTAGCCAGTTTGGGTTTCTCCCCCGTGCCGATGTTTAGCTTTTGTGTCTTTAGCGAGAGTAGATGGACACCTTTAGTGGTGGGCTCTTCTTTGATGCTCCACTCTCCTTCCTTCTCTTTGAAATATAGGTGCCTCAGGTCCTCTAGACTGTTGTCGTCTGGCTCGTCATCGACCCGTTGGCAAGCCAGCTCATGCCTGCCCTCCGAATTTGGTGTTAGTGTTCTCCCGTCGGTCCCTGAATCCCCGAGAAACAGTACCCCCTTGATGGCTTGTAGTGCCTAGGACACCAGATCTGTCTTCCCTTCGAACGAAAAGCACCGAAAAAAGTTGTGCGCGACTTCCTGCCACAAGCTATTCCCTTTTTCCGCTCTTCTTCTAAGTACCATGCATGGGGGATGGTATCTAAGGAGTGGACAAACCGATGTACCCACAGCTCGTTCGGGTACCCTATACTTTGCCACTACTCCTCGTAGGCTTTCAGATGGTCCCGCAGATCGGAAGTCCCTTGGTACCTGTGCCTGCTTCGAGGGCCTTCGTCTTCTTTGAACCGCACCCTCAAAGCCTCTACCACACAGCTCCACCGCGACAGGGTGTTGCGGTGATTTTTCCACCACCTGGCTGACATGGACTGTAGTGCTACGTCCAAAAGTGGTATCCTGCTTCCTTCTGGCACCATGTCCTCTACCTTTGCAATAAAGTTATTGACATATTGCATGTTCGACAGGGTGGGGTACTCCATGTTCTCAGCGCCAATCCAACGGACTCGGGAAATGTTGGCACATCTCTGCGTGCTGGTCTCGTACCCACCTTGCTGCAAGTCCTCCTAGGCTAGTTCTGATCCCAGCTCCGAGCTCTGGACACTGCGCAAGCTGACGGAGCCGGTTGCGGTCGGGTTTATATAGTCCTCCCGCTTCCCTGCTGTCATTTGATAAAGGTTATCCAACATCTGAGCATTCTCCTGGTTATCCAAAGTTTCGGTATAACTCGGGCCTTGATACGGGTCGAGAGGCTGAGTGATTCGAACCTCTCCATATTCAAAAATAATCATCTCCTTTTTGAGGTCGATGATGGCGTAATTCTCAAAAGCCCAGTCAATTCCTAGCAGCACAGGGTAAGGATCCTTGTCTCCCATAATATCAATGACCTCAAAGTCCGTGTAAGTCTTCACCCCTGCAATGTCGACCTCAACACCTTCGAGGCAACCGATTGGCACAATGCAGTACTGGTTCACCATTCTAAGCTGGATTGGCGAGTAGGTCAACCAAGGCCGCCCAAGATTGTCCCATGTCTTCTGCGACAGGATATTGACATCAGATCGTAAGTCAAGCATGGTGTCACTGATCTGAAAGCCTGCAACCTGCATGTTAAGCCAAAACTCTTTTCCCGTTCTTCGCTTGTTCTGCTTAACCCACTGTACGTACTGGGGTGTTGTGTCTGAAGGTTCCCTCCGCCCCATATTTCCCTATGGCATGTCCCTCAAGGTCTGCTTGAGCTGCTTCCGCATCAAAGCGCTGTCAACAATCTTGAGGAATAACTGGAGCCATTCCTCAATTAGGGTCCCCGTGGCGTCCTGTTCTCTGGAATCAGTCGTCAGGGGTACCTCGAGCCCTTTGGCTCCCCCCAGCTGAGCAAATGTCTCCACCGCCTCCTGGAATTACTTCTTCTATGCGTCCGGCCTGATCAATTGTTTCGGGGAGGCAGCTCGGATCCCTCGTGCTGGTTCCTTTCCGCGAGTGTCCTCCGTCGTCTTCTTACCGCCTCGCGTCACAATAGTGACATTCTACATGGTCGGAGTCACGATTCCCCGAGGTTCGGAGTTTACCAGATTCATGCCTCTCTATCGTGCCCGTTCCTCTCACTTCTTGATAAATTCTAGGTAGTCCTTTGTTGCATGGGTGTTCACGCGGCACTAGGAACACCATGGGCGTCGAGGAAGGGGGCATTCCCGGGCCACATGACCCTCCTGGTCACATTTTTAGCATTTCAGTGAACCCCGCCCCCCTGTACGGCCTCCACGCATTCCGCCGCCTCTGCCCCTGAAAGCCTCATTCACCCTATAGGAGGGTCGGTCCAATCGGTCCGCTAGTGCATCGAGAGCTCTGCACTGCTCGGTGTTGTGATTCGTGGATGCGCAAAACTCACAGTAGACGTTGTTTGGGATATTGGAGTACTTCTGCAATATTGGGCACATCCGAGGTTGATGCCCTATCATCCAGCAAATTTCGCAATATTTCGTGGCAGTTTGGTTTGGTTGAGGTGGGAACCCCACATAAGGCTATTGTGGCTGGTATACCCCCTGCGGATTCATCGCCATGCCACCCCCATTAGGTGGACCCCCTTATATTTCTGCGACCGAGAGCCCCACACCCGGGCTACGCAACCGGGGACACTCAATTGCCACGTGCCCTTCGACCAGACAGTGCGTGCACCACACGTTCGACCTGGCTGGTCTTATAGGCTACATCTCCTTAAGCTTCTCAGTCATACTGTTGATTTGATGTTGCAATCATAGTAGGGAAGGATCCTGCGGGGCTGGCCCTCCCCGATATTCCTGAGGGTAGCCCGCCATTGCTTCTATCTTCATGGCCTACTCCAGAGCGTCCTACAAATTGTCAACCTTCTGCTGAGTGAGGGGGGTTCGGGTCAAGGGAAGAAAATCCTTGATGAACCAGTCCCTCTGATGGTTTGGGTCAATCGGGTAGCTAAGTTTCCCGATCGCGTCCTTGAACTGACGCATCAGCTCCCATGCAGTCTCTCCTTATTTCTGCTTAATCTCCTAGAGCTCGGACAGACCCTGCTGGTCTATTTGGGGGAGCTTAAATTCTTAAACAAAATCCCTCTTGACGTCCGCGATTGCTGGATTAGGATGGGCTACGGACCACTTGATGAACCACCGCAGAGCCCTTTCTCTGAGTGTGGTTTGGAACTCTATTAGCTTCCCTGTGTTTGGCGTATGCCTGGCCCTCCATATGGCTTCGCAGAGATACCAGTGTTGCTCTACATCATCGTTACCACAGCCAGAAAATTCTGGATACTAGGTAAATGACCCAGCCATATTTACTTGCGAAAGGGTTACCAAGATAAACCCTTCGGGTCCTGGTTGCGTGACTATACCACTGGGAAATGTAATACTACTAGTGACGCTGCTATTAACGTGTGTCACCATCGACAATGAACTACTGTGCAATCGACTCAATGCTTGTAACTTAACGAAAATATTACTTAAAGGTTGATAGAGTACCAGGGTAAGGTAGGGATCCTTGTCGTGCAAACCTTGGGAAGTAGGACTACCTGGAGAGATGGATGTCGTCCGCTCTTGAAACAACCGCTGCATCACGACGTACCATTCGCCATCGAAACTTTCTTCGGGCTGCACACCTACATCGTCTTCATCAGTCGTCGTCTTCCTGTCTCTCCTAGTTGGGCTCCCATGCACCCATCGTACTCCCACAGCGCTCCCTTCCCTCTCCGAGGTATCCGCCTAAGTGTCCATATTTTCGATCCTCTAAGGCGCCTCCTCTTGATTCTTCCTGTTGTTTCCGCATCATTTCAACTCCCGCATCACCCTTTCTTGCCACCTGTCGGCGATCTACGCCCTCCGATGTGCACGTCACTCCCTCAACCTCCTTGAGGCCTCAGCATCCATTCCCCACTCCCCTGCTTCACACTTCACATAGCATATGTCCCTTCATCCCTTCCTCCAGCACTGGAGGTTTACGCTTCCATGCTCGATTTTTGGAATTCCATCAGCCCCTCGTCCACCATCAAGGCCTTAATCCACAGCGGAATCTCCTTGAGAAACTTCCCTCTGAGCCTGGATCGGAAGATAGCCTCAACCTTCGAGAAGTATTGGTAGCACTCTATGGAAAACTCCACAATATATCCGTCCAAAGTGGTCTCTACCCAAAAATCCAACATGCAGGTCAACTCAGTATCTAGTCGATGCAGGGCCACCAGATCCCCGTGCACCCACTTGTTGTTTATCTTCCGCGAGCTATCCCTAGGCACCTTCATCTGCAACCTCCGAAACCAATTATAGAGGTCGCTAGGGAATTTTCCCCAGAGAATTTCGTAGGTATCACTGGCGGAGTTCGAAAAAAGGACGAGATCCTTGAGCACCCTCTCCTTTTGATTCATCAACTCCGCTTGCTGAGCGATAAACTAGTCCAGATGGTTATCCCACCATATCCATATTTCTCCTTCGAATACCCTCGATACCATGATCTAGTTCCCCTCATAACGTATCAGGTCTCGGCAACGGAACCATTTGTTGGCGAAGAAACAGGTCTCGCAGGCAAGACCCGGGTTCAGAGATTGGGCCCAACAAGGGAATCTGTTGTAGTCTAGAACCATGTCGGCATTGTCACCCTACTCCGGAGAGCAGAGAGTCTCACCCGAGGTGTGCCGCGACCATATGAAGAAGGGGAATAGATCGATGGTGGTGGAAGGATCCACAACTCATGATTAATATAGAATTAATTGCATGAACATCATCACATACGCAAGAACATTCAGAAGAGTGAAAAGATATCAAGCAAATAAAATTTTAATACGTCACAGACATCATGCATGCATGTAACTCATATAATAAGATAGCAACCTACAAATCTATTGATAACTTTCAGCCAAATCCATGGTTACATCGCTTCCACAGGAAGAGCTTGCAATTCTGTTACAGACATCTCGTAAGACAAAAAGATGGATAAGAGAATCCTAGAAACTACACAAATATCGTGCTCGAAACAGATCCTGAAGCATCCACTTGATCGACCTCTTCAATCACACTGCATTCGTCTCTCTTCTTTCGGCCAGGTGACAGCTATTTATTCACCCGCCATCACAACTGCTAGTTCCTCTTGTGTTCTTCTTCGGCTGCTTCCAGTTTCTCTCTTGTTGTCTATGAGGTATGCTCTCTGTATTCTGTTGTATCTTCTCTTTGTCTGCCCTTATGCATCTGCTTTATTCAGCTATCTCATGTTCCCTCGCAACCTCGGTAGCTCCGCTACTCATCGTAGTTGCGATTTGGTTGCGGCTGACATGTGTCGTTCCGCAACCCCAAAAATCTGCTCTTTATTCAATATTCAAAACAAGGGCCCCAACAGGAGATTCAAGTGACAACCATAAATATCTGACCAATAAATTCCTGGAAACACACAATGATCACAATATTGTTCAAGAATAACTCCCATCCCTAATAGAGGAAGAAGAACTACCAAATATAGAGTTGCAAGTAGTAGGATGGTATTCATAGAAAGAACACTTTTGTTTCTATTTTTCCATATATTAATATAAATATTTTCCTAGCATTACAAATAAAATGCCATGCATGTGATTATATATATCTATTTTAAATGTTACGATGTGCATAATTAATAAACACAACGATGTGAAAGATCCTTTTGGGTCTGCAACTAGGGTTTTGAGTAGATCATATCTATGCGAAACTGAATCACTCGCATGGTGCCCCTTTCAGGAGGTGGAAGAGGTCCCTCCTTCAAACTAGGGTTAGGAAATCAAACATCATTTCATACTGCACACAAAATAATAAACAACTCATCTCAGCAGTCGATGCAGAGCAATCTAGCCAATCACTCCACTCAAGAATCATCACAGGATAACATCATTGTTGCTATAGGACCAAGTCACAAACAACCTATAAGAATGGGCACCGTAGGCAATCAGAGCACCAAGACACAGCAGAAGCATAGTCCCTGTCGTCAACAAGATAAGGAGATCCCCACGCTTGAGATCCCAAGAGAGAAATTGGGGGCTACTATGGAAAAGATGAAAGAGAAAGCGCTTATCTGTAAATTCACCAGCCCATGGTCGACGGAGTGACTCCTTCTAAACTAGTTACATAAGAACTAGAAAATCAAAGGGGAAGTGGAGCTCAAGCTAAGAGTCGAGGGATTCTTCACCGCAATATTCAATAATATCTCATATCAGGACAACATTCTACAACGAGGCCCATACTTTATGAATTTATCAGGCCTCTTATTAAAGCCATGGGTATCGATATTTTATCTAGAAAAGGATAATTTCATGTTCCGCCCAGTTTGGATCAGATTATATTTTTTAACTCAAGAGTATTGGGACTCTAAACTCCTAACTCGTACAAGCAACATGTTGGGGAAATTTGTGATGCTCTCTGATATCACCAAAGTTGGAAGATACACATCCTATGTCGGTTTTATGTGTCTTCATGGACCTAAACAAGCCTTTACTAGAAATTATTCATATAAGTTTTGCAGATGAAGTATGGGAGAAATCCATCGATTATGAAAAAATCCCATTTCGTTGCAAACAATGCCATGATACAGTCATCTCTTAAGATATTGTCCAAAAAATCCCATGTAAATGAATGAAAACAACCCTTTATCTAATCAATCAACTCAAGGGTATGGCTTCAAGGCAATAGTGAGCAGGAAAAGAGTCAACTCGAAGGCAGGGTAACAACCCTAAAAAACATCTTGCAAGGCAATAGTTACACAGTCTTACAACAAGACGAAGAGGAAAAAACTCAAGACCAAGGAAAGGATGAAGGTACACCCCCTACGAACCAATCCTCAAAATCATATTCAAGTGACGACCATAAATATCTGACCAAGAAATCCCTGGAAGTACACAATTATGCAATATTTTTCAAGTAGAACTCCCAACCCTAATGGAGGAAGAAGAACTACCAAATATAGAGCTGCAAGGCATGGACCTGCAAAAAATAGCAAAGGAATGGCAATGGACAAACTCAACATCTATTCTGAAAGATCACTTACAACTCACCACAAGGGCCTATCTCCACCATCAAGACATGCTCCTATATAGAGTCAATGGATCATGTACCTCTCTCTCCTCCTCATCCTCATTCTATTTGCAAGGAATAAAACATAATTCCCCTCAAGATTATTCACTCTCCCCAAGGGAGCCAAAAATTAAAGGCAACAAATCAAATAGTTAGATCCTATAGGATCTTGGGGAATTTCTAGTTAATTCGTTTAGAGTGACACCCATGACTTACATCTTCCGCTTCATTCCCAAATATTAATGATGAGGCTCATTTATTGGAATGTTAGAGGTTTGAATGACAGATCTAAGTCATATATCCTAAAAAACTTAGTCTTTAAGTCAAATCCTAATATACCATTGTTGCAATAAATAAATAAAATGTACACAACGACAACTATCAAATCTGATATGCACCTTCTGGAAAAATAGTAAATATATAGCGCAATGTGAAATGGGAGCCTCCAGAGGTCTAGCAATCATATAGAACCCCTCAACGGTCACACTCAAATATTTTTTCTCCCTTCCTCGAATCCTCACAACATGTTTTCATACAATAGGCTCATTCCAGACAACCTTCATTTAAAATGTTTATGGACTAGCTATTCTGGAAGACAAAAGGTTATTTCTGGCTCACCTGTCCACAATAGCCAGACTCATTAACCAGAACCAATGGCTCATTAGAGGAGATTTCAATATGATTAGATCCTTATCGGACAAGAAAGGTGGAGTCAAAAAGTTGGGATGAAGAGGCTTCAATATTCAACTCATTAATTAACAACTACAAGCTAATAGATATCGAAACAAGTAATGAAATTTATACATGGAACAGAAGAGGGGGTCGTCACCAAGTGGCCTCCAAATTGGATCGTTACCTCATCACAAAATCTCTACTCCTGTCAAGAATCAACATTCAGACCACTATACCACCCAACCATGGCTCTTAGCATTGGCTCATTGAGCTATAATTAGGCTAAATTCATCACCCCGAAATAAGTCATTTAGATTTAAAGCCTTTTGGTTGAGGCATCCCATTTTTTTATCAAATCTAGAAGAATTTTGAAAGGATTCAATGGCGATTCAGGGGAGTATAGGGTTAATATTTTAGTAGCGACTGAGATTCCTAAAGGAAAAGTTAAAAACATGGAATAAGGAAGATTTCGAGAATATATTTCAAGGTAAGCTCAAACTAGAGGAAGAAATGAAATAAGTGCAACAAATTATCATATCGTAAGGCGGCACTGATACAATAAAGGAAAAGGAAAGTGCCCTACACCGGAAACTAACCGAAATATTGGCCCAATAATAAATTCCTACAGGCAAAATTCAAGGGTAAAATGGCTCAAGGAGGAACACAACTCCAAATTCTTTCACAGCTCAATGGTCAACTATCGCCTTCAAAATCGCATCATTTTCCTTAATATTTTGAATAATAAATATGTATAATATCATAAATAAATGGATCAAGCCCTCTCTCAACATTTTCAATCTTTTTTGACAGAACTCGTTTCAAACAGAAGGGAAAAAAAATCAAAATATCTCAAAATTGGTCATTACAGAACAAAATGATGTTATTAAGGGAAATTACGCTGCAAGAAGCTAAGGAGTTGTCATGAATCTTCCAAGAAGCAAGGCCCATGGGCCAGATGGGTTCATAGCATAACTATTTCAAACCAGTTGGAGTATCATGGGAAGGGATGTGTGATGTCCCTTTTTCTGGTGTTCCTTATGGCACTGATAGGATGGACTTTCAGGGGTTGGAGGCATACAGGTCACAGGTGCAAGTTTACGTCGTCAGCAGGCCCAGGGGCTTTTGGAGATGTTTTACGGGGTCTAAAGGAGTTCACTTACCATATTACATCATCAATATTGATTCCGCACAACTTGCTCCTCGTTCCATTGCATTCTGATAATTCTCGTAAAACAGGGTTATTATTGTGCCTAACTCAATTAGTTACGCTTAAGGTGGCACTTCGAGAGGGAAACTTAACGAAACACCTTAGTGTAATAGCTAGTTGGAACCAGAATGATAAGATATATAGGATGGGATGGTTAGTGGGGATTTTCAGTGGCCTGAGGGGGCATGGTGTCCAATTTACCATTTTCCCACATTAGAAATATATTTTAATTGAGGGAAATGTTCTCAATGACTAAAATAATAAAAAAACAGGAGCTTTTAGAGGGGTCCATCAAATCTATAAAAGAGGAGGAGGAGTCCATTAGAGGACATCTTGGATTTGATCTTCCTTCTTGTATGACAGGTTAAGAACTTAATTCTCTTCTTAATTGGTAGCCCCGCGACGAAAACCCTCAAGTGATTAAGTGAGATTGGGTGAGTACTCATATCCCCTTGGTGGATTCATCCAGAATTCGTAGGAGAGCTCAGCAATGACACTTCAGTTCAATTTTTTAGGGTCGGCACAACATTGGAGCAAATTCTTGAGGCCAGTTTTCCATCTCATCTATTTTATTGTACCAGCATGTAAACCCCAGTTTCTATTATGATAAAATTTGAGATTATTTTTGCTTATCGTATTATTGAATCGCATGCACTCTGTTTGTTATATTTTACATGGAATTCTTATGTTAATTGAATGGTAATTTTATGGATAAATTTTGATTGAGATAGATTTCTGCAAAATTAGCCAAATATCCCATTTGGGATATTATAGTGCTATCAAATTTGTGCATTCTGCCAGCCTGAGGGTCTATTGCACAGGATATATTTTTGTCAGAGCAGCAAGATAATTGTTGAAGAACACTTTAGGTGATCAAGTTACCAAATTTTTTCACCCTTAATAAGTGATAAACAAAATTATATGTGCAAATATCGATTGTGACAAATTTTAGATCGAATGCGCGTAATTACTCAAAGTTCGGTTTTCAAAATTTATTAAAGGGGTCGTCCGACTTATTACTAGCATTCGCACCAAGAGGTGCAAAGTAACACCGAGAGTGGGGAATGTGGAAAACAATAATTAAGTGAAATATATGGAAATTTTAGTTTTTATATATCTTTCAATAGGAGGTTAAATTTAAAAATAAAGTTACACTAACATAATTGTCCCAGAGTAATGACATAGTAATGATGGTATCCTTCCTCTTCATGCTCCCTTCTCATCCTATGCTTTACTATATGAATTTAAAATTTTATTTTTAAATTCCAACTATTTTAAAATAAAATAAAATAATTTGAAAATAATTGTTTACACTTAATTTTTTTTATAACTAAAATAAAATGAAATTATAAGCAAACCAATCATTTCCTTCTTACCATGTCCTGAAAATTTAACAGCAAGTCGATATCAGAGCTTCAGTGGATTTTCCCCCTTTTTATGAGTCCCTTAAAAAAAATATGTTGATGACTAGATCACAATGTAATGTGACTAATGAAGAGCTGGAGGAAAGTTTCATGAAGTTTTTATAATAAATGAGGCAATTTGTGTGAGGTAAAGTGCCCATGGAACCTAATCTAGAGTCTTCATTTCACAACTCCATCCCTAAGGGAAAGAGGAGAATATGAATACTTGAGAAATGAAAGGTAACACTCCTCCCAGCTCGTCATCACCGTGAACCTCTCACAGACCCAGTTTCAATATTCAGATGGAGATCCCACAATATAACATTGTGGCAAAGTGAAAGTTCATACTTGGTTAAGAAAGATCAAGTTGGAATCCAAGGTGTACCATATGCATAGCCAAGATAAAAGTTAAATATATCCCTACAGCATTTGGATGAGGTGACCCATACATGGGATTCAAAGATGGATTGCTAAAGTATCTACAAGGGAGTCAGGACTTTAGTGCTATTTATGAAGATGCATTAGCTTGGAAAGAAAACCATAGCTGGGATGAGCCTTATGATGTTGAACCCGTGCTCTATTCCAAAAGGATATGTCAATCAAAGAATACAATGGAAGGTTCCCAGTTTTGGAGTCCAAGGTCGAACTCTTTGTAGATCTGGTGTGAGCCATCTCTACTTCAGACCTAGGGACAAAAATTTGAACTGAGGTGAGAATGTACAAACCTGACTCTTTGGAAAAGGTTTACTATAGCTAGAAGAATAAAAAGTCACATGAAACCTACTAAGAGAAAAATACTTGGCTCCACTAAAAGGTGCTATAGAATATAGAGGGTAAGTCTGAAATACCACAAAGGCTTCTCTGCATGTACTTTTTTATATTAACAAGTTAATACATTTTGATTTTTTTCAAAGAAATGGTTGAAAAATAAATTCATTTTATAGATCAAATTTAAAATGCACAAATCTGGAAAAATAAAGAAATCAACACTCAATCTAAGGAGAAATAAAGCAAATCAACACTCAATCTAAGGAGAGACTAAACTTATAATTCCCCCCACACTTGCCCAAAATATATCACTATGAAAATAAGAATAAAGGACAGTACAGACTCCCTTGGGAAATTTTTTTTCCATATTTTGATGGTTTTTGGTTGTATTCATAAATGGTTATTCTGAAAATAAGCAAATTATAATATTTTTCTCTATTTTGCATAAAATAGCCCACGAATGCAAAGTTTCTAGCATATACAATGCTAATTAGATATATAAAGGCTACTTAGACACTAGAAAATCTTTGATGAGGAATTTGGTTCACAACAATTCATTGAGAATAATTCATGTTATCAAAATCTCAAGTAATTATCAACAAAAGAAGAATAACAACAGGACTCCAAGCATGCTAAAAGGATACAAAGCATGTGAATAAATTGATTTGTATTGACATTTCAAATTCTTCATTTTTAAACTCAGCACTGAAATAAGTGTGGCTTGTATAATAGAAAACAAACCTATAGACACAACAAAGAAAATCTAATAAACAGAAAGATGTCACAAGAAAAGTGTCTATATGGTATTTGATACTTGACATGAACCAAGGTCGTGAAACCTCGCATATGCTTTCCTGAAAATGAGAACTTCAAAGTAGAATGCACTTCACAACTTTTATATCTAAACAAATACACCAACATATATTTGACAAACAAGAGACTTATTTTGTAAATATGTGCCAACCATACCAAACACAACAGAAAATAGAGGGCTTTGATATTTTGATTCTTAGAGATGTACAAATAAGGTAAAGTTCTGAAATTTTGATGCGTGTTGATTTTCTAATTGAATTAATGCTTCTAAATTTTGACTGGATCTAATCTATAAAGAAAAATTTTATGTAATTTCAGAAGCATCTCAGGATGAAGCCAACACCAATTTCAGAGATTGAAAAACTATATGGTTGGATTTTCCCAAATCTAATCATCAGGTGGTTTATCCTTCTATAAGAGAAGTAGACTATTAAAAATTAATTACATATTTAAAATAAAGGTTCGTTTCTCTTATTTTAGTGTCACTACCTGCAATAATCAGGCATGCCGCCTTGCTGATCTACTTGTGAAGATAGGATTTTTAGGAGGCACAGACTGGTTTAATTGGGTAGAAGATAAATTCACCCTGCCTACAAATTTTTTATCTGGTTTAAGTATATCCCTACGACAAGTTGATGTTTCTTTTGTTAGTTTCAGTCTTTGCAGCCTTCCTCTAGTGATCAAACATGCTCTTACAAAGTGATTTTAAGGTGTCAAGGTCAAATTTTGTCATTTCAGTGAGTCTTCAAGCAAAATTTGGTCACTAGGTATTAGGTCTAGGGTTTGCTAACACTCCTTTCAAAGTTGTCCAAATGTCAGTCCATGTCACCATTCAGATGAGTTTACCATCATTCATAGGTTTTCATCATCATGTCAGGTTCCAATGGGTCATTTTACACCTTGTTCATGCTTCAGTTGTGCCTAGGTAAGGTTCATTTCCCTCTCCTAGGGTTTTGAAGGTAATTTCTCTTGGATGGTAAAATCATCAGAAAAACTTGTATCCTGATGTTCATAAACATTCCCCTATCCTTAATGTACCTTATTAAACACTTCCCATCACTGATATCCCCCAAATTCCTCATTTTCACACTAACCCTAGTATCTTGCTACAACTTGACAATTTTCTAGGCTAGGCCTGTGTTTTGCCCTTTTGGACCCCTTCCCCTCACTCAATCTTTAAAATTACACTTTTCCCTACTTCCTAACATCCCTCCCTACTTCCCCAAATTTTCTCAATAATTTATAAGCCCCTTATCCCCTTCATTTCACTTCATTTAGACAAATCCCTTGTTCCACACATCGGGATAGGTTTTACTCCAATGCTGTTTCTGAGAAAATAAAGATGAATTTGGGAAACCTGAGAGAGGTTTTGTCCAAAATAGGCCAAGGAAGAAAAACCTCCTTCACTTTTTACACAGGTGTCATGGTTTTAGATAAATGTCAAAAATACAGTTTCATCAAGAGAATTGATGCACCTCTAAAGTGACCTTGGGAAAATCAAGATTTCTCCTAGCTTGGTTGGCCTAATGACTAGTTTGATAAGTCAAATGATAACTAGACACAAAGATATTTCCAATGAGATATCATGAGCTCAATTTGGGATTAAGGAAGACTTCAAAAGTTGATTGCAACAGCACTCTGCCTTTAGGCAGACTCATTTTGCACATTTTGACCAGTCTTGGGAGATTTGATTTTTGACAGGGAAAATGAACTCCAAATTGAAAAATTCAAGTTGGTTTGGAAATTAGACTCAATAAGATTTCCAACGAGCTATCCTGCGCCCAATTTGGACATTGGGAAGGCCTCCAAAAGTCTCTTTCAAAAATGCACTACGCATTGAGATGAATTTTGGAAATTTTGCCTTAAAAGAACAAAGTTTTCAGCCCAATGCGCCGCGCCAATTGGCGCTCGCTTTTGATGGGGGACTCCTTTTGATGAAAACTCAACATTTTTGGATTTTTCATGGAAAAATATGCATTCCTATCAATGGCCAAGAAATTTTGACAAGTTTTGAGCCCCCAAAAAGGTCAAAAACACCCCAAAATTGACCTTTCTACCCCTTTTTGGACACACTGGAAGCAATGTTGGGAGAACTCAATTTTGGAGGAGAAAATGGAGGCCAAATTCAAAAATTACACTTGTTCTGGAAAGTAGACAGGTAGAAATTTCCAAAAATCCCACTTGGAGCAAATTTTGACACCAGGAAAGCCTCCAAAATCAGCTGCAAAAAGGCGCTACGCATAGGGAAATCAGCGCGGCGCATTGGAGGAATTTTGCTCATTTTTGGTCAAAAACTCTGTTTTTCACCTAGTTTCTTGAAAGTTTGACTTTTATCCTTCTTAATGTCAAACTCATGATGTAATTTAATTTAATTTTACGGATCTTGATGTAATTATGTTAAATTTTCACTCATAGAGGTAGATTCATCCATGGAAAGGTAGTTTGCAACTGAATGAATCAGTTCCCTAGTTTTCAGAGGCAGTTGTTCCACTGCCTAATTTTTAGTTTCTTAGTTTAGAATTTGTTGGAACAGCTCCTAAACTCATGAGCTGGACCCTTAGAGGCTAGGATGAGTTTTTGTTTGCCTATATCTTGTGATTTTTCAGTCATTAGCATGGTTGGACTTTTAGGAATGCTTTGAGCATTATTGTACATTCATCTCTGCAGTTTGGCAAAGGAATAGACCAGGGTTTGCAGCACTTTATGGGATTCTTGTGGCATCTTGATTTGGTATTGTGTTTCCTTCTGTAATTGCAAGTTTTACATGTGATTTATGTATGCCATTATCTCTTTGCTTCATCTTAACTAAATCAAACAAAGATAAGGGTAGAATCCATTGAAATTGCAGTGCTCTACCTAGGGTTTGTTTATTTATTTATGTTTTCAGCTGTTTGAAGAGGATACATGAGACTTTCATGCCCTCTCCAACTCCTCACCAGTCTAAAAGCTCTCCATCTCACTCAATTTTAAGTACCAAACCATTTTCCTACCTCGCCCCATAGAGATCTCTGCAAAACTGAGCCTCATTCCCCAGACCCAAAATCTGGCTTTCCCTTTGAGCCAAAAAAATATCCTTAAATTCAATTAAACTCTTTTGCACACATACCTAGCCTAAAATCAGTCTTCACATCAAGTCATCTCAAGCCTCATTGATTTTTTTTGTTGATATTGACAAGGAGAGAGCCCTCTCCCGATCTGGTAGGGCTAGCTACCAAGTTAAGCGTGGTTTGATGTTATCCTAGATTCTACCTTTCTCAGCCTGAGGTAGATTTAGGCCATAATAGCTTCCACTAAAAGATCACTTTCCTGGGCAAAATCGTCAGATATAGACTTTATCCTCCTTTCCAAATTACGCCTCATGTTAGATCGCTTAGCATGTGATCTCAATGCGCTCTCATCAGTTAAAGGAGAACCTTCAATTCGGTGACCTAGATGGTCCTCTTGATGATTTCCAGAGTGGAGTTGAGTCGTGCTAGACTTAGACAATCCAAATTCTTCACATTCTTCAATATTTCTAGTATTTAATGATGTCCTTTTTCTTTTAAGTCCTCCTATATTCACACTAATGGCTTCCTTAATGTCAAAATCATGTTGATCGGTAGCAGGTCCATTACATCGTAAAGAACAACTAGCTTCTTCCTCCATTATAGATGCCTCTGTTTTCTTCTCTCTCAGTTCAAAATTATCTTCCTCCATAGCTTCAAAATAATTTTCTGCAACTTTTTCCAAATTACAAACCTCTGCCTCCAAGGACCAATCATCTGCATTGCTAGTAACAGCCTTACTATAGGCGCAGCCTCCCAATTCTTCTGTCTGAGACAAAAAACAGAGAGCTTCGGACCCACTCAACATTAACATCATGAGTTAACTGTAGGAGGATTAGAATGGAATCGAAACGAACAACATACAGATACAAAAAACAACAACAAAGGGGAAAAAAGGGGTGAGTAAAACCTGACGCTCAATATGCCAAATGAACTGAAAACCCTTTTCGTAAGGGACAGAAGAGTAAACATCATCATGATCAACCCCGTCTTGGTTTGTTCTCAATTTGGTAAATTCCATATTATCCTTGAATCTCCACATCTCATCCTTCAATTCTTAACAGCCTAAGCCAATATTCAAAGCAGCATGCTCCTCGCCCTGTACCACTTCCGCAATTCTTCACTCTACATATGTCGTAAAACCCTGCAAAAGAACACTTCCCAAATATTAAAACCCTAAACCATGAAAACTCAAATCTTCAACAACGTATTTTCTAGAGCATATGGTAAGATATAGTTAGGTATATATATGTAATCATACCTCATTTAGCCAAAATTCATTATTTGTGGCATTGGTCCAGTTGTTTGCAAGCTCATGGGCCACAACCTGCCCACCACTCAAGTCCCATGCGATGACAGTGGGGGTTAATAAAGCCAACCTGGGATTCTCCATTCCTCCATATGGGAAACTCAGGGGAAATACAAGGAGATTAAATCTCTCCCATTCATATTCACCAAAGAGATTTTCCCCTTGCTTTACCATCTCCTTTGTGTTCCTGAACTCATTTTTTGCAGCTTCCATAACAAGACAAGGTTCAGAATAGATCCTAGTCCTGGGACCAACCTCCTTAGAAACAATATTCCCCACAACAAATGCAAAAAAATATGGAGGTATTGGCTGCTACATTGAAAAATGCTCAACAATTCTTCCACGCATAACCCACTTCTCATCAGGGCATGCTCCCTTTGCTTCTCCTATGGAAGGAGCCATCCGGCCCTTATGGGCAACAGACATTACAGAGCTCATATGTTCAGGAATTTTTAGCACAACCGAGTACTGAATTCTCGCTTGGGAGTACCCTGATAGGGGAATATAGAATGAGCATGGATAGATTGACATTGGGTGTAGATATAGGTGAATTTTTTCCTTGCAGCCTGTGTTGGATTCAACCATTGAATAGCTCAAGCAGATTGATGGGTTTTGAATGTTATGGAAAAAGAGCTTTGATTTGTAAGAGAAACTCTAAGAAGAGAGCCCTTAATGGGATCTGGATTTTCCAAAAGGAAAGGTATGTAAGCAGAATGCGAAAAGGATTTACTAGCATCATGGTAAACTCCATGGATTTTGAGGCATGGATAAATGGAGATGGAGCTCTAGGTGCAGCAGACGGTGGAGAAATGGAGACGAAGCTCTGTTCATGGCACTCCATAGTGCCGATGTGGACAGTGGAGAAACGGAGGATGGCCAGAATGATTTAAATGAACGACTTAAACTCACCCATATGTTAAAATATTATTCGTGAGAAGGGCGAAATAGAAGGTTTGTGATTGGTTGGGGTGAACAGTGTTTTCTCACCCCATGCCTACAAAGATAACGCCTCCGGTGTAATTAAAAGGGCATGAATAAATTTTGGCCAAGGTTAAGTATTTTAAAAAGGCCAATTTATTTTTATTTTTAAAAGAAAAAAAAAAAGAAAAAAAATTGGGGTCGAAGTTATTTTGTGGCCATCACAATGCAGATTTCAGGACTTTATGTGAAATTCGCATTTCTCTTACCGACTCACATATCATGCTAGTTGTATTTGCATGGTTTTCCTCGTCGAACATCATGGGAGCCAATACCCAAGTGGTGATTGCATGCGTGGGGTCGTAAGAAAATTTTATTCAATGGTTATTCAAAGTGCAGAAGGCAATATTAAATTATCAAATCCAAGGGACGAATTTTATAAAACAGAGTATTATCATAAAAGCAAACCAAGGTTTATTTATTGGCCAAGATGAAATTTAATTGGATATCTTCATGATGTGCTATGTCCTCTGAGTGAAGCATTATTTCTTGGACCAAAAAATCGTCAAAGGCCAAATTATTTACCAAATATTGAGCCCATATTTGCAAATCTTGTCTATCGTAATCCCAGTGTGTGGGAGATGAAAGTGTTGGGGTGGATTTTTCCCTAGTTGAGTGCTTGAAGAATTCCTTCGTGGAGACAGCCAAGAACACAGGAATTAAGGGACCCACGGTAGTTGGAAGAGGTTTGAATCCCATCCTCAAGAGAAATTTGAGTCCTTATGTTCAAAGGCACGATTTTCCAAAGTTGAACTGTCATTTTATTTGTTGTTGTGGAGTTCGAGCTATGTAAAAAGGGACATGTACATTATTGATACGCCTGGAGCTAATTTTTAAGATCAAAAGAAATAAGTTTTCCCCCCTGTCCTTGAGAAAAATCATCACTTCCATATACCACCAGTTATGACCAGTGTATCCTAGAAATGTGTTGTATTGGATTGTGGGTTAAGCATATGAATTTGTTTCCTCTTGCTATGTGTACAAGGAAGAACTGTGAAGTCATTTCTTAGCAGGATATTCGCTGGAGTGAGCAATAATATAGGGTCTAGTTGACCCATTCTGAAGGTTGACAAGTTTGTGCTGAGTGTATACACTTGTAGAACGTGCATCCTCTCTTGCACATGAATGGCTAATTGTAATTCACATTTACCAAAACTGATAGCGCATGAATGAGCATTGAAAGGTTCCAGGTTCTATATTTTATCCACTACATTTTTTTACTACTAATTTTAATTTTTCCAGTGGGTAGAAAAGAGACATTAATAATTGTTCCTGAGTGTATAAAAGTGATATAATGGGTGGGATGAGTGGCATTATCATAACACTTTGTTATTTATGTCATAAAACAATAATTTATTTTCTAGTTAAACCCTGAGTTTAAGATTTGACATATCCATTGTAGCTAGCAAATTAAATTTTTGATGAAAAATTAACTAAGGGAATATACCAATACTCGTAAAAATACATTAACATTTGGGGAAAATACCATAGGGGAATTTTACATAGCTATGAGAGTGCAGTAAACAAGTAGGGTAAGTCCACAAACCTCTATGAGATTGTTATTCATGCATTGTTATTGAGTTGAGTAAGGATTAAGAAGTCTATATGTTGGTGGGAGCAAGGGGTCTATCATCATCAATGTATTTACCCATTAGAGTTTGATGGTCATGTTTGCTAGGGTATTGAGAGTGGATTGACTCATTATGTTGGTAATCCTTTAGTATACATTATAGTGTGGATTATATTTTATACGCTGATGAGACCTGAGTATGATGTTATAGTTTTCCTTTGAAGACTACATATGGTTTTCTGAGTGATGTATGAACTGCTACCATGTGTTAATTGTACAAGACAGAGTTTGATGTGCGGAATTGTTGTATTAATCAATATATCCTTGTGATGGAGTTTTTAAAATACCTCATGAACCAGAAAAGCAATACCTCAATGGGCTGAAATATAGATCAAAAAATGAAATTGGCCAGTATAACTTTATCAAAAGAGATCCATTCCATTCTTAACCAGGAGCATCTAAGAGGTTTGCAAAAGAAGCTAGAGATTGGACATAAAATCTTTGCACTTGGAAAATATTTGAAACACGTGAGGGTCACATGGAAAGTCTTTTTCAAATTTATGAATTGGATGCACTCATGTCTGAAGTAAACTAGTTAGAAGGGAAGAAATTGATTTGGGCTCAAAAACCAGTTATGATTGCTCTCATACAAAAAAAATTCTTGGAGGATCCCTGTGAAGGGGTTAGACTTCAAGTTTAATATTAACCTAGTAACATAATGATACTAACCCCCCCTATAACCCATTACAATGATGATATTACGAGGAGAGTTTTCAAATTAATAGTAGAGACTTTCCAGGACATGGACAACAATGCAAGCTCTACCTTTGGGAAGAAGCTTGAGAATTTAGAAATAATGGCCATGGTCAGAAGATATGAAATCATGTTTTATTTATGGTGTCATGACTTGATCCATTAGATGTTCCAATGCTTCTTTAGCATTGAGAAACATCATCCTGAATCAATCAAAACACACATGCAATCCATCTTATCATCATGTATGAGAGGTTGCGATGTCATTTTTCGGGAGTTGCAGTCTCGATTGTTGTTTGTTTCGAAGAGACAACAATTGATCTCACGTGCTACTTATGAGCTAGACAAAAAGTTAGTTGAGAAAAACAAAAAATTTCTCAGGTGGTAGTTGACTAGGGAGAAGCAGTTGAGATTTGATGGGACATGCAACAAAAACAAGTTAAGGAGAAAGGGTCTTTGCTTCATCTACAAGGAACCTTGGGGACTTGATAATTCCTGTCAGAATGACACAGAGGGGATGACAGAGGTAGATCAGGGGGAGACTCATTCTTACCATCCACATTAGGATTCTTCTGAAGAGAATAAAAAGGCAGGTGGGGATGATGCCAGCAGTCGTGGTATGCATAGTTATTTGATGGATAGGTGTTAATTTTGGACAACTAGGTCCAAACTCCATGTTGTGATGTTCAGATGAAGATGCCAATAATTTTATTGGATTACTCTTTTGGAGAGGTGCAATATCGATCTAAATATCATCTTGATCCGATGAGCAGAACATTTGTTTTGAATTTATTCAAAATATGTGCAAGTTAGCGTGAAGGTTTTGTGCCCCAGAAGTTGTGTCACATACCCTCACTGATGGATCAAAATTAGTCAACATTGGAGGAAATTTTCACTCATCTCATCCTCACACATTTCTCTCTCCTCATCTGATTGGTTCGATGACCTTGGAGGCTCTTCTCTCCACACGTGGGAAAAATTCAGCAGCTGCACTTTTCTGTTTTCGGCCTAGGGTTTTTTGCAGAAACTTTGACAAGCGTTGACTTTGGTCAACGCAAGGTCAAACGGACCTGAAACTCTCCCTAAATTTCGATCTTTCAAATCAATTTTTTTTGGCACTATTCCCAAGGCTAGATGCTCACTTTGACTTTGTTTCATTGACCTGGCCACTGTTGTTGTTGGCATTGACCGTTGACTGACAACGTTTATTTTTGAGTTGACCTTTTTGGTTGTCCTAGAGGGTTGTCTGACATTGTTGGTTGGCTTACCACATTGAGACTTTGTTGTTTGAAGCATCCTATTGACCGTCGTAACGCACCAACACACTTATATATTTATGGCTTGTCTTTTTTTGATCTACTAGTATGTTCTATCAGCATTTTACTTTATTTTTTATGTGATTGCTAACCGATATTGGGATAAAAAGTAAAGTTACATCAAGAATAGAAAATCTACAAAAATTTCATGGTTTCAGAGTTCAGGCGAAGAAAAAGCCCTAGTTTGTAGCAATCACTTAAGAAGAGGATGGGTTCCTCAAACTACAATGGCTTTAAGGCTGACGACAAATTGACTGGGAAGGATGACTTCCATGCCTAGAAGATGACATTGGATCTTAATTTGGAACACCAAGATGTCATGGACTATGTGCAGGGTAAAATCCAAGAGCCTCCATCCACTGCAAATGTTGTTGCCAAAACAAAGTACAAGAAGGGGGAAATTAAAGCAAATCTAATGATCAGGGACTCAATTCACAAGATTCAAGTTGCCTACATCTCTAAGTTGGGAACATCCAAGGAAATGTATGATAAGTTGGTCCACATGTTCAAGGCAAACAATGTGAATCAAGTCCTATTCTTCAAGAATCAATTGAAGAATCTAAAGAAAGGCAGGGATGAATCTGTTCAATCATATTTTCTGAAGCTGACTGAGATTAGGAATAATTTTATAGCTATTGGGGAGACAATAGCTGATCGAGAGATGGTACTCACCGCACTTAGAGGTCTCTCATCCGAATGGCATGTGTTCAACACTACCATTCTCAATAAAAATGTGATACCTGACTTTGACAAAGTACTATCGAGATGCGTACAAAAAGAGACAAGAATGAAGGAATATGAAAATGAAGGAAATGTTCCCTTCGCTACTCATACTAAGAAGAAGAACGTTGGTGGTCCAAGGAAAAAAGGAAGAGAAGGGGCCCAAGGAAAGAAAGGCAAGTGTTACACTTATCACAAGCGAGGTCACTATACTAGAGAATTCCCTTTCAAGAAGGATTCTCCCGATGATGATGACAACAACAACAACTAGAGGAATGGCAATCAAAGGAACAACAGGTTCAAGGGTAAGAGGAAGGCTCCCTCCGTTGGAAATGGTCAACCTTTCAAAAGGTCAAGAAATTCCAGGTATGGGGGATCAAATTTTGTTGATAAAAGAAATGAATTCATTCTTGTATCTACCCTCTCTACTGCATCTCCACCTGACACTATGGATGTTTGGTTGATAGATAGTGGTGCCTCAAGGCACATCACTGGGTTCAAGGAAGTACTTTCTAATATGGTTGAGAAGGATATTAATATGGAAATTATCCTTGGAGATAATGCCACATATTCTATTAAAGGGACAGGGACTGTGACCCTCCACTTGTCTCAAGGTCAAGTCCACCGCCTGCAGGAGGTACTTTATGTACTTGTTTTGAAGAAGAACCTTTTATCGATATTGGCCATGGAAGACAAAGGTTTCAATGTGGCATTCATTGATGGGAAAGTGTGTATCTGGAAGAAGAGCTTCAAGGAAGATATCACGATTGGGTTTCGAGTTGATACACTCTACTAGGTTGGAAGACTTCCACTGGGAGCGATGATATGTGATACTATTCGACAGACTGAACTATCGCACCGAAGGTTTGGACACCTTCACTACAAGGCCCTTCTCGAAGCAAGGAAGGTGGTGACGGGGATGCCCAAGTTCTCAAATAATCATGAAGGTGTATGTCAGGGTTGTGCTGAAGGAAAGCGTACAAGGGGACCTTTCCCCTCAAGTGTCACAAAGACATCTGATGTCTTGCAATTGATTCATTTCGATCTGTCTGGTATGCTACCTGTGACATCCTTGGGAGGATGCTCTTATTATATGACATTCACAGATGACATCTCTTACAAAACTTGGATATACTTCTTAAAGAAGAAGGATGACACTTTCATGTGGTTTTGTACCTTCAAATCCTTGGTGGAAAATCTAACAGGGAAGAAGATCAAGATATTGAGGACCGATAATGGCACTGAATATGAGACGAACGAGTTCAATAATTTTTGCAGAGAAGTTGCCATCAAGAGGGAGACCACAACTATCTATACTCCTGATCAGAATGGCGATGCTGAAAGAAAGAATAGGACCATTGTGGAAGCTTCCCGTGCCATGCTATGTGACCAAGGTCTACCGAAGTTTCTGTTGGGAGAAGCTGCGAAGATTGTTGTGTACATACAAAACCGATGCTCTCATTCCTCTCTGGAGACTTCAAAACTCCCGAAGAGGTTTTCTCTGGTAAGAAATCTGATGTCTCACATTTTAGATTTTTTGGATGTCTTGTTTATTTTCATGTGCCGAAAGAGACTTCAAAAGGAGACTTCAAAACTCCCGAAGAGGTTTTCTCTGGTAAGAAACCCGATGTCTCACATTTTAGATTTTTTGGATGTCTTGTTTATTTTCATGTGCTGAAAGAGAAGAGGAGCAAGTTGGATGCTTCTAGGAAGAATGGAATGTTTGTATGCTACAGCGAAAATTCGAAGGCCTATAGAGTCTGTGTGACTAGTCAAAGGGAATTGGAGATATGCCATGTTGTTACCTTTGATAAATATGCTTCCCTGAGGAAAATAGTCAATCTTCTGAGATCTGAGGAAGATCATGAAGAAAGGCCTGGAAATAAAGAAGAATTGAAGGATGAGACGATGCCCGATGCTGAAGGACCGATGGACCCGATTGATCCACCTCCTTCAATAGGGAAGAGACCATCATGGCTTAGGGACACTCTCAAGGATGCCAAGGGCATATGGCCCCAAGGGGGACATTCTGTGAAAGCAAGAAGCCAAATAGATACCAAGGGTATCTAGCAGCCATGAGTACCATTGTACAATCTGAGCCTGGATCTTTTGAGGAAGTCATAAAGCATCAAGTCTGGAAGGATGCTATGCATGAAGAGTATGAGTCCATAATGAATAATGATGTCTGGGATGTGGTTCCAAGACCGGAGAAAAAATGATTTGTCACCTCGAAATTGCTCTACAAGATCAAGCATGGATCTGATGGAAGCGTTGAAAATTTCAAGGCAAGATTCATCGCCCGAGGCTTCTCTCAAAAATAAGGCATAGACTATGATGATATATTTTCACCTGTGGCCTGATATACCACCATCCAATCTATCGTAGCCCTTGCTTCTACGCAAGGATGGAGTCTTCATCAGATGGATGTGAAGACCGCATTTCTGCATGGTGCGATAAAGGAAGAGGTGTATGTGGAGCAACCTCTAGGGTTCAAAGTCCAGGATCGTGACACCCATGTCTGTAGGTTGAAGAAAGCCCTTTATGGGTTGAAGCAAGCACCTAGAGCTTGGTACGAGAGGATTGATAGCTACCTGATGAAGCTGGGCTTCACTCTTAGTAATGTCGATCTGAACCTTTACTTAAGGGTTGATAGAGAAAATCCTCTCATTCTGGTGTTGTATGTGGACGACCTCTTCCTGACAGGTGTTGACCCTCTCATTCATCACTGTAAGAGGGAGCTCGCTGCTGAGTTCGAGATGAAGGACCTAGGACTGATGAATTACTTCTTAGGCCTGGAGGTCTGGCAGAGACTTGGCGAGATTTTCCTTTCTCAAGGAAAATACATTGTGAAGCTTCTGGAAAGATTTGGTATGGTGGACTGTAAGTCTGTGTCGACACCGATGGAGCTCAACTTTAAGAAGTTGAGCGGCAACGCTGCTGGGCCCGTGCTAGCGAATCCTACTGAGTATCATCAACTTGTAGGGGGCCTGATGTTCTTAGTGAACACCTGTCTGGACGTATGTTTTTCAGTGAACACTTTGAGTCAACATATGGTTCAGCCTCATCACTTTCACTGGGTTGGTGCTAAGAATATGTTGAGATATCTTCAGGGCATGATAAACCATGGGCTGAGATACACTGCCGAGATCATGACACTTCGTTGATATACTGATGTTGATTGGGCTGGCAGTGTGGTGGATCATAAGAGCACATCGAGATGTTGCTTCACATTTGGTTCTGCTTCGATATCACGGATGAGAAGGAAGCATAAGTCAGTCGCTTTGAGCACTGCGGGGGCCGAATACATTGCAGCGAGTATGGCATGTTGTGAAGCAGTTTGGTTGCAAAAGCTATTTAGTGAGTTGTTCGGGCATGTGCTAGATATCACCGCGATACTTTTTGATAACCAGAGTGGGATTCGGTTGTCCGAGAATCTCGTGTTCCATGATCGATCCAAGCATATTGATATCAGGTACCACTTTATCCGGGATATGGTACAGCGAGCCGCCATAAGGCTCGATCATATAGGAACTGATGAGCAGGTCGCAGATATTCTCACAAAGCCCCTAGGGAAGGTCAAGTTCCTAACCGTCCATGGGAATATTGGTATCGTGGAAAGACCCTAAGCTGAGGGTCCTGTTGGATGATGAGCTCTGGGAGCTCTGGGGGGATTTGGGGATAGCTTCTCGAAGCTATAAGCAACCACAAGGCTAGGCTTGCCAAACCTTGTTGGTGTGCTTTTGTCCCATTGTTCTGATGATTGAGTTGGTTCACCTCTCATTATCTGTGCCCTGTATGCATCCTACCCATTGAGTTCAGGGCTCATGGGAAGTACCTCTCATTTGCCCAGTGAGGTGGGAAAAGCTAGAGACTAGTAGAAAAGACTAATGGACGCATCAGATATTGTCGTACTCTCTATCTAGGATGGCATGGTGCAACCACTTGATCTCTGATCAATTATAGTGACGTTTCGGACCTCTAACTAACTTCGGGTTAGGTAAACCAATTTCAAGTTGGTATAAGACTCTTTATGAGTTCTATAGAGGTTTCGGACCTCTTGGCTGAATGTGTCAGCTGGGAATGATATCTTTGTGACTAACCCACTTTTGTTCTGAAATAAAGAAGCCAGCAAAGCAAGTTACAGCGGGATGACGCACGATGTTTGGATTACACGGGTGGATGGAGTTCTCCCTAGTTGAGAGGGAGTGTTAATTTTGGACAACTAGGTCCAAACTCCAGGTTGTGATGCTCAGGTGAAGATTCGAATATTTTTATTGGATTCCTCTTTCGAAGAGGTGCAATATCGATCTAAATATCATCTTGATCCGATGAGCAGAACATTTATTTTGAATTTATTCAAAATATGTGCAGGTCAGCCTAAAGGTGTTGTACCCCAGCAGTTGTGTCACACACCCTCACTGATGGATATAAATTTGTCAACGTTGGAGGACATTTGCACTCATCTCTTCCTCACACATTTCTCTCTCCTCATATGATTGGTTTGATGATCTTGGAGGCTCTTCTCTCCACACGTGGGAAAATTTTAGCAGCTGCACTTTTCTGTTTTCGACCTAGGGTTTCTGCAGCAACTTTGACCAGTGTTGACTTTGGTCAACGCAAGGTCAAATGGACCTGAAACTCTCCCTAAATTTTGATCTTTCAAATCCACATTTTTTGGCACTATTCTCGAGGCTAGAAGTTGATTTTGAATTGCTGTGTTGACCTAGATGTTGCTGCTTTTTGTGTTGACCATTGACTGACAGCGTTGACTTTTGAGTTAATCATTTTGGTTGTCCTAGAGGGTTGTGTGACATTGCTGGTTGGCTAACCATATTGATACTTTGCTAGTTGAAGCATCCTGGTTACCGCCTTAATGCACCAACACACTTATATATTTCTGGCTTATCTACTGTCGATCTACTAGTATGTTCTATCAACGTTTTACTTTATTGTTTATGTGATTGTTGAATGATATTAGGATAAAAAGTAAATTTGCATCAAGCATAGAACATCTACAAAAATTTACAATAGGTTTGATCAGCAACAAATTATTCCCATGCAGGGAGAAGAAAAGGTACGTGAGATATCAGTGGTGATCCATCATAGTTAGCACATATATGGGTTTGAGAAGACTTGTAAAGATGATGACGACAACCCAGATATACATCCATGTTCGATGAGACATCATTTGCAGCACACAGTTGAGTACAATATGCATGATGGGCCATTTTTCGAGAGTCAACTAGTGGCTCATATTGAGCCCATGGTGGAGGAGGATGAGGAGAAGTCTCGGTGGTAAACCATTGATGAGGAGCATAAAAATGTGCAGGTGTCCATTAAGGAGGTAGTATTTGCATACATTGGTCACCAGGAAGCGTTGGGACCTAACAGGACAATTTTACTAGTGATGAGTGGATCAGTGGAAAATGGAGTTTTTGGTCAAAGGGAGGATCCTTTGGATTTATTTGTGCATCCATCTTCAGTCTACCCATTGACAGGGTGCAAGTATACGTAGTGGAAACTAGCAAAGTTGCAATATTTCTAGGTAGTAGTCCTCTCCAGGAGTACATAAACAGGGCGTGCACCAGGGGTTACCTTCTTACAGGGATTCCTGGACTATTTGTTTGGTTCGTTGGCCAAAGATGCATGAGTTGAGCAGGGTGCAACAAAATGGACTCATGCCATATGCAGGTGCACATGTATCTAATCCTTCGCACGGGATGTATTGGCAGGAGATCACGAGTTGGTATCCTATTGATGGAGTGTCATTCTTAGTGAGGATTGTGGTACAACAGGGGCCCTTATAGATATAAGACATTTTTGTACTTGTTTCCCGTAGGAAATCCTTGGCTGTAAAAACTACTCCAGGAAACCAACTCAACCGGCTTTTGGTTCAAGCTGGCCCTTGAACCAGAGGGGGCTCCCTCACTTTGTTACGAGGCCTTGTTTAACGCTATTCACTGTCACCAAACAGTAGCCTTTGAAGCACAATGGCCAGATTTATGGTTTTAATTGGGGGTGGCTGGTAATCAATGACAAACCCTATTCATGAATGAATCCCTCCTTTGTAGAGTTCTTTCTCTAAGTGTCATCTTCCAACCTGACAGAAGAACTTAGATTTTTAAAGAATTTGAAAGAAGAATGTATGGAGTTTCCTGATAATTAAGGAATCAAACAGAATAGTTAATAAATCAGGGATATTTGAATGCATGTAGAAAGTTTCTATAGCCAAACAAAGCACATCCAGGAGAAGATAGAAGTGGCAAACAATAACCAGTTCAAAGAGGAGATTACTCAAACAAAAATTGTGATATACTAATCTCTTTAAACAATTATAAATTCACAGGGGATTTCAGATATATTGAAACTCAATCTATTCCTACCCAGCTCTTTTATATAACTTTGGACATGTGTGGAAATAGATTATGAAAATACTTGAAAAATATACAAGAAACACTAATTTTGTCAAAGCCAGAGCTGAAATACTTCAATTAGAATTTCTGGAAAAAGAGTTTTACATAGCTGAAGTGTTCTTGGCCTCAAAAGCCCACACTTTCTTATTACAAATGATCAAATATATAGAAATTACAATAAGTTGGTTGTTGCTAGCTTTTACGAAAATAAAACAAAATCTTTAAAAAAATCTAATTTATTACAAAAATAAAATCAAATAAAACTAAATATAAGAAAATGACTGAAAAAAGAATTTGGAAATGTTGGAGTTGTTGATGCCAAATGCTCTTTTTATCTGGAATTAGCCCTTTTGATATGCTGATCTTTTTCTTGAAAATATTGATTAAAATCTTTGAGTGTTAAATACTCTGCCACCTGTGTCTGTCAAGACTTCCTGGAAATGTTGGTTGAATTCTTGACCTGCTAATCCATGTTGGTTGAATTCTTGACCTGTTGATCCTCCTCCTTGAATTATTTTTTTTTTTGTGAGTTGGAATACTTTACTAATTTTTAGCCCGATGCCCTGAGATCATGGAGCTAATTACTATATCTGAGGAAGCAATTTTTGATACATGCCATTTGTCTTTAATCGCTAAAAAATTGCCACACAAATTTCTACAAATTTGTATCTTATTGCTACAAAAATGGCTTGAGATTTGGATTTGAATACTGATCTTATGCCACTAATGTACTTGGATGCTCAAAAGAGGCCCAAAAAAAATCTCAATTTGATTCCATTAACAATCACCCTCGAAAAAATATATAACTGCTAGGTAATTTGCTAACTGTATTTAACTGCTTTGATGTGCTTACCCCTTTGACCATTTTTTTTATTTTATGTTTAGAACTCTTGAATTGATCTTCATGCGATGTGACCACGTGTTAATTTTAATAACCTTATTTTAAATCTCTTTATGGTTCCTAGACCATTGCCTTGTTCATTGGGGGTGAGTTCCACTTCTTCCCATTTAAGATGTGGTTTGATAACCATGTATTGTAGCTGGTTGATAATCGAATTCTTCAAGATAAGAGGGGATATGCAATCCCGAGTAACGCCTCTCACTTATATTAAAAGGAGCAACTTGCTTGGAAGATGAACCACGTAAGGCCATGGGAGAAGCCCTAGACCCAAATGAAGCATCTTAAATATTTGAACTGTGGATTTTTCCATTGACTTGGCCTATACACCATGGATTTTTCATCTTCCACCATTCTTTTAAGTATTCCGTTTATTAATATGACGGCGTTTGTATTGCTTCAACACCGAAGCCAAATTTTCTTTAGACCTGAAAATCATCAATTAATTAATCCCACCTACTTCATTCCCTTTGCAATGATGTTTCAAACTGGAATCGATTGATCTTTGCTCTCTCTTATTTCCCTAGCGAAGGTGTTTTGCGGAAAACGGCATTGAACATAAGCCTTACATAAAAATTTCAAAATATCTCTATTGGCTCACAATTTTCACAAAAAAACCTTCGCGCTTAAATAAATTGGGGCCATCCTGCAAAAAAAAACCATGTTCCAGATTTTTCAATTTCGACTTAAATTGCCCATAAATGGAACCCGAAAATCAACTGCTGAAAAATATTGCGTTTTTGGTTTTTGTGTGAGCCTCTAAATGGGTTTATAAGCTTTAGTTGGGTAGACCAAAATGCTGGAAATGTTACAGCAGAGCTAAGAAATATTCTTGCTCAAAGAGATTGTTCCATTGCCATTACAGTTCAACATATATTGAGAGAAGGTCATGCCATTAATAGTTGGTGAAGCACGGTCACTAACAACTGGAAAGAAAACCATAAACAAGTTTAGGTGGGGGTCTGCAATGGTTTCTGGTTTTGCCACTCGGGTGCAAACAACTTTGAATGATGCCACATGCCCCAAGAGTGATTTTGACTTCCTCCTCAATAAAACTCGAGGGCTCAAAAATCAACTAAGATCATGCTTGATAAATTAAAATGCTTATTTAAACTTAGGCTTTAAAATTTAATTAATTTGATTATATAATTTAAATTTAAAACATATATTTTCATTATAAAATATATATATATATATATATATCAACATTAATATATAAAATTAAATTAAATCTTTCAAAAGCATAATATATCACTCAGTATTTTAGCTTAATGAAAAATTGACAATTTTTAACCGAAAATTTAAAATTTTGGGTGTGCCAAACTATGTTACAACAGACGCTACATGGGTCATTTGGTAACAGAGCAGATTTTGTTCTTTCATCACAGCATCAGCATAATGGGGTTGACCTTGGTTTATGTCAAAATTTGGATTGGAGAGGGGTGATGAGTTGGTACGCGGTTAACGAAGCAATATTCATAGCTAGAGATATAGTAGAGCAGGAGCCATCGAGCATTGATACTTGTCCTGGGTGGCATTGGGATCTATGAGGATTTGTTGATGACAGTCAGGGATTGGTATGGGATACAAGAATTGAGGGTTTCATTCATGATGGGTTGACACAGAGGCATAACATAACCCAGTGGTTTGTCTGGGATCCGGGAATTGGGTCTCAGTTGCATTAGGCCACCAAATTGGTCCACAGGTTTGGATTTATTGAGGGAAATTAATCTTGGGGTGAGAGGATTTGTGATGTCCCTTTTTCTGGTGTTCCTTATGGCATGGATAGGATGGACTTTTAGGGTTAGATGCAGATAGGTCACATGATCCGGATTTATGCAGGAATGCAACAGAATACAGAAATAACCATAAACATATAAATACAATGGAAATAAGGCCTCATTTCATTAATATAAAATCACAGAAATATGCTTACAAACATGATGGAAATAAATGCTTACAGACATGATGAAAATAAAATAGCTAGGGTGCTGGTAGCGAATCTTTGAGAAGAGATGTGGCAGCTACAAACCTCTGAACTGTGTTACAATGAGGCTCGAGGGCCTATTTATTATGGAGAAACAATGGATAACTCTAAACGTCTAAAAACCTAACCCTAGGAGATGAAGCACCAAAAATATGGGCCCCGTTTGGGTAAATTGGTGTTTCAACTTCCCGGGGACGTAACTTCGGCATACTATCTCCATTTGGGGCTTCAAAACGGCTCTGGAAGTTCAGGACCCGAAAAACTGCTAAAAATAGTAAGTTGTGAAAAAACTGAAAGAGACAATGGTGAGGCCCCAAGTGGAATAGGCGGGTGGCCACCAATATCCACCTGGATCATTCCTCCCCCCTTAGGAAGCAATGGTGCCCATTGCGTTCAGTTCCTCCATGAGATGAGGAAACTTCTGTTGAACTTGGTCTCTGGTGAACCACTTGCCTTGGTGCAGGAGTTGGCCAGCGTTGATAACCCGATATAGTTGGATCTTCTGTCGGCGAGTGTTCTTGATTTTCATGTCCATGATACAGTCTGTGGTGTCATGTTCCATGCAGTCTGGGTTTAACTCTTTTGGTGTGAGTTCCTATGCAATGTCAGAGGTGTCCAATAGAGGTGGGAAGTAGGGATGAAGGCGGTCTACATTGAATACTGCGTGCAGACCAATGAATGGTGGAATACCAAGCTTGAAGGCATTGTTCCCTACAGCCTTGGTGATGGTGTTTGGCCCATATCGAAGCGGGTGAATCTTGCGGCGGGGTCTAGTGAGGCACTCCTTCTGCAAATGTAGCCACACTTTTTTCCCACCTGGAAGTTGTGTGGCACCCGATGTTGATCATGTCGTTGCTTATACTTAGCATTGGATTTGGCCAATATGTCATGAACTTGTTGGTGGATGTGCTGAATGCGCTCGATGAAGTTGTTTGCTTTGTCAGCTTCAAACTGGACATGATCCGAATCGGCCTGAGTAGCTGAAAATGGCATGGCTACGTCAATGGGACATAGTGGTTAGAATCCCAAACCCACTTGAAAGGGGCTGTGGCCAATTGAGCTATGGAGAGCCTGGTTATAACTGTGTTGTACATAGGGAAGGCTCTCATCACATGTGCGTGGATGCTTTGAATTGTACATGCGCAGAATGTGTACAATCATCCTGTTGAATACCTCTGTCTGGCCATCAGTTTAGGGATGGAAAGTTGTGGACTTGGTGAGCTTGGTGTCCAACATTGACCAGAGGTTGGACCAAAATGTGCTGAGGAACCTGCTGCCACGATCTGATATGTTAGACCGTGGCATCCCAAAGTGCACCCACACTCGTTCAAAGAAGAGTTTAGCAGTGGCTTATTCTTCTTGCAGGCCGCCATAATGGCAATCTTTGAGAATCTGTCGACGACCACAAAAACACAGTTGTTTCCATGCTTAGTAGAAGGAAGGCCTAACATGTAATCCATGGAGATGGATTCCCAAGGTTGACTAGGTGTAGGTAGCGTATTATAGATCCCTTTCTTCTTGATGGTCGGTTTGGCAATGGAAAAATCAGTGCAGGATCTGATGTACTTCCCGACATCCTATCAAAGGTTCGGCCAATAGAAATACTTTTGCAGTACTACCACTGTTTTCTCGACCCAAAAATGCCCAGCGACTCAACTGTAGTTTGCTTCCCATATCATCTTAGCACGCTCGCTTGAAGGAACACAAAGGTGTCCCAGGTGACATAATAGTGCATCTTGGAGGTGAAAATTTGGAACTTGCATACCCCCCAAGAGTGCCTTGTATGTGTAGCTAAATTCTAGATCTCTCTTGTAGAGAAGTGGCCAATCAGAAGTCTCATGCCCACAAGAGTTGAGAACGGTGGTTATGGCCACAATCGGTGGTCAGTTGAGGCAGTTTGCAACATTATTGGTGCTACCCTTCTTGTACTTGATGTTCAAATGAAATTGTTGCAGATATGTGGACCAATTCTGATAGCGATCATTCTGTAACTTCCTTGTGTTTGTATGAACTGCAGGGGTCGGTGGTCTGTGTGGATGATTGTCTCCTTCCCCAAAATGTAATGCTTTCATTGTCGACAAGCCTGCATAATGGAATACATTTCTTTGTCATAAGTGGGATACTTTCGAACTATGTCAGACAATGTCTCACTGTGATATGCCACTGGATGCCCCTGTTGAGTAAGAACTACCCCAATAGCATAGTCAAAGGCATCTGTATCGATCTCAAATGGTTGTTGCAAGTCTGGTAATGTGAGCACTGGCGAGAACAGAGGCGATGTTTCAATTCTACGAATGACTTCTGTTGAGACTCCAACTAACAGAATTTTGCTTTCGCTCCTCCCTTGGTGACTTAACTCAAGGGCCAAGTGATATGAGAGAATTCCAACATGAACCTGCGGTAGAAATTAGCAAGACCCAGAAAGCTGTGAAGCTCTGTTAGGGTGGTTGGGGCTGGCCAATCCCGAATGACTTGGATCTTGGTTGGATCCACATGCACCCCCCTTTCATCAATAATGTACCCCAGATATTGAACCCGGGTCATGCCAAAAGTGCACTTCTCCAAATTGGCACACAACTTGTGTTGCCGCAGTGTTTGGAGGACTTCTCAGATGTGGTGGAGGTTCTCTTCCCAAGTCTGACTGAAGATCAGAATGTCAACCAAGTATACCACCACAAATGAGTTGGTGAATGGACGCAAGATGTCATCTATCAACCTCATGAAGGTTGTGGGAGCCTTTGTCAATCTGAAAGGCATGATGAGCCATTTGAAAAGGCCCTCCTTGGCTTTGAACGCAGTCTTCCACACATCAGAGGGTTCGATTTGTACCTGGTGATACCCAGACTTCAAGTCAATCTTGCTGAAATATTTTTCCCCTTTGAGTTGGTCTAGAAGGTCATCAATCCGTGCGATCGGGTACCTATTCCAGATAGTGATCTTGTTCAGCGCCTGATAATCAATACAGAGTCTCCAAGTCCCATCCTTCTTCTGTACCAACACGATTGGGCTCCCACAGGGCGATGAAATTGGCCGGATGTGACCTTTCTGCAGCAGCTCTTGAATCTGCCTCTTGATTTCATCATTCTGTAGAACAGTGCGCCTATAGATCGGTCCATTGGGTAGCGGCGCACCTGGGGTTAGGTCAATGGGGTGCTTGACCTGATAGTGTAGAGGCACACTTGTGGGTGAGGTGAAGATGTCCCGGTACTCCTCCACAACCTTGTCCATTTTTTGTTGTCGTGTAGAGGAGCCATGTCTAGAGGTCATGGCCACAGTCTTCTTCTTTCCCTGGAGGCAGATCATCAGGAAAACAAATTTCCTAGTTTGGGAAATGAGCTTACTACATTTTTTTGCAGTAACCAAAGAGATAGTGGGAGGCGGTGGTACCTCTGGTATCCTGTACAATTTATTTCCCAAAGTAACAATAACAGCACGAGGCTAGGACTCATACACAACATGTCGCTTCCACAAGTATGGTTGGCCTAATAATACATCAGAAACATCAATAGGAGCAATGTCACACAATACCTCATCTATGAAGGGCTTGATGTTATAGGGAAGGCAGCACTTCTGGCTGACGCGTAGATCCCGTCCTTGGTGAAGCCACCCGATGGTGTATGGTTGTGGGTGCGCTGTGGTCCACAAGCCCAACCGCTTCACGAAATCTGCTGAAATGAGGTTCTTTTGGCTCCCATTGTCAACAATGAACCATAGCGGGGAACCCTTTACCCACATCTGGGAGTGTAAGAGACACTCTTCCTCCTCTGGATCTTCTGGTTCCTCCTTCTGGATCTTCGTAGTGGCAACAGTGGCGTTGGGCTCCGCATCAGTAATCTGCTTCCCTTTATCACTCACCTTGTTAGGTTCTAATTCAGAGTCAGTGCATGCATCTGATTCAGAAGCCCTCATCTCGGCCACCAGCGACTGCTTGGCCCGACACTCACTTGTGTTGTGAGTGGAGCTCTTATGGAACTCACACCACTTTCCCATGTCCTTCTTTGGCTTCGCGATGTTGTTATTTTCTTGTGTCTTTGGTAGGTTGTCTTGGGCCGCCATGCCTTGGATTTGTCCTTTATTCTGTGTTTTGGGGGCACCTTTCCCTTGCTTTTGATTCGCAGATCCAAAGTCTCGCTTCTTTTGTTTGATTTTCTACTCAATCTTCGCAGCATACCGGTATACCGTACCAAGCAAGGAGATGTCGAGGAACTCCATTTCCTCCTGAATGTATCTGTGTAGACAACCACGATACTTTAGCACCAAATGTTTCTTTGAATCTTTGATACCCAACTTTGTGTGCAAGGTATGGAACAGATTCTTTAGCTCATGCACATATTGATCATTTTGTTGTCGTAGCGTGGTCCATTGTATGTACTTGTCCTCATAGCTCCCCATGGGATAGTATTGTTCCTTGATGGCATCTCGGAAAGAATTCCAAGTGGGTACGGCTGAGAATAGAGAGGGTTCTATCTCGTAATTTTTCTCACAGTAGGTTTCCCACCAGTCCTTGACATGGGGGGTAGCTTTGAGGAGTGAAAAAATAATCTTCTTCCGGTCGAAAAAGTCATGAACCGAGAAAAACCCTTCTACTAGATTCAACCATCTATCTATGGCATCTACATCAATTTGACCCTCAAATATGGGAATGTCAAAGCTTACTTGTACCTTAAAGGGAGTCCTGCCTCCAGAGTGGTTGCTAAATGCAGATGCACCACCAGTGGGCAGTCGTTGAAGGATTTGGGCAAAGTTATCCATCATCGCGTTCGTTTGTTTTTCGAGGGCCTCCTCGAGCAATATTTTGATAGGATCTGCTTCTCCCTCATATTTCTTTTCGTCCCCCATGGGCGTCCGTCGAGGTTTGCGAGGTTGATCTTGCAAAGGTTCCACCAGATCGAGCCCTAACTACTTATACACCGACCTCATTGGGGACATGCAAAGAAGGATCGAGAAAAAACAGACCACTTTGATACCACTGATCCGGATCTATGCAAGAACACAACAGAATATAGAAATAACCATCAACATAGAAATATAGTGGAAATAAGGCTTCATTTCATTAAAATCAAATCACAGAAATATGCTTACAAACATGATGGAAATAAAATAGCTAGGGTGTTGGTAGCGAGTCTCTGAGAAGAGATGTGGCGGCTACAGACCTCTGAACTATGTTACAATGAGGCTCGAGGGCCTATTTATTATGCAAAAACAATGGAGAACTCTAAACGTCCAAAAACCTAACCCTAGGAGATGAAGCGCCAAAACTATAGGCCCCATTTGGGTAAATTGGTGTTTCAACTTCCCGGGGACGTAACTTCGGCATACTATCTCCGTTTGGGGCTTCAAAACGGTTCCGGAAGTTTAGGACCCGAAAAACTGCTAAAAATAGTAAGTTGTGAAAAAACTGAAAGAGACAATGGTGGGGCCCCAAGTGGAATAGGCGACTAGCCACCAATATCCACCTGGATCATCACAGGTGTAGGTTCATGTCATCAACGGGTGCAGGGGCTTTTGGAGTTTTTTTATGGGGTCTGGAGGAGTTCACTTATCATCTTTTATCATCAGGATTGATTCTACATAGCTTTCTCCTCGTTCCATCGCATTCTAATAATTCTCGTAAAACAAGGTTATTATTGTGCCTAACCCAATTAATTATGCTTAAGGTGGAATTCAAGGAGGGAAACTCAACAAAACACCTTAGTGTAATAGCTCGTTGGAACCAGAACGAGAGGATATATAGGATGGGATGGTTAGTGGGGATTTTCAGTGGCCTGAGGAGGCATGGTGGCCAATATACCATTTTCAAGCATTAAAAGATATTTTAATTGAAAGAAATGTTCTCGATGATTAAAATAATAATAAAATAGGGGCTTCTAGAGGGGTCCATCGGATCTATAAAAGAGGAGGATGAGGCCATTAGAGGACATCTTGGATTTGATCTTTCTTCTTGTATGATGTAGGTTTTAACCCTAAATAGAAATTATCTACACATGAATCTTATAACAGAAAAAAAAAAAAAACAAAAAAAAAAAAGAAACAAAAACAAAAAAACAAAAAACAAAAAACAAAAAAACAAAAAAACAAAAAAAAACAAAAAAACAAAACAAAAAAAAACAAAAAAAACAAAAAAAACAAAAAAACAAAAAAACAAAAAAACAAAAAAACAAAAAAAAACAAAAAACAATAGCGAGAACATAAAACATAAAACAGATAAACACAGAGATTTTCCCCTGGATCCAAAATCGGGACGACCTGCTTGATATTTCATTATATTCCTTTTAGTGTTACAACACATATATATACATGCCGAAGCATAAATAAACCCCAATCCATTAACCCTGGATTAGAACATAACCGTTGTTCCCTTGACCGGATCTACAAAATACCAGGGGCCGAAAACCATCGTACCCCAAAACCATGTGCAAAACCACGGGCATGGACTGAACACCGAAAATTAAGGACCAAAATTTTTCGCTGGGGCGCTGCCCCGGATCCCGACAGGGGGGGCTGTCGTCCCCCCTCTTACCCCCCTGCGTGTGATTAGTCGTGGAAAGAATATAACACATACTCAACATTCTCCCACTTGTTGTTTTATTTCTGCAAGGGGACATAGAAGAGCTTAGTCATTGGCCCAATTCTTCAACACCCATTGTTTCTCTACACCAAGAGAACTTCTGAGTGCTCACAAACTTTGTCAATGCATATGCAACATTCTTCAAAGTGTCCACCTTTACTAGCAACACCCTTTTAGCCTCAACCATATCTCTAACAAAGCGATATTGAACATCAATGTGCTTTGTCTTTGAATGATAAGTAGGGTTCTTAGCCAAGAAAATAGCACTTTGGCTATCAAAGACTATCCTTATAGCTTGTTGTACCAACCCCATACTTGAACACAATCTCTGCAACCAAACTACCTCCTTGTTTGCATGAGTGGCTGCTATGTATTCAACCTCTGTAGTTGAAAAAGACACTACAAACTGTCTTTTACTCATCCAACTGACTACGCCTCCAAATAGGCTAAACACATGCCCACTTGTAGATCTTCTTTGGTCCAGATCTCTAGCCCAGTCTGCATCAACAAAACCACGAATGTCCAACATTCTTTCCAATCCTGGTCTTCCCTGGTATCACAAGCCATAATCACTAGTGCCACATAAATATCTGAAAACCCACTTCACTATTATCCAATGCTCCTTCCCTGGGTTTGACATAAACCTGCTCAATACTCCCACTACATGTGCAATGTTTGGTCTAGTACAGACCATTACATACATCAGGCTACCCATTGCACTTGCATATGGAACACGGGACATATCCTCCTCTTCTTCTTGTGTTTTTGGACATTGTTCAGTAGATAGCATTACACCCGCAGGAATAGGAACATTCATCGGTTTACTATCCTGCATATTGAACCTCTACAATATAGTCTCGACATACTTCCTCTAGTTTAACCAGAGCTTTCTCTTTGCCCGATCTCTCTTAATTTCCATGCCCAAAATATAGTTTGCAGCACCAAGATCTTTCATGTTGAATTTGTAGAACAGTTGGGTCTTCAAATCTTGGATAATTTCTTTGTCATTTCCAATCAACAACATATCATCCACATACAAGACCAAATAAATAACATGCTCACCAATTAATTTAAAATAAACACAGTGATCCTCTTTGCTTCTGGTGAAGCCAACTCCCCGTATATAGGTATCAAATTTCTGATACCACATCCTTGGTGACTGTTTTAACCCATACGGAGACTTCTTCAACCTGCATATCAGGTCTTTCTTACCCTTCACCATAAAGCCTTCAGGTTGCTTCATGTAGATCTCCTCTTCTAGATCCCCGTGAAGAAATGTTGTCTTCACATCCATCTGTTCTATCTCAAAATCAAATGCAACAGCAACAGATAAAGGTAATCTAATAGAAGTAACTTTGGCAATAGGAGAAAAAATATCACCAAAATCAATTCCCGACACCTGGGAATAACCTTTTGCTACCAACCGAGCTTTGTATTTCTCCACCTTGCCTTCTATATTCATCTTTTTCTTAAACACCCATTTTCTCCCTATGGGCTTCCTTCCAGCCGACAACTCCACCAGATCCCATGCCTCATTTTTGTGTAAGGATGCCATTTCATCAACCATGGCCTCCTTCCAGAGTTTTCCATCCTCTGAATCTACTGCCTCCCTGACAGTTCTGGGATCATCATCATTTATAGTTAAGGAAAAACCTGAACAGAAAGCAGATGGACTATACCTTTCTGGTTGCCTTCTTTCCCGAACTGATCTTCTTATAGCTGCAGTTTGTGGCTCTTCCTCTTCTAAATATTCTTCTGTTGTAGAGTCTGATTCATACTCCTTTAGCTCAAACTCTATCTTCTCAGGTTCCTTTGGTATGATTTCATGTTTAACAACATCTTTCACTTCTCTAAACACCACATCTCAATTGTACACAACCTTCTTTGTTTATGGGTTCCAAAGCTTGTAACCCTTTAAACCATCCTTATACCCAATAAAGATGCACCTTTCAGATTTATTATCCAACTTGGTCCTTTTCTGCTTTGGAACATGTACATATGCATCACATCCAAATACCCTTAGATGTGAAAGAGAGGGTTTCTTGCCAGTCCATACCTCACGTGGAGTCTTATCCTCCAACACGAATGAAGGTGATCTATTAACCAGATAACATGCAGTCTCCACTGCCTCTGCCCAGAATTCTTGTCCTAACCCAATACCACTAAGCATGCTTCTTGCCTTTTCCATCAGCGTTCTATTCATTCTTTCTGCAACTCCATTTTCCTGAGGTGTGTATGGAGTAGTCTTCTGTCGTGCTATACCACACTTCTTATAGAACTCCTCAAATTCCTTCTTACAGAACTCCCCACCATTATCTGTCCTCGGCGCCTTTATCTTCTTCTATGTCTGGTTTTCCACCAGAGCCTTAAATTCTTTAAATTTTTCAAAGACTTCAGATTTCTTCCTCAAGAAATATATCCATGTGTTCCTTGAGAAGTCATCTATGAATGAAACATAATACATAGATTTTCCTAGTGATGGAACTGACGCAGGTCCAAACACATCACTGTGCACAAGTTCTAATATCTTGTTTGCCCTCTTAGCACCAGAAGGAAAACTCACCCGATTCTGCTTCCCATATACACAATGTTCACAGAAATCGAAATCCAAAGAGCAATTAGACATACCTTCTACCATACCATTTCTATGTAGTATCTGAAGGCCCTTCTCTCCAATATGTCCAAGCCTTTGATTCCATAGCATGGTCTTTTCTCCAGAGATAGCTAGGCTTTCCGCTCCACTTTCAGGAACCACAAAACTGTTACACCCATCAATAATAGTGGTACCTTGTAGCTTGTAAAGAGTTCCAATCGGAACTCCCCACATTAATACTAGTGCTCCCTGAACCATCTTGCAGGCATCTTTCTCGTTTCTTCCATTTTTTACACACACATCATCCATCTTCAATCAGATTTACGGCTAATGCGAGAATATGCAAAGCAAGGAAGTGTTGCAATCCTTCCACCTTGCACCTTCGACTTCACCTCGTCAAGCAATTAAGCCCCACTGTCATCTGAGAAGGCATCACCACCATCATATTTCTCATATTCGTAGAACCACTCCCTATGGGATTGAAGTGAAAGGATGCAACCGAGTCAGTCAACCATGACTCATGATCTACATGTGTATTTGAAGAAGAAGCCAAATACACATCCCCACCTTCATCCGAGGTGGTTTTTTCCTCTGCAGAAGGAGCATCATCAGATCTCTTTCCTTCCTTAGGAGCTTTAGATCTGCAGTCCTTTTTGTAGTGCCCTTCCTTTCCGCATTTCTAGCATACCTTTACAAAATTTCCAGTTGATTTAGATCTCCCTCTAACTGGATCTCACTAGAAACCTTATTCTTGTTTATTTTTGGGACACCATAAATACCCAGGTTAAGGCATCTCCGTCTAGCCCTCCTTGTTCTCCGTCTCATTTCCTGCGGCAACAAAGCTGAACTATGTCATCAAAATTCAAGGTAGTTGTATTGCTACCTATTGCAATAACTAGATTGTCCCATGAGTCTGGTAGAGAACACAACAAACTGATGCACTTATCTTCATCTGAGATTTTAATATCAATAGATGACAGTTGACTTACCATAGTATTGAAGGCGTTCAGATGCTCTGTCGCCGAGTCTCCATTCTTCATCCTCAGGTTATACAGTTTTTTCCGCAGGAACAACTTATTCACCAGAGACTTAGATTGGTACAAAGTCCCAAGATTTTCCCACAAATTCTTCGTCGTAGCTTCCCCAGATACATTCAACAATATTGAATCTAAGACACAACTGTATTGTCCTCTTAGCCTTCCGATCTAGTTTCTTCCAGTCTTCATCTGACATTTTCGTTGGTTTAGTACCTGGATCTACCGCGATCCACTGATATTTATCCACCAGCAAATCCTCCATCTTGAGCTTCCACAACTCAATACTCTGACCATTAAATTTCTCGCTCTCTATCTTCCCGCTGCTCGCCATCTTCTTTCACTGAAAGAATCGATCCCGCAAATCTCCCACTAAACAGGGACTACCTCAGGCCCGAGCAAAAAACCCTCAGCAGCAAAGGCGTCCCCTTGAAGCCAGAACATCTCTGACACCAAATGTAGGTTTTAACCCTGAACATAAATTATCTACACACGAATCTTATAACAGAAAATAAACAATATCGAGAGCATAAAACATAAAACAGATAAACACAGAGATTTTCCCCTAGATCCTAAATCGGGACGACCAGCTTGATATTTCATTATATTCATTTTATTGTTACAACACATATATATACATGCCAAAGCATAAATAAACCCCAATCTATTAACCCTGGATTAGAACATAATCGTAGTTCCCTTGACCGGATCTACAAAATACCAGGGGCCGAAAACCATCGTACCCCAAAACCATGTGCAAAACCATGCACAAAACCATGGGCGCGGACCGCCCACCGGAAATTAAGGACCAAAAATTTTCACCGGGGCGCTGCCCCGGACCCTGACAGGGGGGGCTATCACCCCCCCGCGCGTGATTAGTCATGGAAAGAATATAACACATACCCAACATATGAGAGGTTGAGAACCTAGTTCTCTGCTTCATTGGTAGCCCCAGGACGAAAACCCTCGGGTGATTCAGTGAGATTCGGTGAGTACCCATATCCCCTTGGTGAATTCATCCAAAATTCAAATGAGAGCTCAACAGTGACATTTCAGTTTAGTTTTGGAGAGCCGGCACAACATTGGAAAAAATTCTTATGGCCAATTTTCCATCTCAAATATTTTATTGTATTAACAATATATAAACCCCAGTTTCTATTATAATAAAAGCTAAGATTATTTGTGTTTATTGTATTATATAATTTCATGCACTCTATTTTTTATATTTTACATGGAAATATTCTGTTAATTAAATGGTAATTTTATGGAGAAATTTTGGTTGAGTTGGATTTCTGTAATATTATTCAAATATCTCGTTTGGGATATTATTAGATGTATGGCAAGTGGTGGAAAACTCCAGTAAAATTGTCTCCTTACTCTTAACCTTCGATGCAACTTTTATATCCCTAATGCCTAAATCGACTAAGGCTTCCTCCCTCGCAGACTATCACCCAATTTCTCTATGCAACGTCATTTACAAAACAATATCTAAAACAATGGAAAATAAGCTCAATCCTCTTCTTCGTGGTTTGATTTCTTCGAAGAAAATAGGATATATGTAGGGTTTCCATATTTTATATAGCATGATCTTGGCTCAAGATAACCTTCACGCTCTACGTACATTGAAGTAGTGTTGTACGGATTAATCAATCTTGCGGACAAGACCGATCTCCCTAGTACCAAAAGGGTAATCTAGCAACAAACAGCCAAATGAACTAATCCTTCTCTAAGCATATATGATTTACAAGCAGCACTATAGAGGTGTAAAAGACTTATCGTAGGTCCAGTGCTTGTTCGAATTCATTGTTGTCCCTCGTGCACTTAAAGGAGTTATCTTCGTAAACCTGCAGTCACAAACAATAAAACATTAAATAGCATCTATATAGTAAACATCGTAAATCATGCTTATCATAGTGATCAAGGAATCCATGGAATAAACAGTTAACTAACAGCTTATTGAGAAAAATGAATTCATTTGTATTAACTTTAAAAGAAGGAAAACCTTACAACCTTAGCCTTGATGTTGAACCCAGGGTCCGAAGCAAGAATCTCCTCTACTCTGATAAGTTCTGCACTCCTCGAACCGAGACAAATAGAGGTATGTGATCTCTCCTCACAAAAATCTCAGTTAAATGAGTTTGAATCCCAACAGCACTTAACCTCAAATAATCTAAAGCTTGAACTCCCCTTGAGGCTACCCAATGCCTCTTTTTATAGTGGAGAAGAAGAGGTTTCAGTTCCAACTATGAAGGGATAGAATCCTCCTTCAAAGGGATAAGCTCCTCACATCAAGGGGTTAGCTCCATAAGGTAAGGCATACATGAACCTCAAAAGAGAGGTTCTGCCACTACAAGATTCTTTCTAGAAGCTTCTAGAATTTACTGAAAGTGAGATTTTTTTATTTTACTTGTGCCTTTTTTATCTTTACAGGGGTCTACACCTATAACACAGAGAAAGTGCGTTCAGGTACGCAGGAGACATGAACATTAGGTGCGGGACCGCAGGCAAGATATAGAGAAAGTGCAACACCAAAGTTAAAGAGATTTTTAGGAACTTTTCTCTGATTTTCAAGGCTTGACATGAGGAACTGATATGTTAGACTTGCAAAGGAGGAAGTATGAGTAATAATGAGCTCATACACATAGCAGATCCACACAATATGAGTAATAGAGTAAGTACACATAGAGTAAGTATGAGTAATAATTTGTTGTACGGATTAATCAATCTTACGGACAAGACCGATCTCCCTAGTACCAAAAGGGTAATCTAGCAACAAATAGCCAAATGAACTAATCTTTCTCTAAGCATATATGATTTACAAATAGCACTATAGAGGTGTAAAATACTTACCGTAGGTCCGGTGCTTGTTCGAAGTCGTTGTTGTCCCTCGTGAACTTGATACAAATAGAGGTATGTGATCTCTCCTCACAAAAATCTCAGTTAAATGAGTCTGAATCCCAACAGCATTTAACCTCAAATAATCTAAAGCTTGAACTCCCCTTGAGGCTACCCAATGCCTCTTTTTATAGTGGAAAAGAGGAGGTTTCAGTTCCAACTATGAAGGGATAGAATCCTCCTTCAAAGGGATAAGCTCCTCACATCAAGGGGTTAGCTCCATAAGGTAAGGGATACATGAACCTCAAAAGAGTGGTTCTTCCACCGCAAGATTCTTTCTAGAAGCTTCTAGAATTTACTGAAAGTGAGATTTTTTGAGTTTACTTACACCTTTTTTATCTTTACAGGGGTCCGCACCTATAACACAGAGAAAGTGCGTTCAAATATGCAAGAGACATGAACATTAGGTGCGGGACCACAGGCAAGATATAGAGAAAGTGCGACACCAAAGTTAAGGAGATTTTTAGGAACTTTTCTCTGATTTTCAAGGCTTGACATGAGGAACTGATATGTTAGACTTGCAAAGGAGGAAGTATGAGTAATAATGAGCTCATACACATAGCAGATCCACATAGTATGACTAATAGAGTAAGTACACATAGAGTATGTATGAGTAATAATTTGTTGTACGGATTAATCAATCTTGCGGACAAGACCGATCTCCCTAGTAACAAAAGGGTAATCTAGCAACAAAATCCCAAATGAACTAATATTTCTATAAGCATATATGATTTACAAACAGCACTATAGAGGTGTAAAAGACTTACCGTAGGTCCAGCGCTTGTTCGAAGTCGTTGTTGTCCCTCGTGCACTTGAAGGAGTTATCTTCGTAAACCTGTAGTCACAAACAAGCAAACATTAAATAGCACCTGTATAGTAAACATCGTAAATCATGCTTATCATAGTGATCAAGGAATCCATGGAATAAACATTTAACTAACAGCTTATTGAGAAAAATGAATTCATTTTTATTAACTTTAAAAGAAGGAAAACCTTATAACCTTAACCTTGATGTTGAACAGGTCTTCCCGGGGTCCGAAGCAGGAATCTCCTCTACTCTGATAAGTTCTGCACTCCTCCAACTGAGACAAATAGAGGTATGTGATCTATCCTCACAAAAATCTCAGTTAAATGAGTCTGAATCCCAACAGCACTTAACCTAAAATAATCTAAAGCTTGAACTCCCCTTGAGGCTACCCAATGCCTATTTTTATAGTGGAAAAGAGGAGGTTTCAGTTCCAACTATGAAGGGATAGAATCCTCCTTCAAAGGGATAAGCTCCTCACATCAAGGGGTTAGCTCCATAAGGTAAGGGATACATCAACCTCAAAAGAGTGGTTCTGCCACCGCAAGATTCTTTCTAGAAGCTTCTAGAATTTACTGAAAGTGAGCTTTTTCAAGTTTACTTGTGCCTTTTTTATCTTTACAAGGGTCCGCACCTATAACACTGAGAAAGTGCGTTCAAATACGCAGGAGACATGAACATTAGGAGCGGGACCGCAGGAAATATATAGAGAAAGTGCAACACCAAAGTTAAGGAGATTTTTAGGAACTTTTCTTTGATTTTCAAGGCTTGACATGAGGAACTAATATGTTAGACTTGCAAAGGAGGAAGTATGAGTAATAATGAGCTCATACACATAGCAGAATGTCAGGATGACAATTTTTAGTGTAACAGATTGCCCCCTAAAGTGAAAAGTCTAGAATAGATGAAGGCGAAGTCTGTCATATATGAAGATTGCAGTACTTTATCATTTCAAGGATCATCTTGTGGACACCCTAGTCGGAACCTGTAAAAACATTCAATGAAAAATATATATGTATACATATCATCGCTGAGGTAGGCATTCCCATACTCAGATCAAAACTAACTAGAAACTGATTCAAATTGTTTTGATACAGGAATGATTTTGAATACATCATAGTATAGACATGTGTAGACACAGTATGGACGCAACCATCTGTTTATGAATATTCCACTGTATAAATAATAACAAAATTCCTCGCAGCTTGGATGGTAGAAACTAGATCCAGGGTCTTGATTTTCGCATCTCGAACTAGTACGATTCTATCCATGTGAATGAAGTGTCGAAGTCGAACATGGTAGAAACCACTTGATTACCAGTCAATGATGTAAACTGTTAACAAGTGTGAGAGTAACCACCCGTAATGTCAATGGCTCTCAAAGTACTCACTACAATCCATGAAATGTGAATGAATGAGCTGAAGTCGAACAAGTCATGGAATCATTCGATCGAAGGTCAATGATGCAACCTATCCTCGAAGGCGAGAAACCTGCCATTGAGGCATGCAGATTTTAAGCTACTGACGATTTCTAGATCCACTTCCTAGATAATGAGTTGTCATCAATAAAAAGTGAGCCGTCGTAGGCAAGCCCACAACACGAAATCATAGATCAAGTTTTGAAGAAATATATTGGCAAGAACTGACTCAGGGATGGTCAAAATGGATGACAGATATTTTGCAGATGAATGGTTTATTTGAACTGTCCTCTTGAACACATAACGACACTGCGGAAGGCTTGGTAACAATTGACCCAAAGCTAATACCCAGAAACTGACTGAAAATTTTCAACATGGTTTGATTAACTATTAGGCAAAGGATTTCCCAACCCAGGTGAACAAAAGTGTTGTGTTCAAGAGTGGTTAACTGGATTTTCGAAAAATAAAAATACAACAAACAAGTCCATTTTTCTCTCTTTTTCCCCACCATTTCTGGCAAGTACCTCTTTATTTTTGACAAGCTTGAGGAGGATAACATTTGTGTTGGGTGTGGAACCTGATTATCTTGTTTACTTTGTATCACAGCCTTGGACCCCTGTACCTTAAAAGGGGCGGCAACGCCGCCCGAAATTTAATCGCTGCCGTAGAAGTTATGTTTAGATTAGGGTTTTTTGCCCTAGAAGGCAACCCCTTGTATATATGAGGGCATTGTATTGCGGCTGTGTATTATGAGTGTATTCTCGGAGCGAGAAAAAGAGAGGGAGACTGTGAGAGAGAATAGAGGATATTACAGCGGATCTGCTGTAGGTTTTGTCTCTTCATTTTGTTGGATAATATAAAGGAAGGACTGGCTGTTCGGGGTGGACATAGCCCAATCTGGGTGAACCACGTATATCTGTGTCTCTCTGGTTTTATGTGTTTTGTGTGCTTGTATTTTCCGCATATTTTATGTGTTTCATTGCTCTGTAATATTTAATTTTCTAACAATTTGCTTGTTTATAAGCTCATCCTTCGGATGAGTCCAACTTAGTTTAAGATTCGAACCCCAAGAAGGAGTGGTTCGTTCCTTTTCGAAATTGAACGGGGTCCTTTGCTGACTGAATTTTACTTGACCAGATATAGGAGAAACTCGGTGTTTTTCATTTTTAGGGAGTCAGAAGAAAAAACTTAAGAAAACTCCATGGGTGTACTTTTTCGTAAATTTTAGTCTCTCAGGCCCGAAAAAGGATAAAATAATGCGGGAGAGAACTCTATTGACCGTAATTAGTCAACGTATACCTTTTTCGTAAATAGTCCATTTCAGTCCGTAAAAGGGGTAAACTTATACTGAAGGGACGATCATTCATTTATTTTAACGAATTCGAATAATCAAGTGCTCGGAAATCTTTTCATGTTTAGAGAGTCTGAAAAGGGCTTAAAAGAGGACTCCAATGTTTCGCTTTTCCGTAAATTTTTTAAAGAGTCTGAAAAAGTGATAAAAGTATGCTCTTTGTTGAAAAATGACCAATTCTCCTGAAAAATCCAATTTATGCACAAAACTTGAAACATTACACATACTTGTTTAAGATAAATAAAAATGTTTTCAAAAATAACCTTTTTAAAGTGAAAAATAAACAAATTAAAAATTCATTTATTCGAAAAAACTTATAAAAAGGGTTTTTCTAACTTCATTTTTACCGTTCGAGTTCAGAGTCAAAAGTAAAAGCTTTTGGGTAAAAAATTTCCTGTGAAAATTCTGGAGAATCCGTCCGACGAAATCGAGAACCGTCAGCTCCAGGTAATCCACGACCTCCTAATCTTGCATTTCATCCATTTACATTTCATTTTTAGGATTTAGATTTCATTTTTAAGAGAAAAATATATTTAAAAATCACCTGCGGAGGTCCGCAGGCACAACACACGGGCCCTGCGGACCCCGACTTTTTCCTACATAGAAAAAAAATTCGTGGGTCCACACTTGTCTCACGGCGCCTATGCGTTCCTTTGCACTGTGTATGAGAACAAAGTGCGAACCCCGCGCAATTAAATTTCAAATTAAGTTTTCTCAGTTGCCGCCCAAAAATTTTCAAATTAGATTGATCTAATATATCTTTTTATGCATTGTAGGAGATACAAGATGCTAATTTGGAGAGAATGTGAGCATGAAGACGTAGATAAAGCCGCAATGCTCCATTTTCCTACAATGCAGGCATTGAGAGCATGCGTTTTGTATAAATTCTGGGCCATTCAGGGCATGAGGGCACAGGTAGACCTCCTAACATGGCTGGTGAACATGTGGAACGTACAGGACCAGTGTTTCTTTATTGGTGGCCACCAGCTCGAAATTGAGCTGGAGGATATTTATTTTTTGACTGGTTTGTCCAAGAGGGGCGAACAAATTTCTCTGTTTGGGACTAGGCCAGGTGGCCAGACTGTCGCTAGTCTTCGACAAGAGTTCTGTAATGATCAGGCAGACCCTAGGGACAAACAGATTGACATAAAAAATATCATCCATCCCGAGCTAAAAGTTATTGCATTTACTGTCACCAAACTGTGTGAGAGTGCAGTGTTGCATGTGGCTACCGGTTCCTAAATGCACATTGCTGTAGACTGTTTTCGAGGCACCATTTTCAACTGGTGCGAAGCTGTGTTGGCAAACATAAAAGGCCAACTAACCAAAGCAAATAATTGAAAGCTAAATAAATTTGGATATAGATCCATTGTAGTCACCTTTTCTCTAGAGAGGATCCCCTTGTTAGCTCCGCAAAACATTCATGTTGATGTTGGACTACCTCGAGAACCAAGGATGGTTCGTTGGGTTGCATTGATGGCCCGTCATGCTGCTGAGGGCGTCAAGGTTGTTCGATTTCCTTCTTCATATTTCCGTTGGCTGGAACGCCAACTTTTTGTTATAGAGGATTTTCCATACGCCGGGATAGATTTCCGCAGCGACCGAGAGATGGCTCTCCCAGCAGGGGAGCAGTGGGATGAATCAAGTAAAATCATTTTCAACAATTTCTAAGTTCTAATTTTTTTGTATTTTAATCGTCTTGAAATTATTAACCAATTTTTTTAAATGCAGATGTGGGCCCACGGTGACTAGCCCATCTCCAGCCTTATGAAAGGAGACAACCTGCTACAGTTGCACCAGCCCCAGCAGGCCATTCAGCAGAGATCCTGTCTGATTTAGAACATCACCTAGAGCGCCTGACTCTAGACATTCCAAAGACAGACATAGATGATATTCCACTCAGATTACAGAGATACGTGATTGGTGTCCCAAGACCTTTTAGGAGGTTCCTATGTAGGGTGGCCCAAGCAGTGGTCTCTTATCGTGATCACCACCAGTGATAGGATGATCGTGTCGTAGACTCATATTTTTGACCTTTTGTATTACCATTTTTTCCAATCATAAGGTGTTTCCAACCTATGATCGAAGACGATGTATATTTTTGAAACACTTCTATACTATGATATATCACTATTTACCGGCTATCTGTGTACATGTTATGAATGTTGTTTAATTTACTATTTTGATTATTGCAAATGTCGATTTATCATACTAGAAGCAACTGCATCTGCTAATGTATTTAAATGTCTTGGAATATGCTGATATTCAATGTAATCAAATTCATGTTCCAAGAGACGAACTCTTAAAAATAACCGTAATAACACTGGATTTCTAATGGTATAAACCCTGTTAAGTTGTAATACAACAAGTTTAGAATCCAACCTTACAATCAAACTCCGAATTCCAAATGATATGGATTCAGATAATAACTCAATCACTGCACTATACTCGGCAATGTTATTTGTTGTTTGACCAAGGCTTACCCCATGCATGGATACTAACTTGTCAGAGGGTGAATAGATAACCCAAGCTGCGGAAGAAATGTTCTGTGTACTACGACAAGCACCATCAGCAAAACCAATGTAGGTTTGAAGAGACGTCGACATCTGCAATATCAAGAGTAAAACTCAGATAAGCAAGAATAGTGACAAAACACACTTCTAAACTAGGCACGCTTTTCTAATCTAAGACACACCAGCAATAAAGAAATTTATTCTAACAAAAAAAATCTTCACACCAAGTTTAAGCATAATATCTCTTCAGATAAAGCCCATTTCTAGGTTTCTCTAAAGGGACACCGTCAAAATCTATTAGTTCATAGGCTCCTTTTGCTATATTTCGCTTAACAATGAAAAGACCATGCCACATAGGCACGAATTTTCCAGCTCCTAGCTTATCGTTGGCTTGATCATAAACTAAGACTAGGTCTCCTTCTGAAAAATTTCAAGAGGTAACACTTTTATCATACTGAACTTTTATTTGTTTGACATGAACCTCATTTACTATTGCAGCATTTCGTCAATTCTCATCTAACTGAGCCAAGTACAAAAAACGTTTCTCCTCTTCAAACGTAGCTGGGAGTAATTCTTTGGCTAACTTCAAAGACGGAATTTCGCATTCAAACAGCAACACAGCTTCCAAACCGTAAACCAGTTGAAAGGGAGTGAAACCAGTTGATGTTTTACTGAGGTTCGATATGCCCAAAGTGCTGAAAATAACATGGAATTCCAATTCGACTTATGAATACCAATAATTCGTCTGATCATAGTGACTAAAACTTTATTGATAGCTTCAACCAGACCATTAGCCTGCGGATAATACGGAGTGGAACTATCGTGGCGCAGGCTAAGTTGATCTGTCAGTTCAGTCATCATGATATTCCGAAAATGACTTCCATGATATGTAATAATGGCTTGAGGAACACTGAACCTAGCAATTATGTGATTGAATACAAAATTTGTAGCAGTCTTGCCGTCTACCGAAAATGTAGGCATCGCCTCGGCCCACTTAGTAAAATAATCTATTGCTAAGATAATATACGCATGCCCCCCGACCGAGTGAGGGTTACATGTAATAAATTCAATACCCCATTTTGCGAAAGGACCGACAACAACTAGAGGGTGAAAAGGAGCGGGTGGCACACGCATCTTACGATCAAAGAGTTGACAATTGTGGCATTTTTGGACTACATAGATACAATCTTTGAATAACGACGGCCAGAAATAACCAGCGCGCAATATATTTTGGGCTGTGGCATACCCAGACATATGACCGCCACATGCTCCAGAATGGCAGTCATTTAAACTCGTCTCAGCTTCTTCATGAGTAAGACAGTGTCGGAAAACAGAATCCGCTCCACGACGATAGAGTGTATCACCACTAATATTGAATTGTTGGGATTGGAAACGTATTTTCCGTCGCTGAGATCGTGAGATTTCAGGCTGAAAAGACTGGGTTTGGAGATAAACGATAATATCCCCATACCATGGATCAATAGTACTGATAAGAAACAAGGATTCGTCCGCAATGGGCTCCTACGCCACAGTTTTGGTATCAGTAGAGGGGAAATCACACATCAGTTCGGAAAAAACCAAAGATTTCTTTGCCTTGGATTTTTCAAACTCCAAGTCAAATTCCTGCAGGATAACTATCCATTTGGAATACTTGCCCCCTAGCAATTGTTTGGTTAAAATATACATCATAGGGTTGCAGTCAGAAATTACTGTGGTTTTGCGTAATAAGATGTAGTGTCTAAATCTTTGGACAGCTTGAACAGCTGCCAAGGCTAATTTCTCCACATGTGTGTATTTGATCTCAATCGGATGTAGATTTCGACTAAGATAGTAAATCACATGTTCAGCGTTGAATTCGTCTTCCTGAACTAAAACCATTCCAATTGTGGAATGAGAGGCGGCGAGGTACAAAACATAGTCCTGTTTGTAGTTGGGAGGATGCAATAACAGTGCATGGGTCAACGCGTGTTTAAGTGCATCAAAAGATCGATCACCGATCTCATCCCAAAAGAATGGAATGTTCTATTTCAGTAACCGGGTAAAACCCTTTGTTAGATCGGCGTAGTTAGGAATGAACCGACGTAAAAAGTTTGCTTTCCCCTGCAAACTTTGGAGTTGGCGCAGAGTCGAAGGAGGAGGTAAATTGACAATAGCTTCAACCTTCGACGGATCAACGTGAATGCCTGCTTTCGAAACAACAAATCCCAGTAGGCGACCCGATTCTACACAGAAAACACATTTGTGTGGATTCAACCTAATTCGATAGTGCCTACATCTCATAAAAATAGCTCGTAAGTGAGTGAGATGGTCGGCCCTACGCGATGAATGAGCAGGTAAATCATCGAGATAAGGCTGCACAATGTGCTTAATGTCATGAAATGTGTAAGACATAGCCCTTTGAAAATTTTCTCTAGCGTTCTTCAATCCAAAGGGTAGTTTGCAATAAGTAAATGTCCCCCACGGACAAATGAAATTTGTTTTTGGTTGATCAGCAGGGAGTATGTTTATTTGATTGTAACCGGAAAAACCATCCATAAAGGAAAACATTTCACTACCAGCACAATCATCAATTATTTGATCGATATAGGGGGTTGGATAATTGTCTTTAGGACAAGCTCGATTAATATCCCTATATTCGAGACATACTCGTATCGTTCCTTGTTTTTTAGTAACAGGAACAATATTTGATACCCAATCAGTTAAAGGAATTGGATAAATGAAACCTGCACGAAGTAATTTCTCAACTTCGGCTTCGATAGCAGCAGCTTTTCTAGGATGTATTTGACGTAGACGTTGACGGATAGGTTTGGCATCCGGGTAAGTCTTGACTTCATGTATGAAAATTGACGGATCGATTCCTGGAATTTCTTCGTAGGACCAGGAAAACACATCACGGAATTCTTGAAATAGGGCTTTATAAGTTTGAATTTCATTTTCTGTATAGCAAGCACCTATATGAATGTTTTCAATTATTCCTGGCTTTACTGAAATGTCAATTGGAATCGTTCGAGAGATATTTTCCAAATTTAACTCAGAATCAGGATTTTGCAATGGATTCTGCGGTTCTTTGACATATTCAGCAGTAAAAATAGAAGCGAAATCATCTTCAAAATGATCCAGCTCAGGTAAAAACGAAGATCGGTGGTGTAGATCTTCCCATGGTAAATCGTCAACAGACAAAAATACACGACCTACTCATCAGTATGAACAATATCAGGAAATGTCATTGTGGCTAAACTAGATATAGAAAGTGATTCCTCAGGGATCCCATTCATTGGATCAGTTTCGGTTGAAGAGGGGTCGGAAAGTGACTGTACAGCCTGATATGAAATTTCAAATGGACTCAAAGGCATCATGCCATCAAATGAATCTAACTCGGATTCGGAAGGTATGACCCAAGGATCATCAAACATAACAGTATCTAACGAAATCATATGAATAGTTGCGATAGAAGGTGATACGTTAGGAGGAGGGAAGGAAAAAGTTCCTAGTAAACCAGAATCTTTAATCAAACCTACTCCAACATCCTTGTAAGGGATAACCGCTTTACCAACGTGCCGGATTGTTTCCGTAGAGGCTGGATCGGAAGAAAAATAAGTTAAATGATCTATTGTAACGATCCTTCCTTGATGTGGAAATTTTATAAGTCGAAAGACCGAAGAAACAACAGCAGTCATAGCATAAGACCAACTACGACCTAGGAGAAGGTTGTAATCTAGAGGGGCATCAACCACTTCCACATCTAGATTTACGGTTTTACCTTCTACCCCTATGGGTAAATCCTGAAAAATGCCAAAAGGGTGGAAACCTCGGCCATCAAAAGCCTTTAGAATCATCGGAGACTGATTGAGCGTAGGAGAACCAAGCGATCTCCAACACTGGATCGACATAATACACGTTGAAGCTCCCTCATCAATCACAGTCCGAAAAATCGGTGTGTTTTTTACTAACACTGGAATTTGGAAAGCCATTTGGTGAGGTAGGCGAGGTGTACTATTCTCTAAATCGAAGATTATAAGGTTCGAATCCTGAATATCAACATCTCCTATGGCAGAAAAAATTAATTTACGATGTGCTAGGCATGACTGCAGCACTTCCAAAACCGACATTGCTGAAGGAGAAATAGCTAAATCTTCAACAATGTTGTAATTCTGAGCAGCTCTCGCATGTGGATTGAAAGCTGATTTACGAAGAACACCTTTAGCAGGAAGTTTGATTATTAAGTCTGGATTTGGTTTCTCGATCTGTAGCGGACCAGAAACAGGAGGAGGTGTAGTTGATGTGTTTGTGCTAGAAGATTTTGCTTCTTTACCATCAACAGGATTCTTAGTACCATAATCTTGCGATCGTGTCGCAATCCTGACATGAACATCATCAAAATAGGTTCTTCTGAGGCATTCGATGTAGAACCAATCATCTTACTATCTTGAGTTGGAAAAGGATCCTTCAAGACAGCAGGTTGTTGTGAACCTTTAACGAATTTTGCAACCTTTGCTCGATGTGGGCATTCCTTAGTAAAATGATCCTCGTCACAAATGTAACAAGGATAGTGAGGTTTGCGTTTTTCGTCATTAGATTCGTTTTTATCAGTTTTTTCTTTTGAATTCTTTTTGTTTTTATTCTTCCCTTTCTTTTTACCGCCGGATTTAGATTTGGTTGTAGATGTCTCTACAACATGAATGTCGACAGAAATTTCAGGGGAATATTCTCCTTTCGGGGAATCAGGTAAAATTATAATAGGAGAAGAATTCTTTGAATATTTCTTCTTGCTTTTAGTATTTATTGTACCAATCATACCATCAGCGGCATGAGACTTTGAAGGAGCCGCAGCTATTTGACCTTGTTTTGGAAGATCGGGGATTTTTTCATGTAAAGTACCTGACTGCGTATAAACGAGGTCAAGGTATTGATCTTGAGCAATCACTTGCTCCTTAGTAACAACTCCAGCCTTAGATACGTCTATAGTGATTTTGGGTAACAATGATTTAACAAACCATTCCGCCAAAATTTGATCCGGAATGTAAAATTTCACCAAATGCCTTCTACGTCTCCATTCATGAATATGATCAGAAATATATGTGGACGTGGATTGTTTTAGTGAAGTTAATAGTTCCGTGCCATTGTCGTATCTGACAGGCAACTAAAAATGAGTCAAGAAGGCAGTTGCTAACTGACTGAAATTACTAAAAGAGCCTCGTGGTAGCTCAATGTACCATTTGGCGGCAAGACCAATAAGAGTTCTTTGGAAAAAACGTAAGTGAATTGAATCATCAATTATTGAATTAGATGCACACCAGAGGTGATAAGTCATAATGTGATTTGATGGATCCTCTCCTGACTTACCTTTGAATTTTGGTATATCACTAGGCAACTTATGAAGCATTGGCAGTCAATACGAATAATAAAAAATTGGATCATTCGTAAGGCACGTCAAATCAAGTATTAATCCAAAGTTGCAATAAATCGTAACTGACGATTAGGGTCACGAAAGCCTTGAGTAGCCAAAGCAGTTCCAAGAGGAGGATACCCAGGATAACTGGGAATTGGATTTGCATTAGGAATTGTGTAACCTCCCAGATAAATAGGATTAACTGGACCAAACTGGGGTTGTTGAGGCTGTTGATAAGTATAGCCAGGGTACGGTTAATACTGATAATTTGGATTTTTTGAAATGGGACCGAATTGAGGCTGTCCCTGGTACGGTTGATACGTGAATTGCGGTTGACTTGTGACAATTGTACTTGTACCATCTTGTCCCGCAGGCATCTGGACCGGAGTATGAACTGAAGGTCCTAATTGGGGTACAGATATTTGAGGGATTTGCACGGATGCAGGAATAAAAGAACTCGGAGCTACAAATACTCCAGAAACAGGTGTTATGGGTGGAACAGATGTTGCAGCAGTTGCAGCAATTTGAGGCAGAGTCTGAGGTGTACTAGGCCCAGACTGCTGAACAGAGCTAGGTGCAGGAGTTTGAATAGTAGGCTGGACAAGTTGCTGGGTTGGACCAAAAACTAAAGGTTGTCCAGGTTGAGAAGGCAACTACACATTAGGCTGCATAGGCTGTTGATATTGGGATGGATCCCACACCATATTCATTCCGGGGTATTGTCCCGTAGAAGGTTGAACGTAAGGACCATAGCCTGGTTGAACGTAGGGTTGATAAGTAAGTGGTAAATTGCTGGCTCCTTGCACAGATGATTGACCAGAAGGCTGTTGGAAACCTTTAATTGGGTACCGACCTTGAGGTTGATAAACCTGAGGCGCATACTGAAGTTGGGGTTGATAAGGACCCTGAGGAGCATATTGAGTTTGGGGTTGACCTTGGGGTATGTACTGTCGTGAAGGTTGATAACCTTGAGGTATGTATTGTCCTTGAGGTTGTCCTCCAAAATAATATGATTCCACAATTTGTCCTGGGAAAAAGTTACCTTGAGGTTGCCCCTCCGGCGGTAATTGACTGCCTGAAGATTGCCCCCCAAGCGGTAACTGATTACCCTGAGGTTGCCCCCCAGGCGGTAACTGATTTCCCTAAAATTTTCCTCCAGGCGGTAACTGACTGCCTTGAGGTTGAGGATTCAGAATATTACCAGAAATCATAAATATTTTCTCTACGTTCGACGTTTCAGTTTTAACTCCATTAAGACCAGATGATAATACGTGTTCAATTGGTTGAGGAGCTGCTCTAGAGAAAGTACCATACAAATCCTGATAACCCATAGGATCAGAAGGACCACCGTGTAAAAATTCTTCCGGTGTCTGGGAAAACATGGATGTCTCTCCTGCCATAATGGATGACGGATAGTAACCTCTGGGTGTAGGATGAAATGGAATTCGAGGTGGAGAAAAATCAAGACCCGGATTCTCTAAAAAATTTGTTAAAGATAGATACCAAGCGTCCGTTCAAATAGGGTTGTAGAAAATAGATTCATGCTCCCTAAGATTTAAAGACTTAGGGGATTCGAGAAGAGATAACTCTTCATCTGGACTAGTAAGTTCTTTAATAGAAATGAGGCCAGATGGAAGATCTTCAATGACAATATTTCTTACCCTAGGTGAACCAGGATTGCTAGAAGTTGGTGTAATAAATCCTGAGGATGTTTCCAAAACAGAAGGTTCAGTTTTAGGCTCAGAAATTTCAGGTTCATTAGCTAATTCACTGGAAGGAGAAATACTACCAATAACTTCCGAAACTGAAATTGGTTCCTGAATGTGTTCTCTTGTGGGTGTTTGATGATCAGGATGAAAAACTATAGATGAAGTTCCAACTTCTGTTGATCTAATTCTACCGCTACTAGATGATACTAGAGCACGCAGCCCTTCAAGCTGGCTTGGTGTATATTCAGGGGGTTTCCCTTGAAGTCTCTGAGATTGTCTCAGCAATTCCGCCACGATTAAATATTAACTAATCACGCTCAAACAAAGAAAAATTTCAATAAAAAACACCTAAAGTCTCTAAAGAAACAAACAACTGAATCACACGCTTAAAAATATAAGAGTTCAAACCACACACAAACAGTAAGCTTCCCGTACTAAAAACATTAGTTGGTGATGAAATCCAATTTAGTATAAATTTAATACAGAAAGGGCGATTGGAACAGTTACCCCGACAACCTGCTTAATGAAACAAACTGGCACAAGTTTCTTCACAAAACCATCTCGTGTGAAGAGAACCCCCCAGAGAGTCCAAGTGAGTCTAATCGACGTCTGCTCCAGGTACAGTGAGATCTTTCCTTCACCGTCACCTTAGGAAATAATCTTAATTTTTTGGACACTAAGGTTACCAACAGTAACAAATACAACTGGGGGAACAGTCTACGATCAGATCCCACGCGCAAGGGCAGAGTAACAAAGCTCAATCCCCTTAAAGGTTCCTCGACATGGTTAATCCGAGGTTTACCGACAAGTTACCCAGGCTCCTCGACAATGGTTAATCTGAGGTTTACCGTTTGTAATGCGCGCAAAATCTTCTATCTTTCCCAATGAAACAGAATTGATTGTCTTAAAGGTTCCAACATGATCTCGTGATTGACTTCTTTAAGAGAAGCTTCCCAGATTGTACCAATTAAAATTGGATTTATTTCCTACCGCAAGATTTATCTACTTGTTTGTTTTTACTATCTTGGAGAATTAATTACTCCCTACTCCAAGATACTAGCCTAAGCTATGTTGGTGATAAGAGCCCTAAAAAATAAAAAGATTGCTAGATGAATTTTAATTAAGCGTTACTTTTATGAGCTGTTTATTAAGTCAATAGGTACAGAAATGAAACTTTGATGGTGTGAAGACTCGACTTCCAAAAACACTAAAAAATGCACCTAAAAATGATAATCAACTCGTTTTCTTTCAATGAAATTCTAGCTAAAGAAAGAGTTCGAGAATGCAATTCTTTTAAGAAACAATTATTTCTTTGAACATAAAGAATAACTGGAAGAAAATATTTTTGTATTTTCAACAATAACTCAAAATGAGACAAATTATCAAAGCTCACAACAAAATCCTTTCACTTTCAACAACTTTAAACTACAAAAACAATTTTCCTTCAAAAGAAATCTACAAATTTTTAAAAGCACTCAAAACTACAAAACTAATTTCGAGATCTAGAAACTTTAAAAATCTAATTGAATAAAAGCTTTAGTATTTTTAAAGAATGTTTTACTTATTTGTTCAGTAAACTAAGGATCTATTTATCCAGAATAACAAATAAATAAAAAACACTCAGATATGCTTTTTATAAAAATGAAATTCAAAACCTATAACAAAGTTTTTCGAAGATTTGCAAAGAAATAAGTAGATCTATTTCTCAATAAAGGATGGATTTCACAATCAGGTCAGACTCAGCAAAAAGGCAAAAATACCAATGTAATCTGAGGTATTTCAAACTTCCAATGCTTTGAATCACTACAGAGACCAAATGAAAAGCAATCCAAAATGCAAAACTTCTATAAAATCATCAAAACACAGACACTGCTAGAATTCATTCACAAAAAGTTTTTGACAGAAACAACGTCAATATGGGCAGACACTAAAAACTCTAAATCAAAAATAAAGATAAACTGAAGAAATAAATCTGGATTTTTTCAAAATTTAAACAGGGTCCGCAGGTTTACAGAAGTAACAGGTGCGGTCCCGCACTGTTTACTTAAGGAAAGTGCGAAACTGCCCGCACTGTGCAAAACGACAAAGTGCGGTCCCTAGAAAAACTAAAGAAAAACATAAAAGATTTCAAAACTTTTAAAAACAGAGAAAACCTAAGCTACCCAGGCAGATATCTATCAAACAAAAACCAGGAAAAACTTTTTCCTCAAATCAAAATAAAAGAGAACCAAAAACAACAAGTTTCTTCCTAAGTGGAGTCGCCAATTTGTTGTACGGATTAATCAATCTTGCAGACAAGACCGATCTCCCTAGTACCAAAAGGGTAATATAGCAACAAACAGCCAAATGAACTAATCTTTCTCTAAGCATATATGATTTACAAGCGGCACTATAAAGGTGTAAAAGACTTACGTAGGTCCAGCGCTTCTTTGAAGTCGTTGTTGTCCCTCGTGCACTTGAAGGAGTTATCTTCGTAAACTTGTAGTCACAAACAAGCAAACATTAAATAGCACCTATATAGTAAACATCATAAATCATGCTTATCATAGTGATCAAGGAATCCATGGAATAAACATTTAACTAACAGCTTATTGAGAAAAATGAATTCATTTGTATTAACTTTGAAAGAAGGAAAACCTTACAACCTTAGCCTTGATGTTGAACAGGTCTTCCCGGGGTCTGAAGCAGGAATCTCCTCTACTGTGATAAGTTCTGCACTCCTCCAACCGAGACAAATAGAGGTATGTGATCTCTCCTCACAAAAATCTCAGTTAAATGAGTCTGAATCCCAACAACACTTAACCTCAAATAATCTAAAGCTTGAACTCCCCTTGAGGCTACCCAATGCCTCTTTTTATAGTGGAAAAGAGGAGGTTTCAGTTCCAAATATGAAGGGAAAGAATCCTCCTTCAAAGGGATAAGCTCCTCACATCAAGGGGTTAGCTCCATATGGTTAGGGATACATGAACCTCAAAAGAGCGGTTCTGCCACTACAAGATTCTTTCTAGCAGCTTCTATAACTTACTGAAAGTGAGATTTTTTTATTTTACTTGCGCCTTTTTTATCTTTACAAGGGTCCGCACCTATAACACGGAGAAATTGCGTTCAGGTACGCAGGAGACATGAACATTAGGTGCGGGACCGCAGGCAAGATATAGAGAAAGTGCAACACCAAATTTAAGGAGTTTTTAGGAACTTTTCTCTGATTTTCAAGGCTTGACATGAGGAACTGATATGTTAGACTTGCAAAGGAGGAAGTATGAGTAATAATGAGCTCATACACATAGCAGAATGTCAGGATGACAATTTTTAGTGTAACAGATTGCCCCCTAAAGTGCAAAGTCTGGAATAGATGAAGCTGAAGTCTGTCATATATGAAGAGTGCAGTACTTTATCATTTCAAGGATCATATTGTGGACACCTCAGTTGGAACCTATAAAAACATTCAATGCAAAATATATATGTATACATATCATCGCTGAGGTAGGCATTCCCATACTCAGATCAAAACTAAATAGAAACTGATTCAAATTGTTTCGATACGGGAATGATTTTGAATACATCACAATATAGACATGTGTAGACACAGTATGGACGCAGCCATTTGTTTATGAATAGTCCACTGTATAAATGATAACAAAATTCCTCGCAGCCTAGATGGTAGAAACTAGATCCAGGGTCTTGATTTTCGCATCTCGAACTAGTACGATTCTATCCATGTGAATGAAAGTGTCGAAGTCGAACATGGTAGAAACCACTTGATTACCAATCAATGATGTAAATTGTTAACAAGTGTGAGAGTAACCACCAGTAATGTCAATGGCTCTCAAAGTACTCAGTACAATCCATGAAATGTGAATGAATGAGCTGAAGTCGAACACGTCATGGAATCATTCAATCGAAGGTCAATGATGCAACCTATCATCGAAGGTGAGAAACGTGCCACTGAGGCATGCAGATTTCAAGGTACTGACGATTTCTAGATCCACTTCCTAGATAATGAGTTGTCGTCGATAGAAAGTGATCCGTCGTAGGCAAGCCCACAACACGAAATCATAGATCAAGTTTTGAAGAAATATATTGGCAAGAACTGACTCAGGGATTGTCAAAAAGGATGACAGATATTTTTCAGATGAATGGTTTATTTGAAATGTCCTCTTGAACACATAACAACACTGCAGAAGGCTTGGTAACAATTGACCCAAAGCTAATACCCAGAAACCGACTGAAAACTTTCAACATGGTTTGATTAACTATTAAGCAAAGGATTTCCCAACCCAGATGAACAAAAGTGTCATGTTCAAGAGTGGTTAACTGGATTTTCGAAAAATCAAAATACAACAAACAAGTCCATTTTTCTCTCTTTTCCCCCACCATTTCTGGCAAGTACCTCTTTATTTTTCACAAGCTTGAGGAGGATAACATTTTCTTGTTTATAAGCTCATCCTTCGGATGAGTCCAACTTAGTTTAAGATTCGAACCCTAAGAAGGAGTGGTTCATTCCTGTTTTGAAATTGAACAGGTCCTTTACTGTTAAATTTTAACGAGTCCAGTATAGGAGAAACTCGGTGAATTATCAGGAGGGCTTGGTTTCCATAGTGTTAATCCCCCCTTATATTTTATCACCTCTGTGTATATTGTGATTTTATTATGAAATACAAGGCCGAATTTTAACTAAGAAAGAAAATATGTATCTAATGTGTTTATAAGAACTAGTGCGTTTATCTTATGTGTTTCTTGATGCTTTTTAATAAGGTACACATCAATGTTTTGTATATACAATAGCACTAGTGCATTGGACATTTTTGTATACCTCGATGCCTTTAAGTATTATATGTATCGATGCATTTATAAATGTTGTAAGCATCATGGGAGCGGGGGGAACCTCTACAAAAGCCTTTAGCCACCCGAAATTACCTAGCTATAGAGAAAATGTGTTTAAACTGCAACAAAATCCTCTGTTGCGAATGGAAAAGGTTGTAATAGAGTTTTATCGTTGCTACAACACCCTCCAAAACCTTACTACATTTTGGAGCCTACCAAAATGTCACATCAAATGTCACTTTGGTCGTCAAGTGTCATTTCAAGTCATTTCACATGTCTCAAATGTTCTTGATCATTCCTAAGTGTCGTCGCATTGTTTATAACATCTCTAGTGCACTTCATTGTTGTAATACCTTTGTTTGTTGTAAAATGATACTTTTCATCGTATTCATACACACTTTTCCTATTACGCTTGGAGAGTGTTTATAAATTGTCTTTTTGACATGTATTTCTCATTATTCAATCTTGTCTATGTCTTATTGATGAGTTGGTATATTCTATGTATAAACTCATTGTGTTTACCCCTTGTCTTATCTTCCAAACTTAGACAAATTTTGGTTGCACAAGTTAGCCCAATAAGGCTAGGAGAGCGTTTGGTAAACTGTTAAGCCTTAGTTGGTTCCCTTTCCGTATTCGGAGTGCACCATGCACCCTCCAAGAGTGCATGGCGAACTACCAAGCATATTCCTCTCCTTCCCTTTATGGACTGTGCCATTAAAGTAAGTCTTCCTCTTTGTTGAGCGCATGGTGCATCACCATAGCAACATTATAATAACTTCAGTCTTCAGCCCTGCGCCCTTCTTGGCTTCTCTTAAGCACACAATGCACTTGGGAAATCCCAATCCTAACCCTTTCAACCTTCATACCTACGCCTTTCGCCCTTCTTTGCCTCTTAGGGCACATAGCACACTTCCAAGCCTTAGTGGCCTTCCTTCACCCTTTAGACCTGCACACTCTATTGAACTTCCTTTCACCCAGTTGAGCACATAGTGCATCCTTAAGCCTTGAGGCACTCAGTCCTTCCTCCCTGGAAATGCACCCATGTGCCCAGAAATTTCCTTTTCCTTCCCGAGCACACTATTAAATCACGAACATATATTTTACATTAAACATATTAGAATAGGATATTTTTTAGACTGATGTTTGCTTTTTTTAAGACTGATGTTTACTTTCCATGAGTGATTTCAGCTGCAGGTATTTCATAACAACATGGAAAAGATACATGAAGAGATCGGGAAAAGAGTATAGTCAAAGGAAGCATACAAAAATGAAGAACACATGATGTGACAAAATGAAGAATGTTGAAATATTGATGATCGAAGTAAGCTAAAAGACTCCATGTGATCAAATATAATTTGGAGGGTGAAGGCATCAACAACATGGAAGTTGCACACAAGATCGAAGATACAACAAGTTGCACTACGGAAGCTTCTATTACTGATTTCACTAAAGGAAATTCTATGGCAAGTAATGACTTTCAGTCTATTAAATAAAATGGAACAACTATGCACTGCTGCTGAGCTAAAGCGAAGAGAATCACTGGCTGGTAGCATTTTCACCTATAAATAAATTCCATTTCATCATTCATTATGATCCCAAGTCTTCGATATTAGAGACTTGTCATGTTCACACCACATGAAGATGCGGAAATCATGATGTAATCATGTAATTATTGTGAACCACTCGAGCTAATAACCATTAGCATATTTAAAAGATGATGGGATTTATGGTAATTGTTAGGTCCTTATATTACTAATATATTCCCTTGTTGTTGTAGCCCTGTAACCCCCATATTGTTATTATTATGCCCTTAAATTATTATTGTTAGGTCGGCTAGGCTTACATTGTGGCCCCACTAGGATTACATTGTGGTCCCATGGACTCCTATATATAGAAAAGAGGTTTTGTCATTTGTATCATCCAAGAATTTTTCATTAATGTAATGTATTAGAGGTTTCCCCCTCGAAGTGGCTCATTTATAAGGCGTTGAAATCTCTTTTCTTCTATTTTTGGAGTTGGTTACACAACATTTGGTATCAAAGCTTTGGATTATAGGGCTTCGCTGCACCAAATAGGTCATCGTGGAATTTTCGTTATACATTTTTTTCTACGAAGGTTCAGAAGCTAAAAATTTTAGAGCGCAAATCCAAAATCTTGATGAACATCTTCACAAAATTTTAGAGCCTGGTTCGCAATATTTTTGGAGATATAATCTATGGAAGTTAGGTCTTTTTCAGGCTCCCGAATTTCATCTGAAAGAGGTGATCGTGGGAAAACCTTCATAACTCTCTCTCAGAGCATCGGATTGGAATTCTATAAAAAGTTGTTGGAAGTACACGGAATCTAGTTTCTGTTCTATCAATTTCAGAGCCAAAGGAGAAAACAAGCCACGTGGCAAGTCGTACAAGTTCGCTCTACTGAACCAGTCCATAATTAGGACATTGTGGGAGATTGGACATAACTTTGCCTTGAAGAATCCAAATCAGGTCAGACCTACGGCATTAAAAATAAGATTTAGAGGGCTACCTCAGGTCCAAATTTCAGATATTGAATATCCAAAATCATAGAGATAATTCAGTTTCAATATCGAGCTCCTCAAAAGCAAGAAAAAGGTGTGTATTTTTTTCGAATTACATAAGTCTCGTTTGAAAAAAAATAGTTTGAGTTTATTCCAAGGGCATATTGAAGAATAGTTTTAATTATTGAGTTCTAAAATTCCCCCTAAAAATAATTCAACACCCTTTAAGCCTTCAGAAGGCTCTATTATGACTCCTGAAGACAAAGAAACACAACATGAGATATCAAATTTACAAGAGCAAGTGCACCAAATTTCGCTATCGCAAAGAGAAAAAAAAAAATTAAATGGAAGTTTTGAAGAAAGGCGTGGAAACTAAGATGGATGGTTTGAAGAAAGGCGTGGAAGCTAAGATGAATGGTTTGGAAGCTAAGATGAATGGCATAGAAGTGGGCATGGAAGCTAAGATGGATGACATGGAAGCTAAGATCGATGAAAAAATGAAAGACAACATGGAAAACATGAAGAATGATCTAAAAGTAGACATCGAAGGTTTGGAAAAGTTGATACAATAAATGTTTCCTAATGGCGAAAATATAGTAGAGGAAACTCATGATGAGAACAAAATAAATTTTAATTTCATAAACTCTAATGTTGGATGGAAGAACCACCATGTTCCAAAGATGGATATGAGGAAGTTTGATGGCAAGGACCCCATAACATGGATACTACAGATGGATCAATATTTTGATCTCAATAATGTGCAAAACACACAAAAGGTACGCATTGCAACTTTACATTTAGAACAAAATACATTTGTATGGTATCGATGGCTTTGCTCCCGTAAAAAAAATGTCACTTGGTCAATTTTTACGGAGGAAATGATAGCACATTATGAGGATACAAAGAGCAACACCTTCTTTAGCCAATTGCTAAATCTCAAACAAAAGGGTTCAGTGGCAGAGCACATTGAGGACTTCCAAAAATTGAATATAAGGGTAACTGATATTCCAAAGGAACATAAGATTGATGTCTTCATAGGGTTTAAAGCATAGCATCCAACATGAAGTTCGCGTTTGGGAACCTAATTCATTAGAGAAGGAATTCAGGTTGGCAAGAAAAATTGAATGTAAAATTATGGCGAAAAGGAAGCCTACTACTCACATCTATAAAGATGGAAATGTTGCTACTCCTAGACTTCCACAACCTACAAGGTTGACTGTACAAAAATTGGAAGAAAAAAGAGAAAAAGGGTTTTGCTACAGTTGTGATAGAAAATACTCTAAAGGTCATAAGTGCACTGAGAAGAAATTATTTTACATAGATTGTAAAGAGGAGGAAGAAGATGAAGAAGAAACTTCAAAAGTAGAGGATATGCACCAGGAAGAAACCCTAGAAGAAGAAGAAATGAGTCTGACCATATCATGTAATGCATTGGCAAGAATTACCACTCCTCAAACTCTCAATATAGAAGGACATATCGAGAAGAAAATGGTAATAATGTTGATTGATTCGGGTAGTACCCATAAAGGATGAAGAGGTGGAAGAATTTCTTTGTGCCATTTCAATTATCCAACCAAATTGGATAACTGAAGCAAGGGATGAATGGAAGAAGGATGAAGAAGTGTGGACTCTCATTCAAAAGTTGCAGCAAGATCCTAGTACATCTAATACATTTTGTTGGAAAAATGATTCCTTATGGTACAAAGATCGCTTACATATTTGCAAAAATTCCCAATTAAAACAAAATATTCTTTTGGAATTGCACACTTATCCTTTAGGAGGACACTCGGGATTTTTAAAAACTTACCAGAGGGTGAAGAAAGAATTTTTTTGGGATGGCCTTAAATTTGATATTCAAAAGTTTGTGGTGGAATGTTTTGTTTTGCAACAAAATAAAGTGGAGACAATTAAGACCCCGGGTCTTCTAAAACCTTTATCCATTCCAAGTCAACCTTGGGAGGATATTTCAAAGGATTTTATCACAGGTTTACCTAAGTCCGAAGGAAGGAGTGTCATTGTGGTGGTAGTTGATAGACTTACCAAGTATGCACACTTTTGTGCATTATCTCATCCATTTAAAGCGAGTACAGTTGCTACTGCATTTATCGAAACATTTCAAAAGCTACATGGAAACCCGAAGATTATTGTAAGTGACAGAGATCCCATTTTTATAGGAAAATTTTGGACAGAATTATTTTCTTGTTTGGGTACTCAACTAGCTCATAGCTCATCTTATCATCCTCAATCTGATGGTCAAATAGAGATAGTGAATAAATGTTTGGAAGGATATCTTCATTGTTTTGTATCTGATAAGCAAGCACAATGGGTCAAGTGGTTACCTCTGGCTGAATAGTAGTATGACACTTCCTGTCATACTGCAGAAAAAATGACCCCATTTATGGCACTTTATGGATATCATCCACCATCCATCACATCTTGTTTAAGGGAAAATTTTAGGGTTCAAGCAGTGGAGGATCACATCGAGCATCAACAAGAAGTTCTCCAACTCTTGAAGGATAACCTAAATTTGGCACAAAATCGAATGAAACAAGAAGTAGATCAACATCGCAGTGAGAGAATTTTTGATGTGGGAGACTGGGTATTTTTATGGCTACATCCATACAAACAAATGTCCCTCAAGCAAGCTAAGAAGGATAATAAATTATCACCAAAGTACTTACAAGGTTTTGCAAAATATTGGTACTATAGCATACAAATTGGAGCTTCCTGCTTCTTCGCAAGTGCATCCATTTTTCCATGTTTCATGCTTAAAAAAGGTTGTAGGGGAAAAAATTCCAATTCAAACAATATTGCTAGAACTTGATGAGGAAGGAAAAACCATATTAGAACCTGAATCAGTCACGGAAACAAGAACTCGACAACTACGAAATTGATCAATTTCAGAGTATCTCATCAAATGGAAGAACTTACCCATGGAAGATTCTACATGGGAGGATGAGAATTTTATACAAAAGCACCTGGAGCTACTCAAGCGTTGAGGAAAACACCTTTTTGAAGGAGAGGAGCATGTTAGGTCTTATATTACTAGTATAGTCCCTTATTGTTGTTAGTGTAACCCCCTTATTGTTATTGTTGTACCCATGTAACCCCCATATTATTATTATTGTGCCCTTAAATTATTATTGTTAGGTCGGCTAGGATTACATTGTGGCCCCACTAGGATTACATCGTGGCCCCATGGAATCCTATATATAGAAAGGAGGTTTTGTCATTTGTATCATCCAAGAAATGTTCATTCATGTAATGTATTGGAGGTTGCCCCCTCGAAGTGGCTTATTTATAAGGTGTTGATATCTCTTTTCTTCTATTTTTGGAGCTGCTTACACAACAATGCAATCTCAGAAGATTGGGAAATGTTTATCCAGAGCATTCTGGGAAGGGAAACGTTACCATCATGGGCTGACATGTGGGCTATCCTCCGCCAAGAGGAGATCAAGAGGGTCACCAAGAGGCAAAATATCAGTTGGGGAAGCAGAAAGTCCAAGGTAAAAGATGAGGAGGATGATGCAACTCGTGCAACAAGGGAAAAGAAACAGCAAGGGAAGAAGAAGAAGGACCTTTCCAAGGTCTGGTGCTTTAACTGTGGCGATCTTGGACACTTCGCCAGCACTTGTCCTAAGAAGAAGGAAAAAGGATCTTTTGATTCCAAGGTTGCAACAACAAAGGAAGATGGCTCTAATGAGGATGCATCCATGAGTGTTCATATGCCTCGAGAGAAGAGGTGGGTTGACATGGATCTGTAGAGCATCTACAGACTATGGCGGGATCCTTGAGTCAGCCCTACTCTTGGATCACATACAAGCTATGAGAGCCTTAAGACGGTAGCGGGATGAGTCGATATATGGTTGCATAAGGTCACTTCAAATCAGAAGAGGGAGCTGAAGATCTGAAGAGGGAGCAGCGTAATGCAGAGGTAGCAACAGCGTGAAGGCAACAGCGCATAGGGGCTGATGGGACTTTAGAAGCGCAGAGAAGTTGTGATCATGCAGAGTAGTGTTGTAGCATGACAGTGCCTCCAAGAGGACAATGTAAATAAGCGTCCAAGGAGCTTCAGTGATGGGAGGAAACCTGACTTATCTATCGAACAGTTGGGCAGAAGTCTTTCAGTTGCTTACTTCTCATCAATTAAGTTGCAATGCAGCAATTAGCAGTGGCAGTGCTATGGGCAGCATGATGCAACAATTTGAGAGGGAGCTATAGTACGAATGTGGCAGTGTCAGTGGCAGTGGCATGGGCAGCAGTACAGAGAGCAGCAATGCAGTGGATGGAGGGCAACAGGCCAAGCATCAACAGCACAGAATCCAACTTCAAGATCTTGTAATGCATGGTGTGAATGCATTGCTAGAGCACACTTCATGCTAAGAGGGAGTGTTAAGATTTTGTATTTTTGGTGTAGCATTGGGTGTGCTCTAGCCCTGAAATTTTGTGGAGGGGTTAAGACACACTTGAACTCCAAAACCCACAAAGTGTTTTGTGAAAATTTAGCTGGTGTTCAAGTTATTCAAATAATTAATTATTTTAATGGATTTCCTAAGTCTAAACTTAGGAAAATTAAATAATTAAAGTGAATTAATTAACACATGTGATGAAATGTTCTAAAAGACACAGATCAAGAAATATTTTAATCTCAGTCGTTGAAGGGTTCAATGAAAAATTATAAGAGAAAATCTTGAGGGTCAGTTGGAGACACACATAGAGTTGCAGAGCGAAGAAATAGATATGGAATTCTAGGGCGGGTTCGCTAAGAATTTCCGGAGGAATTTTCTGTAGCGAGGGATAGTATTGGCTAAGGGGATGATCTGATCCCAGAGCCAAGAGTCAGTAAGAGGCAGAGGAGCAACAACAAGGATATCGTAGAGAAGCATAGCAACAACGACGCAGGTGTTGCGCAACCACTATGCAAATGTTATGCAAGACAGCGCAGAGGCTCCAGAGGGCTTTAGAATTTACACAAAGGGTCTCCAGGGCCAACGTAAGGCCTGCGTCACCCTCTCAGGGGTTACGCAATCCCTCTCTGGGCAGCATAATGGCATTATGAGGCTAGCAGGGTTGAAGCTAGGGCTTTAGGGGCAGCATTGGGGTTTCTAGGGCCAAATCCATGTTGAGTCTTGTAAATATCGTTTGAGGGTGTGGATCAGTCAAATATTTGGTTCTAGAACAACAAGTTAGCTACATATTTGATTTATTTTATTCTCTGTCGTGTTTTCCAGATATGGAACCCATATTTACTATACTCAGAATCTACTTAATAAAATAAACCCTCATATCCGTTGCGTCGGTTTTCCCGCTTTGGGTTTTTCCGGGGACTTATGTCCAAAAATCCATGTGTCACTTTTTTGGATGAGCGTATTTTTCAGTAAATGATCTTCATGTGTAGACTGTAGTTGTGTTTATTTTGGTATATTTCGAATCTCATTTCTGAAAATAACTTGTAATATTTTAAATCAAGTAGGAGAAATAAACCATGATAGTGCAGTAGAATATGCACAGATAACTCATCACATCCCAATCATTCATCTTCTAGAAAATGCAGTAATATCTCGAGTACCACCCCAAATCCTATTCCTGAGGTAGGATGCTCTTCTCAACCTAGTCTGGAGTTAGCCTACGAAGTTACCTACATTCAACTCTAGAAAATACAGCTTATTACCCATCGGTTTGTGAAAGTTATCAGTTTACTCCTTGTTGCTCATAATCCTCCTCATGATCCTAAGAATAAAGAAACAAATCCTACTGTTGTATTGGTTACATCAGTGGAAGAGTTAGTTTATGCCAATCTTGAAGAATTGGTAGAGTCTTCACAAGAAACATTCCAACAAGAGCCGCTTCCATCTATTCATGAAGAGTACGAGGAAGATCTTCTTCTTTCTGACGAAGAAAAATTAGTGGTTGATTTTTGTCTGAAGAAGGCTTAAACGGTGAAGGAGAAAGCTCATCGGATTCATAAAAGGAGGTGGAACAAGGAGCCAAAGATATGGTTGATAAAGACCTGGATTGTATGGCCCAAAGGCCACTCGCTCTTTCGGATAGCCTTCATAGAATGCCTAAACATCCAAAGAAGTTGTTATCAAAGTTTGATCCTAAAAAGAAAGCTAAGGCAGAAGACCATCTTGATGATTTCTACATGCATCTATGAATGTTAGAGGTACAATATGATGATGTTGCTTATTGGATATTTCCTTTCACTTTAGAAGGTAGAGCAGCAATATGGTATCATATTTTGCCTGTTAATTCAATCCATTGTTGGAGGGAGTTTAAGAAAAAAAATTGGAGAAATTTGTTGATGATAAAACTCTTGTCGTGCTCTTAAAAGTGCTCAGAAATATTAAGAAGGGGGAAAGGATAAAGTTAAATATTTCAATCAAAATTTTAATTGTATATTGAACAAGATTCCCTTAGACACGCAACCTCACAATTCTATTACTATAGATTTTCATACAACTTCCTTTCCAACAAACATTTTTTTTTGTTAAAAGAATTTTTTATCTGTATATGAAAACTTGAAGGTTTGATGAAAGTTTGCAAGTGATCATTTATGTTATTTTATGCAATTATACAAGTTGCCATAGCACATTAATTAAGTTTTAAACTCAGTTTTGCAGCATAAAATAGAGACAATAATACCATAACAGAAACACAAGACAACAAAATCATGAAGGAGTTCATCCCTCATTGGCTACATCTCCTGGTCTAGCTTCCAATGTTGGGCCTCTTTCATTATGTGCTCAAAATATGTGTTTACATGGATTTGCAGTGCTCATAATGCAAAAATATTGTTTCCAATGGCTCCTGAATAGTAAAAAACCACTAGTTGGGCTCTCTCTGCACTCAAAAAGGTCAAAAATTCACTGAGTTGTGCTCTAGAACAATTTTTCTGCTAATTGTCCTACAATCCGCACCCACCTGTTATCCATCCTAAAAATTCTGCAAATTTCAGCATCGTGGAGCAACAAATTCGCCCCGCGCTGGCAAGATTCACTTCAGTTCAAGTGTAAATTGTCACCTCTTTAAATTTTCCACTGACCCCTGTGAGCGGATACGATGAGGCCAAGTGGTGTGTTTTTCAATGTAGATCTAGGACCCATTCAAAATTTTGGCAACATTTTTTTTTAATCGCCTCACACCGTGGTTAGGTGGCCGTGTTACCATGGGTTTCAGGGTTGGTTTAATTCTTGCCCAAGACTTGAACTAGTACTCTGGTTGCGGTTGATTGGTGGTTATGTTTTGTGAGTCACGCGTTTTCATACCCGATTGTTACCATGATTGATTCTGTGGTAGGGTTTCAAAACCCGTTGGGTTATATTAACCCCACGCCAAAACTTGAATTATGGTTGCACATTGGTTGGGTTATATAACCATAGATGGTTACATAAATCTCCTTGCCAAACATTTGAACTGCGACTTGGGTCACGTTACTGCCGGTTCTCACAACTTTCAATTGAACCATGGTATGGCATGTGATATGTGCTTTGGGTTCGGGGTTAACCCTACACCCTCGATTCCTCGACCTGCGGTCTTGTGGGTTGGGATGGACCAGGGTCCAAGGGTTAACCCTGGCCCCGACCCCCAACTTCCAAACCGTTAAACCTTAAATAGTACTTGCGCACCATAGTTAACAAGGAACACTAGTGGCATCGAAGTAGGACATTGTGTTGCCACCTCGATGGTCACGAGTTCGAATCCTGTGAGGCAGTTCGACCGATATAATAAAATTTTACAATGACATCAAAAGGCCACATGGTAGCCAGCCATTGGCCCACGTGGCCCTCCAATGTTGGTCCAACCTTCAATCAACCAAAAACCACAAAAAATCGACCAATTAGAATAAGAAACTTGGCGAATAACCACTGGCCTAAAAATACACATTCAATCTACACAATCATATGGCTAGTCATCGTACCGACTACTGACTAGGCATACCCGAAACCCAATTACAATTTTTTTAGTTGTTTGGAAAATGGTCAGAACGTGATATCGAGAGAATACGATATCGGTTTTGAGCGATTCGAATTGCGTTGGATTCAGGGCGACGAGATCTTCGTTTTGGAGCTAGTTTCGAGCACTTTCGAACACTTTGAATTTTGAGCACTTTACTAATCCATTGGATCATTCCTCCCCAATAGAAGCTTTTAGACCTCCAAAAGCTCATTTTCAGTCAAAAAACAGATGAGGGTATCATTACCTCACCCTTCTAATCTCAACCATTTGGATTTTCTTGGATTTGTCTCTTTGAGCCTTACATGAAGGTACTTCACTTTCCCTTGTTTTCAAGTTCTTGTTTTTCTGTCAAGGATGATATCTTGCTGCAATTTTCCAAGATATTCAGAAAAGATAACTTCCTTTGAAGGAATTTGAAAACTCCCTCCTTGATCTTCAATCAAACGATACTTATATAATTTCTTCATTTCACCTTGAAAACTATTGTCATAATAATGCTTAGCATCTCTAGCCTTACACTTGGCTTGACTCTTTACCAAATGTGATCGCCATCGTCATTCACCATCCTTATTCAAAGCCAAAACATTATGAAACCCACAAGAAGATGTCTTAGAACCAATGTCCTCTTTATAAAATAGCTTTTGCACTGTTTTTTGTTCCCTGCATTCTTTAACACTAGCATCTTGTTCATAGCCACATTCAACATTGATGCATCCTACTCCAATTGCACTTCATGTTGTTTTCCTATTTTAGGAGTCAACATGTTAGACTCCTTAAACATATTATCACATGGATTAGCAACCTCAATAAAATTAGATTTTAAACTTGATTCATATCCTTGAAAGGCTTTAGATTCATCAACATCTTTGTGTTTGAACATTAACAATGCAAAATTCGGACTACCATTAACAAGCCTCTTCATTTTTCTAGCATTCACAAGAGATAGACTCAATTTCTTGCTATGTGATCTAACAATGTACTCAATCCCATTTTTATACAAATGATATTTTTTCTCATGGCAATGAAAAATGGATCTCCTCTCATATGGGCTTCCCAAAACAATACCACATATGTCAAGTGGTACTACATGAAGTTCTACCTCATTAATGAAGTTTACATTGATGGAAAATCTAAGTATGTGTTTTCTTGTCACTTCCAATTTTTCACTGTCACGTACCCAACCTAAAGGATAAGGTTTAGGATGAGGAATGGTTTCCAAAATCAATTTTTTGACAATGTCTTCTGAAATGAGGTTTGTTTGTGATCCACTATCAAACAAAGTATCTATCTTGGTATGTTTTGAAACAACTCTAATGTGGAAAAGCTATATTCTTGTATTTTCATATTGAGTTTCAATGAGGCTATTTGAAGAACTAGTACTTGCAATAGTGCCCATACCTTTCAATCCCATGGTTGTGATTATTGTTTCATCCCTGGAATCAAAACCTAAATCTTGTTGTATAGTTGCAGCTGCCTTTTCTTTCTCCTTATTATTAAACTTTTTGGGTCTCATCTCCGGATGAAGTTTCCAAAAATGGTCTTCATCATGGCCTTCTTTGGAACAGTGTTTACATGTGAGTTTTTCTATCTCCTTCTTGATGGAAGCATTTTCTTCCCTTTTCCTTTGAACTTCCCCTTTCCTTTGTATTCAGACTCAAATGAGTTCTCACTAGTTTCTTCAAAAACCTTCTTCCCTCTTGCTTCTAGATGTGTTTCCTGTACACAAATTTCTAAATTTGTAGGTTTAAACATGACAATAGTGTGTCTCAATTAACTATGTAAACCTCCAATGTATTTGAGTAAAGTGTCTTGGAAAGATAAATCTACACCCAAAATCTATGCTCTCCTTCTAAACTCTTAGGTATAACTTTGCACACTTTGACCCTTTAATTGCCTAAAGTTTTGCCAATCCATTACAACTTTATGCATGTATGCTAAAGGGTAAAACTCTCTTCTTAATACAACAACAAAATCAGTCCAAGAGGATAAAACCTTACCATGTTTCTTCATGTCCTCTTGAGTTTTGGATTCCCACCATATGAGTGTTTCACTTTCCAACCTTAATGAAGAAAGATGAGTCTTGGTCTCATCATCTTTTATCCTTTGTATCTTGCAATACACTTCAACCTGACGAACCCAATTATCCAATTTCACAGAATTTACCTCTCCATTATACATAGGCATTTCAAACTTTATGTCAAGTTTTAAAAATGGAGTTTCACCATGTCCCTCTGGAGAATGTGGAGGTGTTTGTGAAGGGGTTGTTGTAGAATATGAATATGGTGAATATGAAGGTGAAGATAAATGTGGAGGTAGAGTTGGTTTATCACCATTTCCTCCATTCCCTTTTGGAGGCTTGTCTCCATTTCCTCCATTTCTCTTTGGAGGATTTGAGCTCTCACCTTGCAATCTTGAATTCCTTTCCTCATAAATGAATTTCACCATCTCATTCATGTGAAAGAATTCTTTCCTAAAAGCCTTATAATCCTTAGAAATATTTTTAGGCTCTCCTGCATGTGCCATCAATGGTGAGGCCTTTGGTGAAACTGATGGTGGAGATTGTGGCAAATGTGCTCTCCTTGAACAAGCTTAAGGAATTGCTACCACAAGCTTTCCTTCTCCTATTTTGAGCTTCAAACTTATAAGCATAAAAAAACACTTGCAACATATTTAAACCCTCAATACAAACAAAGAACCAAAGCTTTGATACCAAATTGATCTGTATATGAAAACTTGAAGGTTTGATGAAAGCTTGCAAGTGAAATTTTATGTTTTTTTATGCAATTAGACAAGTTTCCATAACACATAAATTAAGTTTTAAGCTCAATTTCGTAGCATAAAATAGAGATAATAATGCCATAACATAAACACAAGACAACAAAATGATGAAGGATTTCACCCCTCCTGGGCTACATCTCCTAATCTAGCTTCCAAAGTTGGGCCTCTTTCATTATGTGCTCAAAATATGTGTTTACATGGATTTTTGGTGCTCAGAATGCAAAAATATTGTCTCCAATGGCTCCAGAATAGTCAAAAACCCCTATTTGGGCTCTTTCTACACTTAAAAAGGTCAAAAACTAACTGAGTTATGCTCTAGAACAATTTTTCTGCTAATTGCCCTATCATCCACACCCACTTGCTATCCACCCTACAAATTCCGCAAATTTTGGCATTGTGGAGTGAAAAATTCGCCTCGCACTGATTTGGGTGAAAATTATTGCCTCTTTAGATTGTCCACTAGCCCTTATGACTGGATACGATGAGGCCAAGGGGCGCGTTTTCCGCTGTAGATTTAAGATCATTCAAAATCCTGCCAACATTTTTTTTAATTGGCTCACACCGTGGTTAGGTGGCACTGTTACCATGGGTTTTGGGGTTGGTTAAACTCTCACCCAACTCTGTAACCATTTCTCTGACTGTGATTGTGGTTAATTTTGGTGAGTCACGGGATTCCATACCCGACTGTTACCATGATTGATGTCAAGGTAGGGTTTCAAAACCCGTCAAGTTATAATGACTCCGCGCAAAAAATTTAAATGTGGTTGAACGTTGGTTGGGTTATATAATCGTTAGTAGTTACATAAATATTTGCGCCAAACATTTGAACTGTGACTTCGGTCACGTTACTGTCGATTCTCACAATTGTCAACTGAACAATGGTACGGCATGTGATATGTGGTTTGGGGTCGGGGTTAACCCCGCGCCCTCGACGCCTCGACCTGCAGTCTCGTGGGTTGGGGTGGATCAGGGGCCAGGGGTTAAACTTGGCCCCGATACCCAACTTGAAAATTGTTAAACCTTAAATAGTACTTGTGCACCATAGTTAATGAGGAACACCGATGGAATGGTGGTAGGACGTCGTGTTGCCACCTAGATGGTCACGAGTTCGAATCCTGTGAGGCAGTTCGACCGATATAACAAAATTTTACAATGACGTAAGGAGGCCACGTGGTAGCCATCCATTGGCCCATGTGTCCCTCCACCATTAGTACATCCTTCAACAAACCAAAAACCATAAAAATTCGACCAATTAGAATAGGACACTTGGAAAACAAACATTGGCCCGAAAATACACATTCAATATGCCCAGTTAGTGTACGGACTGCCGATTGGGTGTACCTGCAACCCAATTACAATTTTTTTAGTTTTTTGGAAAAATGGTTATAACATGATATCGAGAGAATGTGATATCATTTTTTAGTGATTCAAGTTTCATTGGATTCAAGGCGATGAGATCTTCGTTTTGGCGTCGGTTTCGAGAACTTTCGAACACTTTACTAATTCACTGGATCAGCTGCAAAGGGGACACTGGATTTAAACTTACAGAGGCAATTGCCATGGAGAAATACTTGCATGCCATTGGAACTATTACTAATGATGAATAATCGAAAGAATCCAAGGATACTTGTAAGAAGTCCCAAGCCTCTTCAAGAAAGTCTAAATAAAAGGATTTTGTTGATATTGAAATATTTATTAAATCTTAAAAGTCACTCATTAATGAAGTCTCTGAATTAAAGAGAAATTCAAGCGAGGCCTATATCATTAGCAAGCCCCATAAATATTTCTTATTCATAAGGAATAACAACAACCATCCAACTAAATCTGCCCAAAGCTCAAATGTTGTGTTGAATGTTGAAAGCATAGGCATGGATAACTATTTCTCCTTCCATCAAGAATAACATTCCGAGAAAACTTGCCCATAATGGAACCATAACATGACTTCTCTGGAATCCCATATTGTTGATACTTTATTAGCAGATGAGCAGTCTAAGTAGACAAAAGAAACAAACGAGCCTACACCAGCAGAAGAAATTACAAGTAATGGACACTCAGTTAATACCTTTGATTTCATTCTCAACATTGATAAGAAAAGTGTTGAAGGACCATCTGAAAGTGAATCCCTCCCTCAGAAACAAACTGCTCATTATAATTTGAGTAAAGGGCCTGTTTCTGAACATGAAGTGACAAGACAAAAACTGAAGAAGCAATTGTTAAGAAGGATCTCAACACCAACCAATCCTACTTAGAATGCACAAAATAAGTCTAGAAATGTTACTGCTTCTAAGAACGCTTCCACTATCAGTAAAAACAAGTCTATCACTCCAAAAGTTTCGAACAAATCTACACCTCGAGACACTTTATCACTGCCTGCTAGAAATGAGGCCATCAATTATAATATCATTGAGGACTTGAAATAGCTTGTGACAACATTTCCATCTTTGAGCTCACAAATATAGCAAGACAGCATAAGCTTCTTGTCCAAGCCTTCTCACAACCTTCGTCAGGTGACAAAGGTTCTACTTCTCAAACGATGTCTGGTAAGGCTCTTAGAGCTCTCAAATCTATGGTAAATGTTGTAATTTTAGATACTAACACTCTCTGCCCCCATTTTTGTTAACTTTTGAATTTTTTAATTACAATGTCCATAATTGTTTGGTTGATTCAGGTGCATATGTGAATCTAATGCCATTATCTGTTACTAAGAAAATTAATGTTGATTGGGATAAAATAGATGCACAAATCATTCAGATGGACATATCACTTGTCTAGACCATTAGTGAACTCAAGAATGTTATTATCCACTTGTCATCAGAACATTGGGTATACCAATGCATAAACATTATGATCGTAGACATGCCTATGGATTACTCTTGAGTTGATAATGGTCTAGTAAATTACAAAGGTATTTTTCAATAGATTGGTCACATTTATGGCTTCCATACAAGGGAAGAAACAACCAGATTTGAGTGGAAAGTGAGCTCTACATGAAATATATTATGGCACCACTTGAGAGTCTTAATGAGCCTATCGTCTTTGCAAACGTAACCTTTGGAAATTGTTTCTTGGAAATTGATCACGAATATTATCAAGCACAAATATCACCCGTCCCACAAGATAAACAGTCAGAGCTCCTTCCTTGTACTCCAACTAGTGCTAATGAATCTTGTAACATAGATGTACATAGCAATAATAGTGTAGGGACTAGTTTAGTAGCTGACAATATTTGGACTTTGTACTTTGATGGTTCAAAAACTTAGGATATCTCTCGAGATGGTTATATTCTCATAGACCCATATAACATGAAGTACATCCTGTCATGTCGTTTGGAGTTCGAGTGCATAAATAATATTGTTGAATATGAAGCTCCTATTATTAGATTAAAGAAAGCCATCGACCTAAAGGTAGAGTTTATTAAGGTAATTGGTGACTCAAAAGTGGTCACTTGCCAGGTATGGAACACTATCCATTGTGTTTCACCAAGTTTTAAAAACTACCAACACGAGGTATGGCGCCTTATTACTTTTTTAAAATATTTTAGTATTATTTATGTTCTTAGAATTAGAAATGTCGCAACAGGCACATTAGCTCATGTAGATGCTAGAATGTCACCTTTGAAAAACGGTTTTTTCTATAGAAATTATATATAAACCATTTGTGCCCGATAACGTAACTAATTTTCGTGTTTTCAGTGATGACCAACAAATACTGTATTTTATGGCTAATGTGGACATGTTAAAGATGTGTCCATCGAAGAAGATGAGCACAACAAGGCTTTCCATGAAGCCCTCTGATGCAATGAAAGGCAATATTATGCCTAAAGGTGTAGTGTTCTTATAAAAATTATATGATCTTCGAAACCGGTTTAGAGGACCAATTAATACTAAGACTCAAATCTTGAAGATACCATTTGAACAAGTCGATTTGGTAACTCAAGATGATCCAAAATATGTAAACCTTGACACATGTTGTTCTCCACAAGGAAGACAAGCATTCATCCACCTATTCAAACAATACCGAATTGTGTTTGTGTGGACTTGTGATTATTTAAAGACATACAATACTTGTATTATCCAACATGTCACTCCTATTAAAGAACGGGTGAAACCTTTTCAACAAAAGATAAGGAAATTTCATCCAACTCTAGAACCCCTAATCCAAGAGGAATTAAGAAAGTTGATGGACACTTGAATCATTTTTAAGGTCAAGCACTCTACTTGGGTTTCAAATTTGGTTTGTTTCGAGAAGAAGTCTGGTGAGATAAGGTTATGTGTCGACTTTTGTAATCTCAATGAGGCATTAGACAAAGATAATTACTCGGCGTCATCCATGGAATAGTTCCTCCAAACAGTATCTATTTCTAAAATTTTCTCACTACTAGATGGTTTTTCTAGCTACAATCAAGTGCTAGTGGAAAAACCTAATTGCCTCAAAACCACTTTCAAGACCAAGTGGGGAACATTCTCCTTTAAGTACATGCCATTGGGGTTCATCAATTTTGGTGCTACATTTCAAAGAGCAATGGAAATCTCCTTTCGTGGCCTTATTGGACAAAGTTTATTAGTCTATTTGTATGGTGTAATTATATTCTCTAAAAGAAGATCATACCATGTGCATCGTCTAAAACAAATATTTGAGTGATGTCGCAAGTATGGGATTTCTCTCAATCCCAAGTAAAGCATCTTTGGCATGTCACAAGGCATTCTCTTGTCACACATAATTTCCAAGAGTGGAATCAAATTTGATTCAGAAAGTGTAGAAACTATAGCTCAAATCCAATTCCCTATGGACAAGAATGCCATGCAATCTTTCTTAAGGAATATTAATTTGTTGCACAAGTTCATCTCTAAGTATGCTCAGATAGTTAAACCATTACAAGAGATGATTAAGAAAGATGCAATCTCTAAATGGGACAAAATAGAGAAAGGTGCTTTTGTTCATATCAAACAAGCTATCATTAATGCACCTACATTGTTTAGTCTTGATTATGGCAAGGATTTCCTGCTTTAAAATTTTGCTTCAGATTCATCTATTACAGTTGTATTAACACAGAAGGATGTTGAAGGAAATGAACGACCTATTTCTTTCATGAGTGATGACTTCCAAGGGTCAGAGTTGAATTACCCTGCCATTGATAGACAAGCTTATGTTGTATATAAGCTAGTCAAACATTATTGGCCATACTTCCTCAAAGCTCACACGACTGTATATGTGTCTTGTTGAGCTGCATCTTTGTCCAATTTTTTATGATTTTTTATCAAATAAATACATACTTGTACTTGGTGTTTTTAATCATTATTAATCCATTATGTTGTTAATTAGAGGAATTTAGAAACAATAGTTATTATTCTTGTTATTAGATAATTTGATGAGTGTTTTTGATAAATTACTTCTTGGTTGCAGGAAGGCTCGATGCAGGAATGCATTTGAGTACAATTCACCAAATGCATAAAAGCAGCAGCTGGGTAGTTGAATTGATGTAGGTGAAAATATCCAATTTGCGATCAAATGGAGCAGAATCTCTCAATTCCGAGACATGGGTTGTGTTCAGAGAACCATGTTTCCTATAACCCAGAAAACGTTTGACGAAATTCGGCTTCGTGAAAGAGTTATCATCAAGGAAATATTCCACTAAAGATCACTCCTGAACGTGAATGTATTGGGTCTCTATGAATATTGCTATGTTTGGGGATTAAAACAAATCTTAGTTCACTCTTAAATGGTTGTTCGCCCTTTCGTAAAATTCACATAAGCCATCATTCTCGAGGAGTTTCAACTAGCCTTATTCAAGACTAACAAGAAGGTGAGCATTTTTACAGGCAGGCTGTTTGAATTGTTCGATACAAAGCATAATGGCCTATTAGGATTTGAAGAGTTTGCATGTGCTCTCTCAATGTTTCATCCAAATGCTCCCATATACGATAAAATAGAATTTTCCTTCCAACTTTATGGCCTAAAGCAGAAAGGCTTTATTGGGAGACAAAACGTGAAACAAATGGTCGTAGCTACCCTTGCAGAATCTAGCATGAACCTTTCAGATGATGTGGCTGAAAGTATCATTGATAAGACATTCGAGGAGGTAGATACGAAACATGATGGGAAGATCGACAAGGACGAGTGGAGGAGTCTCGTTCTGCGACATCCTTCTCTATTAAAAAACATGACTCTTCCATATCTAAAGGATATCACAACATCGTTCCCAAGCTTTGCCTTTCACTCCGAGGTGGAGGGTACATGATTATACTTCAGTGGTCATCCGGTAGCATTAAATGCACAAAATTTAGCATGCAGTGGTGTGCTTTGGAGAATTTTTTATCAAGGATCATAGCCACCAGTCGTGGCACCCATAGCACGCATCATTTCAACCATACATTATCGATTGGGGATAAGCTAGGCTTAATGGCATTCTGAGAGGCGTAAAAGGAGAATCGCAGCCTTTGTCGAGCTCTTATCAATTTTCCATCCTTAAAATCATTGTTGAAGCTACCTTACGATACCTTTGCCAGTAGTGTGTGAAGTCACATTCTTCCATAAGCCAATCGCACCTTCCAGCAACAGCAAAATCCCACAGAAAGGGGAACGATTTCCTGAATTTGGCATTCTATTTCAAACCAATTCTCATTTCGTCAAAATAATCTTCTATATTTTAAATTGGCTAAATTAAAAGCCCAAGTTTGTGATTAACAATGTATATATATCAGTTGTGCATTAGAATGAAGGGGTCGATCCATTAGAGATAGGTAGCTGCACAATAGATAGAATGTGTGTGAGAGAGAAACAGAGAATGTGAGTTAGAGATTGTAATTGCAAAGGGGCAGCCAACGATTATTAGCCCATGCAGTAGTTTGTTTGATTGGAATTTTAATTTCCATCTATTTCTAAGTGCAATTATGTTTGCTATGTGTAGTGTATATATATATGATCTGATGCAGGTGGACAAGGTTCAAATCTCGAGCATGGTAAGCGTTCATGACTAATGCAGAGATTCAAGCAAGTAAACCAATGTCGTGAGGGTCCAAAGCTGAGTTCTTGTTCGTTATTATACACACCAGCATCACCGTGAGTCCATATGCGTGAATTCATGGTCGTGTCATCACCGTGATTGAGCCAAGCAAGACCATCTACACAAAAGCGGCGATCATCATAGAACGCAGAGCATCAATCATTGTTGAACGCAGCGCAGTATTTTAGCAAACAGAGGTAGTGAATTGCGTTGAGTTATATTGATGAAGCGTCGATGTTTTTTTTAATCCCATTAATATATATAACGCAGAGTTTTATGGTTGATCATTTAAACATGACGTAGAGTTATGTTGATAGCAACAGATTTTTAAATCCATTGGTTCATTTATATAATGGATTTTTAATTTCACCCTTACATATAAATTGAAATGTTGCTACAGCAAATCAAATTCACAAGTTGTAGAATGAAGGGTATATGAAAAAGAAATGATGCAACAAAGATTGTGGTTTTTTATGGATATAGAGTTGCACACTAAAGAGCAAGGGACAATTATATTCTATCATTTAAGAAAGTGATTCTGGGACTTATTAAAAAAGGACAATTTTGCTATATTAAAATGTATGTAATTGATAAAGTGACGAAGAAGAACATGTAAATTTGCTCAGCTGGTAGAGATCATTTACATCTTATTGAAGGACATAATCTAAGTTTCACTAGAATTTGTGTAACTACTACCTTTGCAGTGTAAGTGTAGGATTAATTAAATTTTCCTACATCAGGATTTATTTTTAATTAGAATCATTATTGCTTTTATAGTATAATCATTTATATATAAGTTTGAGCGTTGATTTAATTATGCAGTACCAGTGATTGAGTTTTCATTATCGAATGGCATGAGTTTGATTTAGTTTTCGTTATGAGATGCATGCTTTCGAAGAGTGGTTTGTTTTTGAATAATTTGTTTCACTTACATTAAAATCTTTAAATAGAAAGCTTATCATAGGCCATTTGCAATGCTATTTTTAATGGGATTCTTAAGTGTTATTTTATAGAGTGAAATGGTTTCTTTTAGCAATAGATAGAATTGTAATTTGTTAATTTAAATCTTGAATTTGTTATCAAGAGTAACTTTAGCTAGTTTAATGTTTGAAGTTATTATTAGGGTAATGTGTGTGTTCTTTTAGTTATCTCAAGTCTTAGTTTCAAGTGTTAATGTCAAAGTTAGTGAGAGGAGTTAATAGATTGAGGTTTTTAAGTTATCATAGGAGATTTTAAAAGTAAAATGCTAGTGCGAGAATGTTACATGATTGAGGATTGATTTGTAGTTTAATTACAGTGTGGAGTTTGCAGTAAATGGAATTGGTTCAGTAAGTTTCATTTTCAAGATTGTTTATTTGCGAGCAAATGTGTGTTTCATTCCAGTATCTAGTTTATCATTACAAAGGAACATATTTATACTCTGATCAGTAAGCTGAGCCAATATGCAGTACAACTCACATTTATGACTCCCGGATTGATAATTAATATTGAGAGGTTAATCCGAAAATTAAGCCAACCAACATGCCTCATCCAGTAGTCAAAACAATCTTAATGCAACAAGAGTTGGGTGAGAAGGGAGAAAATTGGATGACCTATTTCCAAGAATATAATATGGAATTTAAGCCAGCTCATACAATTAAGTGTCATGGCCTTTGTCAACTTGCAGCCAAAGTGAGATATGTTACATAGCAAGATATTTCAGGATGGGAGCATCAAATAGAGATGTATAACGTTGAACAAGTTCCCCAGAAAATCTCAACGGTGCCATGGTATTTAGATATATGATAATACTTAGAGCACGACACATTTCCCACACATTTATCAAACAAAGAAAATAGGGAAATTCGCCTTAATTCTATATCTTATCAACTTGTTCATGGAGTGATTTTCAAAAAGCACCATAATGATGTCTTGCTAACACACATAGAACCTCAAGACAAAGACAAGATATTAAGAGATTTGCACGACAAAACGGCAGGTGGACACTATGCAGGCGATACAACTGCGCATAAAGTAATCAGGGCTGGTTATTATTGGCCCACCTTATTTAAGGACATTCACGCTTATGCCTGAAATTTCCCATCTTGTCAAAGGTGTGTCGGTCGAGACCAAAAGTGAGTTGCCCCAATACTACCAGTAGCAGTTCAGGAACGATTCCAACATTGGGGACTAGATGTTATTGGAGAAATATTTCCACTCTAATTATAGCAACACTGATACATCTTGACAATGACAGATTATTTCACTCGATGGACCAAAGCAGTTCCTTTAGGACAATTCAACGACCAGGAAATCATGCAATTCCTAAAGCATAACATTTTAACCAAGTTTGTCATTCCAACGTCTCATGTCTTTGATAATGTGACTTAATTTTCTTCATTTAAACTTTACGATTTCACATTTTAAAATGGTATCTTATTAAAGCATGCATTAAATTATTACCCAAAGGGAAATGGTTTAGCATAATCAACAAACAAAAATCTCATTCGCATAATCAAGAAAATTGTTTTCTTCGAGCAAAGGAACTATCACAATGCTTTGGTAAATTCATTATGGGTTGATTATGTAACCCCTAAACCTTTCGTTAAAACCTCACCATACTTCCTGATATATGGCAAATAATTTATCTTACCTCCTAACCTGCATCTCCCAGCCTTGCAACTCTCCCAAGAGTCCCAAGGAAGACCATGCCTTTTGGTTCAAAGCAAGATAAATAATTTTCTTAAACTTGAGGAAGAAAGGCTCAAAGCTAAAGAAAGATTTTCCATTCACCAAAACCATATTAAGCGTTGGTTCGATAAGCAATTTGCAAGTACTAAGAGTTTAGATGTGGGTGACTTAGTATTAAAGTGGGATAAATCCCACGAAGAGAAAGGAAACACACACAAAATTCCAATATATGTGGATAGGCCCTTACACCATCGAAGAGAAACTTGGCCACAATGCTTTCAAATTGAAATATTTAGACGAGAGGAATCACCCTTGTCCTGTTAATGGCTGATATTTGAATCTCTATTTTGAGTAGTAGCTCTAAGTTATGTTTCCTATACAATTTGTTTCTTCATTGTCTGTTGTTTGTCTCGTGTTTTTCGTGTCGATTCATGTCCCATCTTTTTTTGTGTCCTAGTAATTGTACATAAATAAGACCTTGAGTGAAAGAGTGCACGGCTTAAAAATGCTTTGTGGTGGAGTAAAGAGGAAATGTGACAACCACAATGCTTGGCTATCTATTAATTCTCCTTCTTTTGTTTGGGAAGATGTCGTAGGTTGAGCTAAGTCTAGACAGAAAATACGATACGTCCAAGAAGTAAATCTCGAGATAGCCTATAAGATCTACATATATTCTAGTACCCACTTATTCAACTTGGTGTTAAGTCTATTTGGTGTTTTTACATGCTTATCCAATCTAGTAGAGAAAGGATAAGGGGGGAATATAAAGCGAGAAAACTAATATCAGTGGTTATATTAATACTTCTCTAAAGGGGAAACCTCTTATTCTCTCAATAAGTTTGGATCCCTCTTCCACTCGTTGAAATAATAAGTGTCAAAGTGTAGTCCTATTAAATATAATTTAATAAAGGGCGAAAGAAGAGAAATGCTTCTTCCGTAGGAAGGTGAAACAAGTGACTTCATCGAGGTACTATTCAGGCTCACGGGCAGCGAAGCAACACTTTTGATCCTGTAGTGACTCTATCGGGGTACTTTCCAGGCCTACTGGCAGCGAAGAACCACTAGAGATTAAAATCATACTATGAATATCTAAAACTCATCATGTGCATGTTACCCTTTCCTAGATTGAAACAATTGCAATATGGCATATATGTTGTGTGTTTGAACCAAGGAGAAGAAAGTAAGGTGCTATGTATATAACCGGGTCAAGAGGGGAAGTCAAGGCAATCTAATTGGTGAATTAATACTTCCTTAAGGACTTACCCTTTAACTAAAAATCTATTCCTAAGAAGAGAAGCTGAAGTTCACCCAGTGTGTCGCTAAGTTCTTTCACTACTACAACACCCTCCAAAACTTCACTACATTCAAATTTTGGAGTCTACCAAAATGTCACATCAAGTGTCGCTTTGGTCATCAAGTATTGTTTCTAGTCATTTCACATTCCTAAAATGTTCTTGATCATTCATAAGTATCATCACATTATTTAGAACATCTCTAGTGGACTTCATGGTTGTAATGCCTTTGTTTGTTATAAAATGACACTTTTGGTCACAGTCGCATACACTTTGCCTATTAGGCTTGGAGAGTGTTTATAAACTGGTGTTTTGATGTGTACTTTTCATTTTCTATCTTGTCTAAGTCTGAGTTCCCATGTCTTATATTCCAAATTTAGACAAATTTTGGTTGCAAAAGTTATCCCACTAAGGCTAGGAGAGTGCATGGTGCACTCTTAAGCCATATTTAGGACCCCTTCCCTCTTCAGAGTGTGCCCTGCACCCTCCAAGAGCGCATGGCACACTCCCAAGCATCTTCCTCTCATTCCCTTACCAAACTGCGCCCTCAAAATAAACCTTCCTCTTTGTTGAGTGCATGGAGCATCACCAAAGCAACATCATGATCCCTTTAGCCTTTATCCCTACACCCTTCTTAGCTTCTCTTGAGCGCACAAAACACTTGGGAAGGCCCAATCTTAACACCTTCAGCCTTAGGACCCACACATTGTGCCCTTCTTGGCCTCATAAGGCACATAACACACTTCCAAGCCTCAGTGGCCTTCCTTCGCCCTTTAGACCTATGCCATGCGCCCTCCCTTGAGCTTCCTCTCTCCTAGTTGAGTGCACAATTCATCCTTGAGCCTTGAAGCACTCAGTCCTTCCTCCCTAGCAGTGTGCCCTTACACCCAAAAGTTTCCTTTTCCTTCCTAAGCGCACTGTTAAATCACGAACAAAGAGTGTACATGAAACATGTTAGAATAAGAGGATTTTCAGATTGATGTTTTCTTTCCATGAGTGATTTCAGTTGCAGGTATTCCAGAAAAAACCTGGAAAAGATGCATGAAGAGATCAGGAAAAGAGGATAGTCAAAGGAAGCATATAAAAACGAAGAACATGTGATGTGACAAAATGAAGAACATTGAAATCCTTATGATCAAAGCAGCCCAAATTACTCCATGTGATCAAAGACCCTTTAGAGGGAAAAGACATCAACAACATGGAAGTTGCATGCGATATCAAAGATACAAGTGGCGACATTGTCACCTATGAAGAAATTCCATGTCATCAGTCACTATGAGCCCAAGTCTTAGATATAGTGACTTGTCATGTTCACATGATATGATGATGTGGAAATAATGATATAATCATGTAATTATTGTAAAGACAAAGAAGTGGAAGTCCAAGAGTCATATGTGGACAAAAGATCCATGTGAAGAAGTCCAAAGGACATGTAATTCCAAAATTCATTTAGAAGTCCAAGAGTTATATAGAATTCCAAAGGTCATTATAAGTTGAAAAGTCATAAGAGAAACTCAAGATTCATGGGAACATGAAAGGTCATGCCTCAAGTTATAAAAGGAGACTCATTACTCAAGAAAAATATTTTCACCTTGCCTTCTCCCACAAGGCATTAGAGATATAGATATATTATTTTTGGGGAGCAAGTAGTGGCTCTAACGCTCCACTATTGGAGCTAGTGATGTTCATTGTACTCATGCATCTTGGAAATTTTGCTTAATACTTGAATCCATTCGGCCAACACATTGTCATACATGGATCATGGATGTTTTGAGAATATTATTCTAATGTTTACGATTTATGTTGGCTTTCATATGTACTAAATGAATTCAACTACTTCGGTGACTTTGGTGCTCAACTTGTTGGAAATATGTTCTAATAATTTTAATGGTCATAGCATCTATGTGAACTATTTCGCTTGATGTCTAATGATTCTTCCTTGTTTATATGTGTGTATCTTTACTAATAATTCTCTTTTAGAGACTCACTTTTCTTACTTGCAGTGAAATAACCTTGATACATTTACAATCAAACATTCCACAAGGCACACTCTCTCTCTCATTCAAAAGCACGTGCACACTACTCTCTGATGCTAATTGCTTAAGCTAAGGAAAATCTCTAATTTTATGGCAGTAAAGTTGTCTTTTCAGATGGTACTCCTACCCCAAATGGTGTGAGGCCTAATTGGAACCTCATATCAGAGAGATCCTTTTTATGGTTGCGAGTTCTAGCACTATCAGCATAAAGTTTTTTTTTTTGAAATTTTTAACCAATCTTGGAACATTAAAAGCCTTTGCTACAAGGTGTTTTCCTTGTAGTTAGACTAGGTGGAAACATAAACATTTGAAATGGATGAATGAGATGATCATCAACTAATACACAAAGAGAACACACATTAGAATAAGTAATAAGTAAAATAAGTAATAGAAGAATGAGTTAATATAACCCCTTAGTCATTCTATAAAAGGTTGAATGGGACAGGTGGAAAATAAAAAGATATAATATGCATAATATTGTGGACCCTCATTGATCTAAAAGGAAGAAGAGTTATTGGATCAATGTGTCATTGAAGCGTTAACCTCATCTAAGTTGAGGGATGAAAATTTGTTAGATGTGAAAGAGGATGTAATCTCAATGGTTCTTAGTCTGGATGAGAATATGTAAATGGTGGAGGTAGGATTTAAAACCATGCATCTATAGAGAAAACATGGAGGTCAACTATTGTGGACCCATAATATGAAAAACATCACATCTAGCATAACTATGTCTCAATAATAGTGAAATTCCTTAATATTTCTTGCATACTGAACCTAAAATGGCACTAGTTTGATTGATTAAATGATGCAGGATAATTCACAAATAGTATCTAGATATAAATGCTATATGGAGAGGGTAATTTGATATATATCACACCTAAACTAGGTGAAATTGAATTGCCTATACATTTTGAGGATCTCATGGGAGCACCCCCTACTGAAATTACTTATGAAGGAAGTTCAAAAGGCATCATTAGAGAGTTGCAAAGAAGAAACATGACTTAGAAGAGATAATGTAGTTGATTACAAAGAGAAAAGTTGTCAGATATAAGAGGTTGCATAAGAAATGTGTGGTCGAGAGAAACAATAGTAATCGACTGAGGACACTAGTTGAAAATATGAAGTAGTTACGTAGACCACCAACATCACCACCTCTATTATAGAGTTAGTTAGTACCAATAAACATGTTCCAAACCAACATTTGACATGTCCATATATAAAATGGTAATGAGTATCTTGAGAGGCATTGTTTTATCTATGAAATGACTTGGGATGTTATGGACATAATGGCTAAAACCAAACAAATGGCATAGTTTGTAGGGGAACTTATACAAAGAGGTTTGACATGATTTATGAATTGGGAATTTTGCTTCTGTGGTCCATGAAATATGTAAGAAATTCTTTCGGTGAAAATCACATGTAGGGAATTTTTGCCGACGCGTTTCGAACCAGCTAGTGTGGCTCATCATCAGGACAAGATGAGAAATCTGAATCAAAAAACCAGAATAAATAGACATGAATGCTCCAACTAGCCGTTAGTAATATAACGGCTAGTTTGACTAATAAAATAAATAAAATTCCATCAATAAAACTATATCTTATTATGTATAATAAAATTATATTAAAAGTTTTTAATTTAAATTAAATTCCATATTAATGATTTTCAATAAATATAATGTTAAAATAAGTTTTTATTTTTATTTTTATTTTTATTTTTTTATTTTTTTATTTTTATTTATTTATTTATTTTTATTTAATTTATTTATTATTTATTTTTATTATTTATTATTTATTTATTTATTTTATTTGATAAATATAAATAAATAAATAACTAAATAAATTAAATTAAAATTAAATAAATAGAAAAATAAAATAAATAAATAAATATATAAAATAAAAATAAAGACAAAAATTAAAACTCTAAAAGAAAAATCAATTCTAATAAACAAATTAAATAGAATAAGTAATAAACAAATAAAATAGTAAAAAGAAATAAAAAAATATTAAATAACTTAATTTTATAGCTAAATAAATTCATCCAGTAATAAGGAAGCGAAGAGAAAAAGAAATAATTAAATAAATAAAAATAATTAAATAAATATAACAAATATAAATATAAAAAATAAAAATAAATAAACAAATAAAAATAAAAATAAAAATAAAATAAAATAAAAATATAAAATATAAAATAAAAATAAAACAAAAACAAAATAAATAAATAAATTAAATATATATATATATAAAGAAGGCAACTAAGAGTGAAGAGCGGGAATCCAACATCTACTGTCACTCCATCCATCATCCCTATTAAGTTTAACAGGTCTCTTTATGAACTTCATTAACAATTAAAATAAGTAAAAGGTGGGAATAAAGTGAAATTTCTTGACTTTATTCAAAACCTAAGATGTTAAGCATTTTCTACCTCATAAATAAAGGAGATCAAGCAAATTCCTAGTGAATTGATCAAAGATTATGATAAAAAAATTTAAGGATCTATTGAGCCAAATTCTTCATACCATCGATAATGAGTTACTCATGCAATGATTTATTGTTGGGTTGTTTAGATAAATATGACAACATCTAGGACGCATGATATAAAGCCTTGTGAAGAGGATATTCAAAAAACACAAAAAATAATGTACGATGATGAAGGGATAGCCTTATTGTCGTACAAAATCTCATTATTGGATAGAAGAATAAAAGAGGAACTAAAAATGATGAAAAAAATAACTTGTGACTTATCCATGAGAAGATTAGATCAATTATATCCGTGAATGACATTCACATGAAGGATAATTGCAAATGTATGGAGTTTAACCAAGGTGTTATGATAGTGAATACAGATTATTTTTATGACATCTATGAAGACATGTCAAACCATTCCATGAAATATTGTCTACACAATCTGCATAATGTCAAATTAAAATGGCATGCCTTATCTGAGGAACTAATCCACAACACATTGTAATTCCAACTAAATGATAGAATAAAACTAGTTACTGTATTATGTACCATGCTTTAGTTACGAATAAAAAATAAACCCCATAGGGAGGATGCTACTAAGGAAGAGGTGATGGGGGCTACTTTATAAGAGGTGGTTACAGAGGTAAAGGTTGATATGGAAGTTGACGTTGTCATGGTTAAGGAAGACTTGCAAGAAAACGTTACATTTTGATCACAAGGAAGATGATTTAAACCCAAACCTATGTTTCAAGGATATCACTAATCTCAAATTTTGTACCAAATTTGGTGTAGGAGATCATTCCTTAGAGGATTGTTAGATTATGATTCAAAAGACAATGGATAGAAATAATGTCAACTTCTTATAGGCTATGCCAAAGAATGAAGTGCTAAATTCCAAAAAAAAAAATGTAATTAACAAGCTAGGGGGAAATAAGGGAGAAGGAGCATTGTTGCAAAGAACTCCTTGGATTAAAACTAGGAGAAAAAGAAAAATATTAATATCTAGATCCAAAAGAGAAAAGAAAATTATTATCAAAGCATTAAGCATATTTGAATAAATGAGCAAGGAAGGAGACACACATGAATCTTAATGAAAAGAGGATAAGAAAGGAAAATATGTTGTACTAGAAAAATTTATTAATCTCCTAGAGGAATAAGAGTTAACAACTAGACTGCCTAAACTATTTAATGTAATCAAATACTACAAGGAACAATGAAAAACATTCAAGAGCCTATGTGAATTGCAACAAGATAAAAGGGTTCTCCATAATTATGATTGATAAATTGACATAGATATCGAAGGATTATTGATCCCCTAGTTTATAGTTGACTTCGGATCCTGAGTGAATATTTTGTTGAAGGAAACATGGGTTTAAATAGGCAATCCTAACCTTGTTAGGTCAAGAAAATTTCTAAAATTGGTAGACCAAAGTTTTTTGTGCTTGTTGGCATATTGAAAGGCATGAAGAACGACTATTATGTGAATACCAAATATGGTTGACTTTGAAGTAATTAACTTAAACGAAGGTGCTACAACATACATGGGTTTAATCAATGAACCATGGGATTGAAACATGAAACAGATTATATTTTTAGAAAAAATATGGAATTGAGCTGAAAGGGTATGGAAAGAGGACAATAATAGCACTAGATACTAAAGAAGGAAAAACTTTGCTAGATTTATGCCATGAAGATGGTGACACAGGAAAACTCTGCCAAGTAATATAGGGAAAATGAGACAACAATGAACCAAATGGTGGAGGTGAATTTCAGTGATGATCATCTACGTCTACTAGTTAAATTTTGGATATAAAACTAGATGACCAATAGATGGAGAATTACAAATAAAGTGTGAGAGATTCTTGGACAATAAAATCTACACCAAAGGAAAATTTCAAACTTTACTTCTCCAATAGTGCAATACCTACCATTTATGAAATATAATCATATAGCAACCTAGTCTAAAGCCTATGTACATAGATTTGATTACAACCCATCCAAATTTAAAGAATGAGAATATCTTATTGTTCATGTTGACCAATTGTCACAAACTATTGGAGAACGGGGGAAACTTTAAAGTCAAGTACAATCATTTATGAGACAAAATGTATGTTAGTGGGTGCTCACACTCCTTGACTACAAACTAGACCAACACCACGACAACCTTTGTCAAAATATTTAGAGATAAGAAATCAATAGTGGTAGCAAACATTAAAAAGTTAAAGTCATCATTTGAGCCAGAGGCACACATTGAGGAGTACAAGAAGGAACAAAGGTGAAATGAGAATTGGGACGAGAGAATTTTGCCACATAATTTCCCAAACAATCTAGATCTTGGTTGAGGAGTTTGATTATCTTTTTTATTCAGAGGCCTTATTTTTAGCTACGTTTGGACCTAAGTTTTTAATGGGGCGTGCATGGGGGCTTGCTCCCCAACTTTCGCTAGGGAGTAAAGGGGGGTTAACAACAATTATTTGGAGCCCCACTTTACGAGGGTTAGGGGTACCACCACCAAAGCGAATATTTTAGAAAAAAATACCTTCTAAAATATTATAATTTCATAGTCAATATGGATCATTCATCATTAGGTTTGGCGATAGATATTATGTTGGGGTATTTCTCCCCTATAAAGAAACCATGTTTTTGTGGGGGAATTGTATTACGATTGTGTGATATTGAGGTAGCTACTTGTAATTAAGAGAGAGGAGACTATGAGAGAGAGGAAAGGAGGTTGTAGTGGATGTTTTTCAAGTTGTAATCCCTTCATTCTGTTGGACAAAATTAAAGGAAGGACACATTATTTATTTGTGGATGTATCCGAAATAGAGTGAACCATGTATATTGGTGTCTCCTTCGTATTGTTTCATTCTATATTTTATTTCCAAATTCACTTTGATTTTATTACTCAGTGATTCTATTCCTAACAATTGGTATCAGGGCCGAAGGTTTATTTGGCTAATAAAGCTCACAGGAAAAAAGGGCTTCTAGTTGGAGTGGGAACAATGGCAGAATAAGGTTTTAGGGTTGAGAATTTCACAACCAAAACTACTAGCTATGGAAGATGTAAATAGAATATTATCTATATTAGGGGAAAAAATTATACTATATGGTAGAATAACAAAGAAGTCAATAACTATGAAAGACAAAAAATGGGAGATTTTTAACAGAACAATACGACTATGTTTGGTATTGTTAGTGCTTTTCAAAATTTTAAAGGAAAAGACAACGAAGGGTTTGATGACAACATTGGATAAATTGTATGGAAAACCCTTAGCTTCCAACATGGTATTTCTTATGAAGCATTTATTTAATATGGAGATGTCATAAAGTGGGTTTGTTGTTAATCATTTAAAATTTTGAATATTGTCACTAGTCACTTAAGTTCGTTAGGATTAAACTTTGATGATTAGGTTACAAATATTTTGATTTTTTACTCATTCCCAAAAAGATGGAATAACTTGGTCATGGTTGTGAGTAATTATATCTTTGGTTCAAACACTTTAAAGTTTGATGATGTCATTGGTGTTATCCTTAGTAAGGAAATGTGACAAAAAATCACATGTGAGACATCAAGTAATGCTTTGACTATAGAGGATAGGGGAAGAAAAAGGGAGAGAGGAACGAGCCAGGGGAATCGTGGAAAGTATAAGAAGGGAACATCCAAATCGAGAGGGAGGATAGAGTGGTGGCTTTGTGGGAAGAAAGGACACAAGAAGAAATATTATTAGACTCTAAAAGGAAAAAAAAAAGGGATGTGAGAAATGAAAGATTAATAAAGAAACAAATATATGATATGATGTGTTACAAGGTGATTTAATCTTTGCAGTAGATAATATTATTGATTCTCAAGTGATATACTCAAGCGCTTCATTTCATGCGAGACCCCATAGGAAATATTTTCAACACTATGGTCAAGGTGATTTTGGATAGGTTTATTAGGGTGATGATGAACCATGTAAAATTGTGGGAAAGGGTAAGGTATGTGTAAAACTACAGAATGGAAACCAATGGTTGTTAAGGGATCTAATACATGTTCCAAATTTAAAAAGAAATCTAATTTCAATAGGGAAGTTAAGAAGTGAATGTTGTACAATTAAATTTATAGGAAATTCATGGAAGGTCCCTAGCGGATATTTGATAATAAAAATAGAAGAGAAGGTAGGAACATTGCATTTGTGTACTATTAATGTTGACCTTTAAGTTTTTTAGGTTCTACAAGAGCATATACAACATTATGGTTTCACGAGATCAGGCACATGAGTGAGAAGGATATGCAGATTCTTCACTTAGGGAAATTATTGCTAAATACAAAGAATATATATATATATATATATATATATATATATATATATATATATATATATATATATATATATATATATATATATTCTTGATATTATCATTTCAAAAATCACATCATGAGACAACAGTGTTGTGATACATCCAAGAAACTCGAGTGGAAAAAAGGGCCCTACTTGACTCAAGTGTGTTCCAAGCCATATAGTGCCATTAGTTATTTCTGGAACAAAGCTAAAAAAAACAAGCAATTACAAAGCTTCACGGAGGAGGGTTCGGGGGGGTTGGTGGTGGCCCTGCAAAGAAACCGGCATGGTTGTGCACATGGTAGTCGATATGCTCGATCTGGATTTCCAGTGCTCGGAGGTGGTCGTGGGAGCACCGCAGCTGACGGTGCAGACTCTCTAGAGCATCTAGAGTTTCATTTTTCATATGTTGGATATCATTTATATAATCAATGAGCTCGTTGCGTTCTTCATACCTCTATTTCCATATGTTGTCCAGATTGAGCTGGATTCTTGCATCTGAGCTGAAACCATGTCCAGGGTAGCTGAAACGTCAACTTAACCAGGTGACTCGGATAGAGAGACCGCCATTGCAGCCACGGAGTGCTGGCTCTCTGTGGATTTTGAATACGAACTCAAGTTCCCATTTTTCCTACACTCCTCCATCCCGCGACCGAGTCCTCCTCTGTGTGCGCGTCCATGTTCCCGTGGCATGAGATTCCCTTTCCCGCACCTTACTGCTTCTTGGCTATACTCCAATTTCCCATGCGAAGTGCATCCCCTTGAACAATAATGCAGTCACACAGACCGATGCCTCCTATCCAACCGTTTGCACCCACAAACTCACGAAACACTGTTGTCGGCCCGAATGCCACTTCTTCACTTTGTCCATTGGTGGAGAGGAGCCTCCAACCACACACCCACCAGACTGTGGTTGGGTCAGAGTCGCCTCTAAGCCCGAGCTAGCACCACGGTGTAGTCGTCTCCCCAACCGTCACAAACCTCATCCCCTCAGCGGACCAAGAGTGCCACAAAAGCCTTGCCCAGGTGGGTGCCTTCCTCACAAACAATCTAAATGAAATTTCTACCTCTTCACTCCTTTTCTCTTCAGTACCTATGCTACCAAGATCCCATGGGAATCTGCTCCACCATCCCCAATTCACCGTCTCCCTCTCCTACCCCCACACTTCCTGCAATTGAAGCTCAAGCTTTAGCTTTGAGAGCCAACTTCGGTGCATAGAGAAAAACCTCCTCACAGAGTTCCGCCATCGCCCACACCTGTAGAATGCTGACTACCTTGCTCGCTAGCTTGATATGCTCACATCTCCCTCCACGCCTCTCATCCCTAGGGACCATAAATACTTTGAGCGTGGGAGGTTAATGTTGCTCAGTGGTGAGTGGCATCAGGCCTGTCCGGCCCATGCAGCCCGCCCCCACTTGGCCATCAGATGTGACACCCCCATCAAGGATAAATACAAAGAAGGTTGATTTAAACTTTTGTGAGCATTTTGTTTGTGGAAAACAAAAAAGATTTAGATTTCTGAAAGTTGGGAAGGAAAATAAGAGTGAAAAGTTAGAGCTTGTGCATACAAATGTATGGAGACCAACTCATGTATCATCCCTTGGTGGCTCTTATTGTTATTACTATTATTGATGATTCAACCAGGAAAACTTGGGCTTATTGCATTGTAAACAAATATGATGTTTTTTATACTTTTAAGAAATGAAAAGTTTTGGTTGAAAATGAGACAAGAAATAAGTTGAAGTGTCTCAAATCAGATAATAGCGATGAATATTGTAGCAAGGAGTTTGATAGTTACTATTCATACCACGAAATTCATAGAGAAAAGATAGTTTTAAGAAACCCACGAGAAAATAGTGTGTCAAAAAGGATGAAAAATATAATCATGGAGCATGCAAGGAGTATGAGATTGCATGCAGGATTATTGCCCGTCCAATTTTGGGTAGATGTTGTTGATACTACCAATTACTTAATAAATTAAGGGCCTTCAAGTTCCTTGGGTGATGGCATTCCAAAGGAGGCATGGATAGGTAGAAAGGTAAACTACTCATTTTCTAAAGACTTTTGGTTGTGAAGCATTTGTCCATATTAATGGACAAACTAGAACAAAGCTTGAGGAAAAATCCATGAAGTGTACTTTTATTAGATATGGAGTTGATGTTTTTGGATATCACTTATGGGATTGTGAAAAACACAAAACCATTAGTAGTAGAGATGTGGTATTCAATGAGAAGGTCATTTACAAAGATCAATTGCAAAGAAAGAAATAATAAAATGAAAACACAATATACACAGTGCCTGATCAAATCACAGAAAAATAAATTCCAAAAGAGTCACGAAACCAAAATGTTCAATAACAATAGTAGCATGTACCTAAAACTCCTATTTATGTTGTTAGAAGATAAAATGATCCATAAATTTCCATGGATATTCCACTAAATAGTTTGTCACAATATATAGGATAAAAATCACACTTTAAATCATAAATAAAATATATATAATATTACATTGTTGTGTTCATGAATGCAATATATAAAATCTGGAAAATAGAGGACAAAAAAAAAACGCTCACGACCATAATAACACAAAATATGATGTGGGAAACCCTTACGGGGAGGAACCCAGTTGGGAGGTGAGACTGTTTTGCTCTCTCTTTCTATGAATGGAAATGGATGCAAGTATAAAGGAGTGAGACTCGTGGCCCTTGGGCTTCTGTAATGCACAAACCCTCTCTACTGCTCTCTCTCTACCCACTGTCAACTACTCTGCTCATTTATGGAACAAAATGCACTTGAATATAATGGAACACCTTTTCCTTCTAGTGACCCAGTTATAACACAACTTGATAGCCCACTAGTTGTTAAATTTTACTCCAACTCTTAACTAGAGTTACAATTACAAATCTTCTAGAGTCTTATTCATCATGATCACTATTGGCCACCAATTTTGGTCAATTTTGCCTATCATAAATCCACCTATTTACCATCATATTCCACCTTCTATCGTCCAAATGTGCCTCATTTTAGCCTTACTATGCATATTCAGGTAATGAAATTAAGTTTTTCAATTTTTAGAGATTTTTTGTAAAAATTGGGTTTTAAGAGTATTTTTGGACTACGCTAAAAATTCTCGTAATAGCTTCATGGAAGTCATATGTGCAGGACACCTGGGCGCGAGCTGAGCATATATTTGGAAAGCTTGGGAACCACAGATGGAAAAATACCTATGGGTTCGGTCAAACTGAGCTAAAATAGGCATGGTCAACTCTGGTCAAACTTGACCCGTTTTTCAGAAATCCCTAGGAAAAAGGGTAGAATTAGTATTTTTGGGGATTTTCTTGATTTTGTGAAACATAATGGATGAATTCGATCTAGATGGATGGGATTAGGATGGATAGGACTCTTAGAAACATTATAGCTCAGTTTATTTATTATTTTTATATTTAAACCAAGCTTATGGATCATTCAAGCATGTATAATTTGTGTAATTTTGTATTGAGAATTTTGAAGACTTTTTAGATAATTTGAAGAAAAAGTTCCACTTTCTATTTGTTGTTCATGTTGTCGATGATTGATTAAGTTTTTTGTAGCTGAGAAGTGCTTCAAGTGTGCAAGGCAAAGGTGGAGGGCCCCCACACTAAGCTAGGTACACTTTGGTTAAACTAGCATAATTTTCATGCAATATTTTTTGCTTCAAATTTTATTATTCAGTCATTTAGATGTGTGAAGATTTCCTATGGTTGTTGGATGATTATTGCTTTAATTCTAATTTTCATATGAAGGGACAAACAAGAATTTATGTTAAATTCTCTTTCTATCTAATTATGAACAACAACTAAGATTCATCATATTTTCCTTTCTTGAGTTATTTCTTGAATTTACAGTTTAATGCAGTGGTAACAATGTTGGAATAGAACTGTAAAGAACGACAACCTGGACCTCCTAAGTTCGGAGCCTCTTCTCTTAATTTCTATACATCATAAACTATTGTTATTCAGTTTCTCTTCATGAAGGTAGTACTGTAGGGAAGGACAACTAGGATCTCCTAAGTTAGGAGCCTCTTCCTTCACTTAAGAATCTTCTTAGTTAGATTTTATATTTGTAATATGCGTTTCCATAAATCTTAGAATTTAGAATATATTTGTAATATCTGTTTCTTTCAACTTCTACACTTTGTCTTCTAAAATTGACTTCATTTGAAATCTATATATTTTGGACATGCTTCCAAGTCTACAGACCCGGATTGACAAGTAAAATATATGTGTTAGTTTACTTAGTAAATTGACCCACCATTTTTGGCTTCGTTGCCAGGCAAGCATACTTCAATATAGTTAATTAGGAAGATTTAAAAAACACACACACACAACAAAAACAACAATAAAATTTAGTTTTTTTTAGTTATGTTTTTTTATGCCTATAAAAAGAGATTAAAAAGGTAGATTTTATAAACAGAACCACCCCCCCCCCCCCCCCCTCTCAACCACCCATAGGAGCAGGACCATCAAGACTAATTACACCAGTTGTTGGGAGGCCAACTTTAGAAGAATTGGAAGAAAAACAAAGATCACGACAAAGATTTACTCTTATTAAAAGACAAACCTTGTTAGCCTATGTAGTGAAAAGAAAACAAACACCAAAAGAAACACCTTTCATAAAATACAAAAGGAAACAAATTCTTTTCTTTTCTTGAGGGATTTAGCAGATACAATCATATTAAGATAGCATTGGAGGATCAGGATAAAACTACATTTACTTGTCCTTGGGGAACATATGCATACAATGTTTTGCCTTTTGGGTTATGTAATGCACCTACTACTTTTCAAAGAGAAGTCCTAGCCATCTTTGCTGATTTAATTCATGAATGTGTAGAGGTCTAAATGGATGATTTTACTGTCTACGGAGGTACATTTGATGATTGTTTGAATAACCTTGAAAAAATTCTAAAGAGATGCATAGAGACAAGCTTATCCCTCAACAATGATAAATTTTTGTGATGCTAACTGAAGGGATAGTGTTGGGACACCACAATTTATTCTTTAGGAATAAAGGTAGACCCAACAAAGATACAAGTCATTGTAAACTTAATGCCACTAACAACACAGAAAGAAGTAAGAAGTTTCTTGGGATATGCAGGCTATTACAAAAGATTCATTGAAAAATTTAGTAAAATAGCTCTACCCCTATTCAAGTTACTTGCAAAAGACATTGATTTTCAATGGACAACAAATTGTCAAAATGCATTTGAAATACTGGAAAAAATAAAAAATAAAAAATAAATAAATAAAATAAAATATATATATATTTTTAAATTTTTATTTTATTTTATTTTATTATTATTTTATTATTATTATTATAATATATATAATAATAAAATAAAGGTGATTTAGCAGATTTTTTTTTTATTTTCGAGCATTTTGATTTCGAATACACGTAGATTTCAGACTCAGAGCGAAATGGCGATTAGGGTTATGGTTTGTTCCACCCAGGCGGCCGCTCCCTCCTCTGCTGCTCTCGCGCCGCATCTGCTTTGGCAGCCATCTCCATCTTCCTTTGTCTCGGACGGTCCCTGCTCTGCATTGCCCGCCCAGTATCAGCATTGTCCCGCAGCCCTGACGTTGCTTCTGCATCTATCAGAACGACGACAGAGTGCTTTGATCTTAGGGAGCCCCTTTCGCTCCTCTGAGGCACTGCATGAGGATTCCAGCGGTAGATATCATGCTCCAAAACCTCTGGACAGGCGTGCAGACTTTGACCCTCTCTTTTCTCAGTACGCCGGTAGCAATGTAGGTTTTTGCTTGCGGAGGAAGAACTTGACGCCTTTTTATTGCTCTGTCTCCCTGTTCTTAGTTTCGGATCTGAGATGGAGCGTCTGTCTCCCCTTGCAAGAGAAATGTTCTCCCAAACAACACCCAGGCAGACTTTCTATTGGAGACGTTAAAGATCCTTTCTCTGTGTCTACACAGCAGACTTCCAAGATCTCCTCTGCCTCCTATCAAATCCAAATTTCAATACCTTCTGGAAAGACCATTTTGCATTGGGTTCGCTCCTCAGATCTGGTGCAGACTCTTCAACTAAATCTGGAGCACAGGATTGGGATACCCTCAGCCCTTCAGAGGCTTCTCTTTCGAGGTAAACAACTTGAAGATACTCTGTCCCTCTCTGCTTACATCATTTTTAAGAATAACTCTTTAGTACTCACCCTTCGTTTGAGAGGTGGTGTTGTTGGACAATCCTCGTCTGCTCCTTCATTCTCATACAAAGAAGCGGTTCACTCGGAGGGCCCCAAACCCCCTGAAGCCCTTAAACCAAAGCCTTTTTTGGTTGACAAGCTTGAGGAGGTTCCCTCTGTTGAGTTAACCCATTCAGACATCACAAATAATCTCCATTCGTTTGTAGAAAGAGCCATCATATGCAAATTTAATGGGCTATGGTCGCGCTCTAAGGAACTCTACGATTGGATCCATGCCAAATGGACTCACCATTGCAAAGTCAGCTTGTGTTCAAAAGGATATTTCATAGTTCTGTTTGATAATATTAAGCATTATGAAAAGGCTATTGAAGAAGGTCCTTGGTTCATGGGAACTGCAGGGCTCTTCTTAACACCGGGTTCCCAGATTTTGACCCAGCAACTGCTGTCATCACCAGGACACCTATATGGATCAGGCTTCCCAACTTACCAGTCCACCTATGGCATGTGAGGGTCTATAGAGCGATTGGAGACACCTTGGGCAGTTTTTTGATGGGAGATTTTTGGCGGGAAAACAAGGGTCTCTACACATATGCTAGAGTATGTGTGGAACTAGATTTAAGCAAGGGACTTCCAAACCAAATCAATCTCAAGATAAACGACTCTGTTTGGACTCAGACACTGGATTATGAGAATACTACCTTTCGCTACCGACATTGTCACCAAACAGGGCATCTACAGAACTCATGCCCAGCTCTCCCGGTAAAACAGAAAAAGGAGAACAACTCCAAGCCTAAAACGAAACGATGGACTCCTTACTCTCTGCCACCTGCAGAGGACTCTAATTCCTTAGGTACAGATGGAAGTGATGCAGAATCGGATCAGAATCAGACAATGGATATTCCCACCGATGCTCCTTCGCATCCGCCCGATACTGTCGTCGCTCAGAAGCGCTCCCATGTTACCTCCTCTTCCGATTCTGATAAGGAGATCCCCCCTACGGAGAACTCCGGTCTTCACGTTGTTCTAGCTCATACACCCTTGGATGGATGGGTTAAAGTCAGGAAAAAGAAAGGGAAAAAGCTTTGTGTAGAGGCCTCTGCCCACTCTGGGTAGTTTTCGGTCTTTTTGCCTTCCTGTTTTTTCTTGTCTTTCCTTGCTTGTTTCTTTCCTTCTCCAGAACCGAGGTTGATAGTTTTATCATTTCCGGTTGCTGGCTTCTTGTTTCTCTTCATTGTATCACCATCTTGTACCATATTTCAGCTTAATAGATTCGGTCTTATTCAAAAAATAATAATAATAATAAATAAATAAAATAAAAATAAAAATAAAATAAAATAATAATAATAATAATAATAATAAATATATATATATATATATATATATATATATATATATATATATATATATATATATAAAATAAAATAAAATAAATAAAAAAATTAAAATTAAAATTAAAAATTAGAAAGAAAAAAAAAAAATATATATATATATATATATATAATAAAATAAAAATATAAAATAATATAATATAAAATAAAAATAAAAATTTGTCAATAGCACCCATTCTTTGAGGACCAAACTAGTCATTGCCATTTCACATATCTACTATTGAATCTGATATAGCTATAGGAGCATCACTTGGAAAAAAAGAAAATTAGTTTAATTATGCCATTTACTTCGTAAGCAAAAATTTAACTCTGACAGAATTGAACTATACAATCACTGAAAAAGAAATACTAGTTGTTGTGCATGTAGTCAATAAATTTAGGCATTATATAATAGGCTATCAAGTGTTTGTTCATACAGACCATTCAGCCATAAAATACTTAATGAACAAAGAAATTACCAATGGCAGAATTACTACATCGTTGTTATTAATGCAAGAATTCAATCTCATTGTTCTATATCGACCAGGTAAAGACAATCAAGTAGCAGATTTCTTGTTAAGACTTCATTCATTTAGTGATCCTATTCATGTTTCAGACAAATTTACAGATGAACATTTATTTGCTATAACAGCTAAAACCCCATGGTTTGCAGATGTAGCTAATTATTTATTATCTGAAACATTACCATCTAATTTCACTAGCAAGCAGAAAAGAAAAATAATCAGTTAAATTGCAAGATATAGTTGGGTTAATGGTGACCTCTTTTATACTAGTTCTGATCTTTTGATAAGAAAGTGTGTTATAGAAGATAAAATTCTTGATATTTCGAAAGCATGTCATGATGAGCCATGTGGTGGTCATTTTGCAGACAAGCGGACATCATACAAGGTGCTCAAACTTGGCTACTACTGGCCAGCAATCTTCAAGGACTCAAAAGCCTATGTTAAACAATGTGATAGCTGCCAAACAATTGGAAGACCTGTAATATCAGATTAAATTCCATTGAAACCACAAGTACTTATAGAGCCATTTGAACAATGAGCTCTTGACTTTGTGGGAACTATTAACCCGCCTTCAAATGGAAAGAAGTACATTCTAGTGTGTACAGGCTATGTTACAAAATGGGTGGAAGCAAAAGCAGTGGAAAGAGCAACAGAAGAAACAGTGGTTTCATTCTCCTTGAAAAATCTTTGTGAGATTTGGAGTTCCAAGACAGATTTCCAGGGAGCACGGTTCATCTCTAAACTTGTCCGAGATCTTACGGAAAACTATAAAATCAAACACAGAAAGTCTAATCCATACCATCCTCAAGCAAATGGAAAAGTAGAATCCATTAATAAGGTCTTGGAAAGCATCATGACAAAGACGGTGCAAATGAACGGAAGGGATTGGTCAGAAAATTTAAGAGATGCATTATGGGCATACAAAATTACATGGAAGAATACGACTGGATTTAGCCCATATCAATTGGTATATGGTAAGGAAGTTATGTTACCAATTGAATTTCAAATTCATACTTTTAAACTTGCAGCAGAATTTGGATTGGACCCGTTAGAAGCACAACAACAAAGAGTTATGCAATTAAATGAACTGGATGAAATCAGACAACAAGTAGTTGAGCATACATCACTAGTGTAACAACAGAGAATCAAATGGCATGACAGATTTATCAGAAAATAAAATAAAATAAAATAAAAGGATACTGGGCACTTCTTTTTGACTCCAAGTACAAAGACTTAAAATCAAAGTTTGCAACTTATTGGCTTTGGCCATATGGAGCAGTTAAAATAAAGACAATTCATGAAGCAGCAATTTCATTTTTGGTTAATGGACATAGACTCAAAGTCTATAATAAACCGATCAATAAAGAGGAAATTCTGAAAAAGAGTCTCAATAGAAAATAATATGGAAATAATGGAACAACATAGTGATATGCATTCCTTACTTCCAGGAAAAATAAATAAATAAATAAATATATATATATATATATATAAAGGAGTTTGGTTGTGAAAATCTAGGAAACTGGCACAATGCAAACTCGAATTCATATTGGAAAACCAACTTGTTTGGCCAATATGAATTCTTTATTTTGTTTTACTTTTTTTTTTCAATTTCATTTTAAGGAAATCATCCACCAAAATTCAAAGACTTGAGGACAAATCTCATAATAAGCAGGGGGGAAGATTCATAATAAAACTATGTAAATAGTTTCATAACAAGCAGTTGTATTGTAGAAGGGACCTGAGACATCATTCAAATATCATTGCAGAAGGGACCTAAAGAAAATAAAATATCATATGATTGCAGAAGGGACCTGACACATCAATATTCATCAAAAGGGACCTGAAACATCATACTCTACATCAAGAAGCAGATACAAGCATCTACAGTCCATCAAAATTCAACTTTGAAGTCAAAAGAACTATCGTCATTAAAAAAGAGTCAAGTGTTGACAAAATAGCAAAGGTCATCATCAACGAGCATTGACATTGAGCTACTAAGCATAAGGAAAGCATTGTAAGTGTAAAAAGTGTTCTTAAAACCTTTGATTTTGAAAAAAAAATTAGGATTGTTAAACTAATTTAACATGGATATGCAATACTCATTTCACAAATTCATCATTCTATAACATTATCACCCTACATCCTACATCCTATTACATTGTCCTACCTACATCCTACATTAAAAACATTGTATTAACCTCATCATACCCCTATATTACCCTCATCATAATCCTTCATTTACCATTCTACACCCTACATTAAAATTTGTTTCATCATAACCCTACATTAACCTCATATAACCCTACATTTATCCTCCTACATAAGCATTTTTTACCAAATTTGTGGCTCAAATTTTTGCCTCATAAGGAATTGCCTTGCGTGCCTACAAAACCAAAACAAAGGAGTTAGTGTCATTATAAGATGAATTTGATTTGAAATGACCTATGGATATGGTCATTTCAAATCAAATTAATGAATAAGCATATAAAAATGACATACAAAGGAATCAAATGGAAAACATACAAAATGCAACATGCAATAAGGAATGAAATGGCAAATGCATGACACTGCATGATTGAAAATACATGCAATAGTAGGCATACAAGCAAAAAGAACGAAGATGCAAAAGCCATGATGAAGTTTGTACAAGAGACAGAGCGTGGGTAATACAAATATAATGGTGACAATACCGAGCATGCATACCCATGGTAGAAAGAATAATCATAAAGGAGAGAAGGTAGTTAAACTATGACACATAGGCAGCCACGAGTACAGAGGTTAGAGCATGAGTTGGGAGCGTAGAGATAAATGGTCAAAATATTTTTAAACAAGAAAAACTTGCTCTGTGTAATGCTCTCTTCCACCATCATAGTAAAACCAAGCTCAGAGTTGAGAGAAACATTGTGCATTCACATAGCGTAACAAGAACCCTAGTGGAAAGAGAAATATGCAGGAGAAACACATAAATTAAAGAGAGGATTGCGTAGGTAAGGAGAGCCCTGAGTTGTGAGGAAATTGTGGAGAATTAGGCGAGGAAATTGAAGAGACATCATGAAGAAATAGGGAGATACACATTAGTTTTAACAATGAGATTGAGGCTGAGATTTCCTCTACGCCAAGTTGATCGTTTTCCCGAACAAAATCCATAAATTTCACCAGTGAAAGGTAAGAATCAATCCCGAATTTCCATAAATAGTTAAATGATTTCAAAGGATAGTTAAACTCAAGATTTTGGTTAAGATGTGTCATCATATGAGAAAACAAAACTTCATTTGCGGATTTGTAAAACTCTGCCACCATAAACATACCTTGACACCTGTGTTATTTATGAATCTTCGAGATGATTGAGAGAAGTTTTATCAAAATGGTATTGTTTAACACAGGAAAACAAGTCATTACTCAGAAAACTCTACAAGTTTTCTTCCAATTAATCAAAGATCAGGTATTCCAGCTTAATTTTCTTCATGCATATTTGTCAATTTTTTTGCATATGAAAATGCAGAGAGTCCTATTGTATATACACAGTGCGCAATTTTTTTTTTTAACGGAGAGGGATTTCCATGAACAACTTTTGAAATAGAGATTGAGGCACGATTTTGTAGAGCAATGAAACATTTTCGAGATATTTTTAAGGGTCTTTCATACAGTAATTTTTTTTTAACAGTTTTATAAACAAAGGGCTCCTTTTGGGTATCATTTGCAGTAGAACAGAGGAAATTGGAGAAGTTCAAGCAGAGGAATAATCTCATTATTTTTTAAATACCTTCAGAGATCGAGTAATTCTAATTACCATGATAATTATCCTAAAAAATGCATGAATAAAAAGGACAAGTGTATATAGATATTTTTGTTTATTCATGATGAGGATTTTGACTGTACGAGGATATATCAATTGGTATACAGAGCAGCGACAAATGGGAATGAAATTGAGCCAAAAATAATTCAAGTTAGAAAACTCGGGAAAGGAAACAATAGAAAGGTTATATCAAGCAGGATTGTTAGAATTTCTTCAAGATTTTAATGGACATAATGACAAAATCACACAGGAATTTAAAAATCATTATAAAGATGGGAAAACAAGAGTGGGTGAGCTCTCCATACCAATAAACCTAGAATTTCTTTCTCAAGCACTAGATCTTCCCTTGACAGGAGAGGAATATCACAAAGGTCTACACTTTAAAGAGAAATGATGGACATTCTTCCTAGAAAAATAGAGAAAGGGATCCTTTAACAGGGAAAAAGGAATTCCAAGGGACTGTTTAAGTGAACCAGGGTTAGAATTAGTGTTAATTATTCAAAAATATTTCATCTTTCACAACCGGTATAGTGTGGTCTATCTTTATCACATTAGGTTGCTTCGATACATGAAGGGAGAGTCCAAAATCAATCTATCTTGTTTCCTTTCAAGGAGCTTGAATAATATGATAGACAATGTCAAAAACAAAACTGAAGCAAAGGAAGCAAACATTTATCATCAATGGCTCATTAAAATACTTGTGGAACATCAGGTAAGGAACAAGGGAATGGTTTGGAAAGAATTTTTGGTTCAGAATCATCTTGAAGAGAAAACAACAAAAGAAAAATTTGAACAATTGCATGTGACAAGGAGCATTATGAATTACCCTATGTATCCTAGGAATATATCAAAGAAGAAGCATGATAGTTTTATGGTTGAAAAAAAAAGATCGTTCCTATATGTTCCTAGGAAGCCTGGGAGGAAAACACAAGCAGAGCCAAGTGATAAAGAAAAAGACCCAGAGATAGAAATTGTTGAACCTCCAACAACATCAAAACGAATTAATGAGATATTACAAATAATGGAGAGAGAAGTCCAAGAAGAACCTTTGGAGAGGGAATCCTACTTTTAGAATGCTTAGGTAGGAGATACCTCATCACATTCATATGCTAAGGAGACCGGAGGAGAAGTTAGAGAGCTGCATAAAGAAGAGCACCCTAAGAAGATAGAAGAGTTAACAAGAGAGTTGGAGGTCAACAAGATCTTGGAAAGACACATGGAGAAGGAGAATAAAATGTACAAATAAAACAACAAAAATCTAATCAAAGAAAATGAGAAATTGACCAAGAAAATTGGTAAGCTTGAAACAAAGAACATCCTCATCTCTAAAAACGCTTACAGATGGCTCAATGAGAAGAAGACATGGAAATACAAATATGAGAGGCAGAAGGTGAAAGCTACCATATATAAGGAAGGGAAGTATGAGGGTATTGATTTTCTTCTTCAGTCTGCACAACAAGAGGCTACAGGATCAGGGATAGTAGGGACATCATCACTCAAAAGATCAAAACGAAGGAAGTAAGCATGAGGACATGCTTAAAGATCAGCAAGGGGGAGATGTTGGGCCTCGATTTTGGTCACCATCAAATTCCACCTTATATCATCCATATATGCCTCATTTAAGCCTTATTATGCATATTTAGGTAATTAAATTAAGTTTTTCAATTTTTAGAGATTTTTGTAAAAATTGGGTTTTAAGAGTATTTTTGGACTACACTGAAAATTCCCGTAATAGCTTCATGGAAGTCATATGTGCAGGACACCTGGGCACGAGTTGAGCATATATTTTGAAAGCTTAGGAACTACGGATGGAAAAATAACTATTGGTTCGGTCAAACTGAGCTAAAACAAGCTCGGTCAACATTGGTTAAACTTGACCTGTTTTTCAGAATTCCCTAGGAAGAAGGGAAAATTAGTATTTTTTGGGATTTTCCTAATTTTGTGAAACAGAATGGATGAGTTCAACCCAGATGGATGGGATTAGGATGGATACGACTATTAGAGAAATTGTAGCTCAGTTTTTTTATTATTTGTCTATTTAAAACAAGTTTATGGACCATTCAAGCATGTAGAAATTGTGTAATTTTGTATTGATATTTTTGAATACTTTGAGATAATTTGAAGAAATGGTTCCAATTTCTATTTGTTGTTCATGTTTTGGATGATTGGTTAAGTTTGTTGTAGCTGATAAGTTCTTCAAGTGCGCAAGGTAAGGGTGGAGGGCCCCCACACCAAGCTAAGTACACTTTGGTTAAATTAGCATAATTTTCATGCAATAGTTTTTGCTTCAAATTTATTATTCATTCATTTAGATGTGTGAAGATTTCTTATGCCTGTTGGATGATTATTGGTTTAATTTTAATTTGCATATGAAGGGACAAACAAGAAGTTAAGTTAAATTCTCTTTCTATCTAATTATGAACAACAACTAAAATTCATCCTCTTTTCCTTTCTTGAGTTATTTCTTGAATTTCCAGTTTTAATGCAGTGGTAACAATGTTGGAATAGAACTATAAAGAAGGACAACCTGGACCTCCTAAGTTAGAAGCCTCTTCTCTTACTTTCTATACATCATAAACTATTGTTATTCGGTTTCCCTTCATGAAGGTAGTATTGTAGGGAAGGACAACTGGGATCTCCTAAGTTAGGAGCCTCTTCCTTCACTTACTACATATTAAATCAGAAACTTCTTAGTTAGATTTTATATTTGTAATATGCATTTCCATAAATATTAGAATTTATAATATATTTGTAATATCCATTTCTTTCAAATTCTACACTTTGTCTTACAAAATTGACTTCATCTGAAATCCATATATTTTGGATATGCTTCCAAGTCTGCAAAACTAGATTGACAAGTAAAATATAAGTGTTAGTTTACTTAGTAAATTGACCCAACAATCACATGGACAGCTCATTTTCCATGAATAATGGGGGTTGACATGGCATCCTCTCGAATCATGGTGCTCAAAACATGAAGGTCAGCTTCCATGTGGCGTACATTTTGTATGCATACATTGATTGTGGCGATTATTGCATCGTTAGAAAGGTATATGTGTGCATAACAATGAAATGGGGTGTCGCGCCTAAGAAATAACATTTTATCCCAAAAAACACATAGTTTGATGCCACAAGTTTCTTCTAGAAGGTTTTAAACCCTAAATCACCAAACTAGGACCCATTGTAAAAATGGTCCTGTGAGATTATTCCTCCAAACTTTCCACTCTTAAAGCATTGAGATAGATGAAAAACAACATGTTGATCCAATCCAGAACATCAACTAGGTTAAGTATACCCCTTGAATGATACTTTCCTTCATTGTATTTTGTATTTTTTACTAATAATGGTCAACTACAAATACATGAAGAAGCAATGCAGGTAGGAACCGACAAGAAATGGGAGAAATGCATGAAAGAAGAGATGAATTTTTTAGTACATAGCCATACCCAGGACTTGGTACCATTTCTTATAGGTAAAAGAGCATTGAAAAATAAATGGGTTTACAAGTTGTTGGAAGAAGATGGAGGTAGAAAGAGGTTCAATACCAAACTTGTAAAGGGGTTTGCATAGAAGAAACACATATATATTTTATGAAATATTTTCACAAGTTGTCAAATTGACCTCAATTAGAACTATTTTTAGTGGCAACAAAATATTTGCCGCTCTTTAGTAGTTAAATGTGAAGATAACTTTTCACGATGCAGACGCGAAGGAAGATATTATATGCAACAACCACAAGGATATGATGTCAAAGGGAGGGAAAACTTGGTATGCGGATTGAAGAAGAGCTTGTACGGTTCAAAGCAAGCTCCTAGGTAGTGGTATTTGAAGTTTGACAAGTTTAAGTATATAGTAAATGTTAGTTTAACCATTGTGTTTATTTTAAGAAACAAGATAATGACAATTATATTATATTTTTATTGTATGTAGATTACATTCTTGTTGTGGGGCCTAACATACATGATATACATGTGGTCAAAAGATGTAGAAATTTGGTGATAGACATTCAACTCCTCAAGAAATTTAATCTAAATCAAGAGACATAATTCTACTCTACTGCTTTGTGGAAATTAATTCACAACTAAGAACAACATTCACAAACATGCATCAATCGCATACACAATTACACATATTTATATAGGGGAAACGAACTGGTAAAAACCCCATAAGCCTGCTTTCATTAATCAGATGAATAAAGAATGTATTTCAATTGCTTGCTCGCTCTGAGCACAACCTGTAAGTGAATAACCTATCACTTTGCTTAATGAGAAGCTCTGACCCAGACTTTGTCAACGTCTACCTCTGCTTGATCCCTTATTTCCTTCTGCAAATCCTAAGGAAATAGGCCCCCATTTTTTATGAAATTTCCTCCAATTGATTGCACAATTCCCAAGGTTGATCCTCTTATTACATGCAACACTTGTACACTCAAGACTAGCCAACAACTGATGTTACATTGCCTTGGAATCTCCACCACATATGGGGAACTCAAATTCTCTACATGCACTAGCTATTTTTGGTTGATTAATTAGTTAACTGAATGATCACCGAGTTAGACTGTTGTCCCACTACACAACTGACCTCCAACTATTTCTATAAACTGTGTGAACTAGTTTAACTAAATACAACTGGAAATAAATGAACTAGATTGCTACAAATTAGTAATCACACATGCTTAACTGAACTCCAAGCCCTCTAACTCGAATTTACTAACCTAATTGAGTGACAAGAGCTAAATTTACTAACCTAATTGAGTGACAAGAGCCATGTCGCCTCAACTAACTACCTCAAAGTTGTTTGTTGACGTGTGTTAGCCACCTGTGAAATTTGTTATACCAAAAGGTGGCTAACACTCTTTGGAGCCTTCAAGGAACAAATTTTATTACTAAAACGTGTTGGCTCTTGAAGACTCTTAAAGGCCTCATGCCTCTGTTCCAATATTCACTGTTGTGCCCATTCTACACTCATAAATCCTGCTAATTCCCAAAAAAGAATACTGCTGCAAGCACCATTTTCCTTTTCCCCCTTCTTCCAAAACTAACCTTATTTCCCCTCCTCTTTCCCCCATAAAATCCCTCATGTCCATGTTTTTCCCCTTTCCCCTTCATCATAATCCCTTTGATAAGGTTTAAGACCCTTTCTTGCCTTATCGAAACCCCCAACAACCATTGAAAATCTATAAAAATCATATTTTTTATATATTGTAGACTTAAGCCCCCTTGGGGCTAAGTCTTTAACCCTTCCCTTCCATACACCCTGGTGCTAGAACCAGGCACTGGCCACCCACGCGCTTGTTGCATCACCCCGATGCCGATTAGCCCTTCGTCCTATCTCCCTCGGTCATATTATCTCCCATGCGCCCAAAGGCCCCGCAGACGGGCGCCAAACCATATCGAAAATTAATATTTCGCCCCCCCCGCACTATAAACCTTTGTTTATATAAAATTTTCAGTTTTTTATTATATCCTATAGTTTCCGCCAGTGCAAAATTATAGTCAATCTCCGCTGTCGATCTGATCTACAGATCAACGACGCGCGATCTATTTACCCCGGTGGTCCCTGCCAGCCACTCACTGTTGCAAAACCGGGTGGGAGTCATCGCACCACTTTTGGGAGCGGGGCGGGATTTTTTATTTTTATTTTTCGCAGCGATTCCATTCACCGCTCGACGCGTGGCCTTGAACACTGTACTGCCGCTCATCGCACGTTAAAGTTCGACTGTAGGCTCGGTGCGATATTGATGCGCACCGTCAGATCTGAGGTGGCTCATCGGACGGTAGTCGCTCTCCGAAGATGCCCGTGCGATAACTCGGGTACGACGCAGTGTTAAACGCATCTCCGCCATCAGTCAGATTTGCAGATCGACGACCCAAAATTCATCACCTTGATTCCTCGTCCAGTCAGCATTTTCGGACCTGGGGGTTTTATTCATCTGGATTTTATCAAAGGTTTGATGTCTGGGCATGTTTCTAAGGTTATTGGCGCCTGTTTCTCCGCCGTTGATCGCTTGGGCCGCTCTCATCCAATGGCCCACGATCATCCCAACTCTCGATCTTGATTTTTGATCGTTTTTGCCCGAAACAGAGGTTTCCGCTATGTCTGAAGAAAATTCAGAGGCAGAGGGTGACGATCCTCCCGCCTTCGATTCACCAAAGGAAACCATTCGCAGGAGGAAGCTCCACGTTTCATCAATCATCCATGAAGCATTGATGCCACATAACCCCTACGCAGCCTTGCATACTAGCAGACAACCATGAATCGAGCACAGTCAGAGAGTATCAGTGCCGAAGACGAAATATATCAGAACAGAAGATTAAAGATAGGTCTATGGGGATTACGTCTAAGATGGTTTATCAAAAGCCTAATCCCCAATTAAAACACAGTTTGAAGGGAAATCATAAAGGTTCATCAGCCAGAAAACCTTCACCGCCACAACTGAGGCAAATGATCCCTCTAGCTACCACGATGCCACCTGTGCCTCAAATCATTCATATTCGAGGCCGGAGTTATTGATCAAGATCAGATATTTGTCTCAAGCACAACCAGAGAGTGAATTCTACAAACAAACTTAATGACAAAACATCAGCAGAGTTACTTTGACATCACACAGAGCCTCAAAGGTCAAGAAAATCTCTCACCGAGCTTAAATCTTTATGTAAACCATTTAATACAGAAGAAACCTATGTAAGTTTCTTCATCGAGCCCCCTAAAGGCCTATTGAAAATGCAGCAAGATGATGGAGCTTAGTGAAATGAAGTCGCCTTCACTAAGTGGGCCCGCAGGCAAATTCTGGCGCAAAATCTATTTTTAGACTATGTCTATTTTTAGACATATGGAGCATGGTCCGGGGATTGCAGTATGTTATTCTTGGAGTATTGGTCATGTTGGTAAAAATAGATGGGACTCTATTTTTTGGACCTATAGGTCGATAGGTCGAAGTCTATTTTTAGACTGCCTATCCTAAAAATAGGGAAGTCAAATATTATTTACCCTTAATAATATTTGGACTATAAACTTCAGTTTACTCTCTTCGAGCACTTCAGTTCGAGCCTTGGAAGTGGCTCATGCATCTGACAGAGGAATTACGCTATTCCCAAGGGTTTGATGGCATCATGCATGGTTGACTTCAGTTAGGACTTCAGTGGCAGAAGTTTGGTGGAGTTAATGAGACATCTAGTGGAGTTGTGTTCTGTTTATTTTAGTTGAACTGGTTGAGATTAGTTTAACTAGCTAATCAATTAGTTATGAGTGGAGTGAATTAAATGTTATTTAATTCATTAATTAGTAACTCATTATTCAACTCAAGAACACATCAGTTCACTACAGTGCATGATCAGTTCAGTGGAGACCAGTGAAAGAGGTAGATGAAAGGGTGGAGTTAGCTATCAGTGGCGACATCAGTTGTGCATGAGATTTGCACCACACTTGGAGGAATTTCCCATGATGATTGCGCTGTCAAGCCAAGGGGATTCAAACCTTGGATCTCTATATAGACAGGCCTGGATTGCGCAATAGAGGCAAGGCAATTGGCGGTGAGTTTTGAACCAGTAACCTGTTCAAAACCAAGCTAGTTTGTGTGTAACTTTATGAGAAAGTACTGAGTACTTGTGAGGAGTATTGTACTGAGTTTGTTAAATTATTTCTCCATTATAATATACACAATAGCTGCGGGGTTTCCAGCTATAAGCTTTCCGCATACATACTGTGTTAATGTGTATGATGAATTGATGTGCTATCGCTTGATTTTATTTCCGCATGTTTGATGATCTGAGTGGAAGAGATTATGTGTTGCATATAAATTCAAATTGTATGTGATCAGGATAGTCTCGGTGGATAATTAATCATTATTCAGCAAATTTCTACATGGTATCAGAGCTATTGAAGCTAATATTGATCATCACAGTGATTACAAACTTATTTCGGTAGACAGAGTCTGCATGCAGGCCAGGTAGCCTCCGGATTCATCTTTCTTCGGAAAGTGAAAGGTCTGGTAAACGCCACTTGCAGTCGATCTCTGTGCTAGAAATAATTTGTTCTCATAGATCTAGAGCGGTTGAGCTTTGAGGTGGAATTCGAATTTTGCAGCAGTTTTGTTTTCTTGGTGCTAGTGTTGAAAATATCTTTCAACGGTTTGCGACTCGAATATGCTCTTGAAGGCAGTTCGAATTATGTTGCATGGAAGGATCGCATGGAGGCAATATTATATAATGGTCTGAAGGAGTTCGTAGATACGGATGTCCAAAAGCCCACTGATCTTGCTGAAGTCGAAGCATGGCAAAAGAAGATGGCGAAATGTCGAAGGATCCTGTTGGAGGGCGTCAAGGATCATATTGTATCCAGCCTGCATGGAAAGGCTTCTCCATATTTAATGTGGAAAGATTTGATGGATCTATTCCAGAGTAAGAGCGACCAAAGGAAGCTAGCGCTCAAAGATAAGCTCATAAACATCAAGATGGAGAAAGGCGACAGTATCGCCAAATACCTCACGAAGTTCACTCAATGCAGAGATGAGCTGGGAAGTGTGGGGGTGACTGTCGAAGACGAGGACATGGTCGACCTGGCTCTCCTTGGTCTTCCGAAGGCTTGGCATTCATATCAAGATAGTGTCAATGGTCGGGAGAAGCTACCAGGATGGGAGCGCCTTTGGGCGGATCTCATGCAGGAGGAGATAAGGAGGACTACTCGTGATGGATCTTCATCAAAGGGAGCTGATGAATAAAATTGCACTTTGGTGGCCAAATCAAAGAAGGGGAAGGGTAAGAAAACCTCTCATTCCGGTGCAAAGGGAAAGAAGCAGGATATGGCGAAATTGAAGTGTTTTCACTGCCATGATCACGGACATTATGCTACCAATTGTCCAAAGAAGAAGAAAAACAAGCAAGCAGGAAGATCTGCAGATGGAGAAGCTTTGGCTTCACAATTCGAGCTTGACTTTTCACTGATCGCATGCTTGGTTTCAAGTGTGATGGGATTGGTGTGGTTCTTGGACAGCGGTGCGTCATTTCATATGAGGGGAGATCGGGATTTGTTCTCAGATTTGGAGGACAAAGATCTGGGTGTGCACATTGAGATGGGCGATGATGGTAGATACAGTGCGACTGGTATCGGTACCATATCCTTTCAGAGGGAGTCTGGTAAACCCTTTGTATTGAAGGATGTCATGCATGTACCTGGATTGAATAAGAACTTGATCTCTGTGGCGATGTTGGAGGATAAGGGGTATGATGTGGTCTTCAGCGAAGGAAAAGCCTTCCTGCGCAGTAAGACTACTGGAGAGACCCGAAAGATAGGGGTTTGAACCAAGAACCTTTATCAGTTGCAGGTAGATGGCTGCGCAGCAATGGCATGCAAGGCGGGAGAAGTGGTGAGCCGGGATGATGAGGGCGAACTGTGGCACAGGAGATTGGGCCACCTTCACCATGGAGCTTTGAAGATCTTGTAGCAGATTTCTACTGGGCTTCCTAAGGGAACTCTTGCGTAGTCAGATCAGTGCAAGGGGTGTACTTTAGGGAATTATGTGAAAGCCACCTTCCACGAGAAGGATAGTCGCGCCACGACGATCCTTGAGAGAGTTCACACAGACGTGTGTGGTCCTTTCTCAGTTGCTTCGACAGCAAAGCACAGGTATTATGTGATCTTTGTTGATGATTTCTCTCGAAAGTGCTGGATCTTCTTCATGCAGAAGAAGAGCGATACATTCGCGAAGTTCTGTGAGTTTAAAGAACTGGTCGAGAAGGAGTCGGGGAAGAAGGTGATTGCTCTAAGGAGTGATAACGGTGGTGAATTCATCTCGGCTGAATTCAAGGAGTTCTGCAACGCAGAAGGGATTCGGAGAGAGCTCATCGCACCCCATAACCCACAGCAGAACGGGGTGGCTGAGCGGAAGAACAGAACGATCGTGGGTGCTGCACAGGCGATGTTGCATGATCAGGGCCTACCCCTTCACTTGTGGGCTGAGGCATGCAATACAGCAGTGTATGTGCAGAACCGTTGTCCTCACAAGGTTCTTGGCATGAGTACACCGGAGGAGGCTTATTCTGGCAAGAGGCCTGATATTTCCCATTTGCGGATTTTTGGTTCTCCTGTCTACATGCATGTGACGAAGGATGCGAGAAGGAAGCTGGATCCAACTGCTGAGGTTGGAATATTTGTGGGGTACACTGATACACCTCACAACTACCGGGTATATTTTTCAGACAGTCGAAAGACTATTGTGCGACGGGATATAAAATTTCAGGAGGAGAAAGCCATGCAGTGTTCGCTTGAGAGGGAGCTACACTTGCATGCAGATGAGGAGCTGTTAGTTCCTAAGGAGGAGCTTCCGGATGTGGATCAGCCACAAGAGGAAGTTTAGGAGGTGGAAGAAACCACCCATGCAGCGCCAACAATCAGAGGGCGCATGCGCACTACAAAAGCTGAGCGACTGGCTCGAGATGCAGAGAAGGTTGTAGGACCACCTACAGCACAGTGCAGACAGAGGCAGTCACCGGATCGGTACACTGGATACATGGCTCTTGTGAGTCAATGTGTCGTGACAGAGCCATCCTCTTTTGAGGAAGCTGTGGAGGAACCCGCATGGGTTGATGCCATGATCGAAGAATATGATTCGATCGTCAGGAACAGTGCATGAGAGATTGTCCCAAGACCGGTTGGGAAATCAGTGGTGGGTTCGCGATGGATCTACAAGGTGAAGCAGGCGGCTGACGGGAGTGTGGAGAAGTACAAGGCGAGATTTGTCGCTCGTGGCTTCTCACAGATCGAGGGGATTGACTATGAGGAGACTTTTGCACCTGTCGCAAGGTACTCTTCCATACGGACGATCCTTGCTCTCTCAGCGCAGATGGTGTGGCACATTCATCAGATGGATGTGAAGACTGCGTTCCTCAATGGAGTTATTGAGGAAGAGGTGTACATAGAGCAGCCTCAAGGTTTTGAGATCTTCAGCAGTGAGTCGCATGTGTGCCGACTCAAGAGAGCACTGTACGGGCTGAAGCAAGCACCTCGTGCTTGGTACACTCGGATAGACAGCTACTTCACCGGGCTTGGATTCTCCAAGAGTGAGGCGGATCCTAACCCGTACCAGATTGTGGTGGAGGGGAAGCTGTTGATCATCGTACTGTATGTAGATGATCTGATTTTGACTGGCGATGAGCAGTTGATACTTTCATGCAAGGAGGATCTTGCACGAGAGTTTGAGATGAAGGACCTGGGCATCCTTCATTATTTCCCGGGATTGGAGATTTGGCAGCGCAGTGGAGGACTGTTTGTTTCTCAGGGCAAGTATGCCCGGGAGATTCTGGAGAGGTTCAACATGCATGGCTGCAAGCCTGTTGACACTCCTCTTCCTGGTGGTTGGAGGAAGGAGGATGCTACTTCAGCGGAGGTAGTGGATGCCACTGTCTATCGACAGTTGGTGGGGTCGCTTATGTATCTCGTCAATACATGACCCGATATATGCTATGCAGTTAACCAGCTTTCGCAAGCTATGGTTAAGCCTACCAAGCTCTTTTGGAAGGCAGGCAAGCATGTATTGCGCTATATTAGAGGCACATTGGGATATGGTCTATGGTACAGACAGGAGGATGGAGCGAAGCTTTCTGGCTTCACTGATGCAGATTGGGCAGGGAGTCCAACGGACCGGAAGAGCACTTCTTGAGGAGTTTTCAGCATTGGGTCGACAGCAGTTTCCTGGTACAGCAGGAAGCAGAGATCCGTGGCACTCAGTTCAACAGAGGCCGAGTACATGGCAGCTAGCTTGGCTGCATGCGAGGCTATTTGGATGAGGAAGATCCTCGCAAGTTTGTTCAAGTTGCATTTGGAGCCTACAGTGATCTACTGTGATAACCAGAGTTGCATTAAACTCTCGGCTAATCCAGTATTTCATGATAGGTCCAAACACATCGACATCAGGTACCATCATATCAGAGATTGTGTTCAGTGGAGAATCATGATGCTTTCATATGTTCCCACGGAGGATCAGGATGCCGACATCCCGATGAAGGCGCTCACCAGGAGCAAGTTCGAATTCCACAGAGGCAGGATAGGGGTTGCAGATAATCCATATCTTGCTGAGAGGGAGTGTTGAAAATGCAGCAAGATGATGGAGCTTAGTGAAATGAAGTCGCTTTCACTAAGTGGGCCCGCAGGCAAATTCTGGCGCAAAGTCTATTTTTAGACTATGTCTATTTTTAGACATATGGAGCATGGTCCGGGGATTGCAGTATGTTATTCTTGGAGTATTGGTCATGCTGGTAAAAATAGATGGACCTCTATTTTTTGGACCTATAGGTCGAAGTCTATTTTTAGACTGCCTCTCCTTAAAATAGGGAAGTCAAATATTATTTACCCTTAATAATATTTGGACTCTAAACTTCAGTTTACTCTCTTGGAGCACTTCAGTTCGAGCCTTGGAAGTGGCTCATGCATCTAACAGAGGAATTACGCTATTCCTAGGGTTTGGTGAGCACATGCATGGTTGACTTCAGTTAGGACTTCAGTGGCAGAAGTTTGGTGGAGTTAATGAGACAGCTAGTGGAGTTGTGTTCGGTTTAATTTAGTTGAACTGATTGAGATTAGTTTAACTAGCTAATCAACTAGTTATGAGTGGAGTGAATTAAATATTATTTAATTCATTAATTAGTAACTCATTATTCAACTCAAGAACACATCATTTCACTACAATGCATGATCAGTTCAGTGGAGACCAGTGAAAGAGGTAGATGAAAGGGTGGAGTTAGCTATCAGTGGCGACATCAGTTGTGCATGAGATTTGCACCACACTTGGAGGAATTGCCCATGATGATTGCACTTTCAAGCCAAGGAGATTCCAACCTTGGATCTCTATATAGACAGGCCATGATTGCGCAATAGAGGCAAGGAAATTAGTGGATGTGTTTTGAACCAGTAACCTGTTCAAAACCAAGCTAGTTTGTGTGTAACTTCATGAGATAGTACTGAGCACTTGTGAGGAGTATTGTACTGATTTTGTTACATGATTTCTCCATTATAATATACACAATAGCTGCGGGGTTTTCAGCTATAAGCTTTCCCCATACATACTGTGTTAATGTGTATGATGAATTGATGTGCTATCGCTTGATTTTATTTCCGCATGTTTGATGATCTGAGTGGAAGAGATTATGTGTTGCATATAAATTCAAATTGTATGTGATCAGGATAGTCTCGGTGGATAATTAATCATTATTCAGCAAATTTCTGCAAGGCCGAGGAACCATTAAGTCTGTATTAATTATCTTTAGAGATCTTTTATCAGATCTCACCTCCTCATTCTTCTATATATACTACTGCAGAAGATGAGTGAGGGGTTGGTTGATTAGGTTGTTGAACATTGTAATGTAATTGAGCTGGAAACTTCTGATTGTAAATAGTATTCACTGGCTCTTGGAGCTCTGCTTGTGATAGATAAGTTAGGTTGAGATGAGCAGATGATTGCTAAACTAAAGCATTGGACTTAAAGCTGTAACTGGTTTGGAGCATCAATACAAGCTTATTTATGGGATCCTGGTCTATGTTGACAGTGATGTTTTTCTCATTGTAACTTGTTGTTTTATTTTTGTTTTCACTGTGTTCATCTTCTCTTATAAAGAACAACATGCATAGAGTTAGGACCTATTGTATATCAGTACCCTTCTCTGACTGAAAATCTTTATCTAAATGTTTTCTTCCAATCTGTGTTATTTAGGAATGATTTAATTCAGTTTGAGCATAGGAATGTTGGCGTTCCCTCGTCATATTGTCTTGGCTGAATGTTATTCTTAAATGTTATTTTCAGTATATGTTAAGTAAAGATGAACTGAGGAAGATAAGGTGAGCCATGGTCCTAGTTTTATCCCAAAGACTGTTTGAAAGTTTCCCTTGGAATGTGTCAAAAGATGGCTAGTTTAGAAGTACTTACCAGATCTTAGGCCATTCTGTGTTATTTTTGTGATTGTCTTGAAAGTAATCAAGTAAAGTAGAGCTAGGAGAGGATTTGTGGTGAGCCTGGCCCGCTATTTTCTACTCCAACAGTTGTCTTTCAAGTTTCCCTTTTTTTTATATGTTTTCTATTGAAAGTGTATCAAAGGCAGGCTAGTTTAGGAGTACTTACCAGATCCTAGTTTACTTTCATGTATTTCTTAAGTGTATGTCAAAAGCTGGCTAGTTTAAAAGTACTTACCAGATCTTAGGCTGCTCTTTGTCTCTTCATCTGTTTATTTCCCCTTCTTTTTGTCTCATTCCATTCCATAAATCAAACTTCAAAGAGATCCTTAGACATAGATGACTTGCCCCATGGACCACTCTTGCCTCTTGCTATTCCAATTAAACCCTATTATGACTCCATAGCCCAATGGACTAAAACTTGCAGTTATCTATCTTCCTGGCCAAAGCTTATTATATTTTCTTGCGACTTCACACCTTTGAAACTCTTTGCATTTAGAACTCTCCACCTCAGACAGTAATCATGCTTAACCATCCAAAAAACAAACAAAACCCTTGGCCTTCATAACTAGCCTAATATCATTACCCAAAAATTCAAAGACAAATCCATCTTTGCACTTATTGGAGAGATCCCTCTCCGTATTCAGGAGGGCTAGATCCTAGAATCCCAAAGGGGTTGAAACGATGTTTCTCCCTGCGACCGGACTTTGCCAATCTTGCTGATTACAGGGAACTAACAATGTGGAAATTCGAATTTTCTCAATTTGACCAAGGCAAAGTCACACTCAAACTTTCTTGCTATACTTATCAACACTCCCTCTTAGCAAGAAATGGATTATCAACCACCCCTATCATGCACCTATGGAATTTGAACTTCCCTCTTGACAAGTCTTTCGTCAAGATGTCAAAATCTTGTTCCTCTGTTAGAATGTATCGTAGAAAAATTATTCGCCTCCGCACACGGTCCCGCAAATGATGATATCAGATATTTATATGTTTAGATCAATCGTGAAATGATGGATTCTCAAAGAGCTTAATGCAACTATGATTATCACAGTAGATCACAGTTGGATCCATCTCCTGACCAAATAGTCCCACGAGTATATTTCTCATCCAGATCACCTCACATGCTACTTGACTGGAAACCATGTATTCAACTTTTGTCAAGTTAAGCGCCACATGTCTCTGCTTCCTACTATACTGGGAAACCGCTGCAGACCCGAAACTAAAATTCCACCTGATGTACTCTTTCAATCAGATCGACTCCCTACCCAATCTACAGTTGTGAAGCCAGACAACTTCACTCCTTATGTTAGTCTATACCATAATCCATGTTGGGTAGGGCCTCTAAGGTACTGTAAAACATGCTTCGCTACCTTCCAATAAAATTTGGTCGACCTAGCCATGGCTTGGCTCAGCTGGTTGACTACATAACACATATCTGGTCATCTGTTCACAAGATACATCAGTGAACCCACTAGTTGTCGATAAATGATAGCATCCACTTATTCACCCGAAGTGGCATCCTCCTTCCTCTAGTTTTTCACTAGAGGTGTCTCCATGGGTTTACAAATTTCCATGAAAAATCTCTATAGTACCTCGTTGGCATACTTGCATTGAGATACAAACAATTACCCATCGCCTTGCCATACTTCCAACTCGAGGAAGAAGTGCATGAAACCCATGTCATTCATCTCAAATTCCTAGTCCTCCTTGCAATAGATGATCATATTCTCATCACCTATTAATATTAAAACATCAACATATAAAACAAAGATAATCAATTTACCTTCTACCCAAATATGATAGAGGTACGCATCCACTTCACTTTTTTTTATATGTATGAAGGAGGTGCTTTATATTATGTGAAACTAAAGCTTAAATTTTTTTTCCAATTTTCATAGTTGATCAGATTCAAGACCTGACCACCAAAAAAAAAAGTGCCTTCTTGGGATTTATAATTTTAAAAAACATGTAATTTGTCCAGGCTTTGGACCAACTAGAAATGGTCGCTTTTGTTATAAAATAAGTGACAAAATTGATAGAACAAAAGACTTTAGCAAATTTGGTGACAGTTACATCTTTTACATGGTGACCCTTACTCTTGCGTTTCACTTGATTCTCTACATGGTGTAATCAAAACCAAAAAGGATTGGCCCATAGGGCAGAGAACCAAGACAGAAGGGGTTCAGATTACATTAGACAAATCAATTCGTGAGGTCCTTTTCTAGCAGAATTGACGTCTATGAAGTTCCTCTAGGAAGGGCATCCTCAGAAGTTGGGTGGTTGGTCGAAGAACCCCCCATCTCCTGCTTGATGATGGGCGTGCTCTCATTTCTAGTTTGCATAGTCACCATTTTTCTTTTGAGCTGGGAATCCTTGGTGATGACGCACATGTGGTGGACAGTTTCTACATACACCATAAACTTATCTTTAAGCTTGTCAATCTTATCCTTTAGGTTTTTGTTGGCTTGATTGTTTTCCTGCAGTGCCAAGCCAATAATTGCCTTCAATTGCTAACAGAGCTCAATGGTGCAGTTGTATAGATTTTTCCTGACCCTCGTGAACCCCATATTCGGGATCCACTCAAATTACATAGATGTATGTTCTGTGCTGAATGACTATGGCCAGATTCTCCATCTCTGAGATTCGCTCCCGAGTCTCTTGGGAGACAATGTTGTTGTAATTGAAGGCAACTTGCCTAGCCAACGCCTATGTTCTTGTTCTCAATCATATGTTGGATTGATTCCACCTTTCCATATTCCTTCCTATACGACGACTAGTGGAGGGGGCTCTGCCCTGGCTAGGGGCCATGCTTATGAGAAAGGTGGGGGAATTCTTGCAGGCGGAGCTGAGTAGTGGGCAGAAACCGGGGTAGTGGAAGGGAGCAATTGAGAGTGCCTAAGAGAGAAAGGAATGATGGGTGAGATATACGAGCCTGGGGTATTCATAGAGAAATCTGAAGACAAGGAAGTTGAGGAGAAAGGCGGTGATAATTAAAACATGAATGCATGCCAAAGCCATGTACTTAGAACCTTTAGCTCAACGAGGGATTTTACTAGTGCTTGGATGGTGAGGGTGGCGCTCTCTACCCAGAAACATTATTGAGATCCAAGGTCTCATGGGAGAATAATTAGATTTGATATAAAATGCAAGGTTCATCACATCGAATTAGGGATATTTTACAATTGAATCTTGGGAGATATGCAGTCCTATGGAAGAATAATTATTGTTGCTTCCTTCTTTTTCTTTTGCATTGATTACCTCACACTCGCGATTGAGGGGGCCTTCCCCTAACTCCCTCTAAGCAAGGGATTGCAACATTTTACCGCCAGTTTCGCCCTCGTTGGCGAGCCTATCAGCCACGCCATTCACCTTCCATCTAACAACTTGAAAGTGGAGCCCACTAAGGTCCCTGATGTGTTGCTGAATATGGTGAAGTGTTTTGGTCAGCATTACACAGCAATTTGTCACTGTACCTGTACTCCCTGTTCCTGATCCTGGAGACCCTTAACAGTGACCCCTGTCCCTGTTTTCCATCATGAAAATACGCTTTCATGTCCTCTTCAACACAATGAACAAACTCTTTATTGGCCATTCCTGGAACAGATCCTTGTAAACCTATTTATCTGGATCTACATGCCCTCTCTGTGTCTTTCTTACGCCAATGGCCTATTTTTGGTCTAGTGTTGCGTCGATCAGTGCTGGAATGAAGCTAATACTCACATTGACCCCCTTCTTGGAAGTTTTTTAAAAATGGAAATGAAGATTCGAGATCTGGAAGCTTCGTTGCAGAGACCTGGTTATTTGTTCCTGAGGATAGAGCCGAGATTCTCCTTTTGGCCTCTTTGTTCCTACAAAAGTGGAACCACCCAAAGGAATAACCCATTTTCCCCACCTAAAGTGGATCCATGCTCCCTCCTCCTTTTGCTATATAATGGGAAATCTCCCATATCTCTATTATTTAGAACAGAGATAGTAGAACAACATAGAGACCTTTTGCTGCTATAGACGTTGAGCGAGAGTTGGGACCTTATGCCATCATATCAAGTTGAAAGAGCGATTTTGAGACGTGCCTGGATCAGGACCCGTTGAAGGAGAGCTGCGACATCAAGGCGCAAGTTGTAACTCCCCCTCTATATTTTAATATAATACGATTGGTTTGTGCTTTCCATTATTTTCTTAATGTGTGATTGAATTCTTAGTTTTCCTTGATCAAATTAGTTTTCATTGATCCACAAATGTGCATGTATCAAAGACCCAACACCATGCCTTTCAATCCACAATTGTGATTTCTCGTAAAGTTGAAACTTCCTGATGTGTCAAGATTGACCAACGATCCAATTCTTCACAACCCATATTGGTTCTCATTCCAACTAAAATTCCGAGCGATTGCCCCAAGTTTGAAGGAAAATCTGGGGAAGAACAATAGGCACATGTCATGACGTACCATCTTTCGTGCTCCTCCAATTCCTGGGTCGACGATTCTGTCTGTTTACGTCTCTTTCAAAAAACGTTTACCGGTGCAGCTGCAAAGTGGTACATTGAACTCCTACACGGGACTTTTCAGGATTTCAATTCCTTAGCCATGACCTTTCTCACGCATTTTCAGCTGCCTGTTCGCTATGAAACAAGAATCGCCTCTTGACATCCTTAAAGAAAAATATTGCTACGCACATCTTTGATCACATCCATGAATGGAGAAGGCGTCATCGTTTGATCAAATTTGATAATCTTGATCAAATGTTGACGGAATGGTTTACCAAATCATTCGTCAATTAGATCGCTAAGGATATCACTATGGGGGCAGCTGTCACAAAGGAGAAATCTATAGCTCATGCTCAGTATCTCGATATGGTTTACTCTCAGTCTGACATGTTATATGATATCTTGCTTGACGCCCCGTGCCCAAATTCTTAGTCTTCAACCTCAAAAGCTCCAGTGACATCACCGATAGACTGCATCATATGTTCTATTTCTCGGACTTCACGGAATTTTTCTTCTGCTTCTAAGCAGAAATCATCTTCCTTCTCCAATTTTGTTCCTCATAATCCCCCAAATCCTAGAACAACTTCAAAGGTCAATACTGTTAAGTCTTCCATGGCCGAAAAATCCTCTAAAGGAAAGAAGAATGGAAAAAGAAAATCAAAATATGATGCCCTAAAACATGATTCCTCTAAACCTCACGCTGATGATGGAGCCAAACGTAAACCGAAGTATCCTTGTTTGATATGTGATGATGAGCATTACAGCAAGGATTGTCCTCAATGGGCCTAATTGAGTCGATTTCTCAAAGGCACCCAAGGAACCCCGACTGTTCTTAAGGAATCGTTTCCATCACAATAGACTCAAATGGTGGAACAACCCCAATCTTCTACCCCCTTTAGTTCTCAATTTTTCATGATGAATGGTATTGCACCCATATCTATCACTACTAGATCAAAAGATTATGCAGAACCGCATCAAGCGACGGGGAAATAAATCATATATGCTCCTACTCCTTCTCCCCCTAACACTTATATCCCTCTTCACATTGAAAGGCTTAGTTTTGAGCCCATTGTGCAGCTGCCTTCCAAAGGTGTGCTCCGTAAGTCCTCCTATAACCTGAATGCCCGTGCCGCTCAACACTATAATATTGTTGAGGATTTGGCTCAGGCGCCATCCACTATGTTCGCGCTGGAGGTGCTTCAGAGCTCTCTGGCACAATCGAAGGCTTTGTTATCCCCCATCAGAGGAGTCGATCCTAACGACTCGAGCCTTATTTATTTTTATCTGGAAAATTTTGTCCCACGACTCCCTCACCAAATTGCTTTGATTATCCAAGTTATTAATGGTAAGAATATCCATCGAACGGTCGTATACAAAGGTGCATCTACTTTCATCATGTCTGTTGCATGTTGGAAAGCCATCGGTTCTCCAGCCCTTAACCAGTCTCCAAACGCTTTGGAGGCCTTCGACGGAAGGGAGTCTCGCCCTCTTAATATCCTCACCAGCTTACCTATCACATTGGAAGGAAAAACAGTCAATGTCGAGGTTGAAGTCGTTGATGCCAAACTCAACTATAATCTTCTCCTCGGTCATAGTTGGACTCATGCCATGCTATGCATACCATCCACTCCCTTTCATGTTCTTCAATTTCCGCACGAAGGAAATATTATCATTGCTCATCAGTTGTCCTTTTTTACTTCCACTTCCTCAGAGAGCAATGTTCTGTATGTAGACCACATTCCCACACCTTATGAAAGCGTGGGGCCGGGAATTTTCAAAGATTCTTCCCATATGGATCTATTTTCTCTTCCTCCACCAAACACTACTTAGGTCAATATGATCTCTACTTCTTCTGATCCATGGATTATCCCTTCGCCTGATCAGGTTGATTCATTTGGTGATGTAATGTTGTTAAGTCCAATAGAAATCGATTATTGTGAAATCATGTCGGCTTCGGCTAATCCTTATGAACATGCTACTTCTAGCATGTGCTTTGACGCGTACTCCCAATCTCCTTGGCTCGGTTCTTCAGATTCATTTGATCCCCTGAATGAGACGTTTCCCTCTGAAAAAAGTATCGTGGAAACTATGTCTCCTGAAGAAACACCCTAGGACGATAATCATCATCGTTCATTGTTTTTGCCGAGCCAATCAACAATTTGGTCGCATCTTTAAAATCTCGCTCCCCATGTTCCACGCGATCCGCTTCCGACACCATTGTCGGATCGTGAGGTTTTCTCCGAGGGGAACATGGGCAGTATTACTGAGACTATGACTATCGACATTTCTATGAAGCCAGGAATTGTCGAGAATATTCGTATTGGGGTGACTTGCTCTCCAGACGAGGTCAAGCTCTATATTATTCTCCTTCAAGATTTTCGAGATGTTTTTGCATGGTCCTACGAGGAAATGTCTGTAGTGGTGCATGAAATACCTACTTATCCTGATGCGAAGCCTGTTCGTCAGCGACTTCGCTCGGTGCACCCTAGAAAGGCAGCCACCATTAAGGGATAATTTGAAAAACTTCTCAAGGTTGGATTCATTTATCCCATCCCATTGACAAATTGGGTGTCCAATTTTGTCCCTATAAATAAAAAACAGGGTACCATTCGCGTTTCTGCTGATTACTGAGATATTAATCAAGCTTTCCCAAAGGATAACTATCCCACTCTGTTTATTGACCATATCATCGATGAATGTGCTGGGAGAGAGATACTCTCCTTTATGGATGGTTTTTCTGGCTACAACCAGATCAACATATTTCTCGCTGATCAATACAAGGCTACCTTTATTTGTCCATGGGGGACCTTCGCTTACAAAAATCTCCCTTTTGGTCTCAAGAATGTTGGTGCTACTTTCCAATGTGTGATGTCCTATGCTTTTCATGACATTAAAAACATCGCATGGCCTTATCTGGATGACCTCCCTACTCATTCAACTAAGCATTGCAACCATCCTGCGTACCCTCGAGAGATTTTTCTATGTTGTTGTCAATACAATATTCATTTGAATCCACATAAGTGTGTTTTCTGCATAGAATCTGGTAGACTCCTTGGGTTTTTCGTCTCTAAAGAAGGCATTCGTCTCGATCCTTTGAAAGTCGAGGCTATCGTCAATTGACCCCCTCCCTCTTCTTTATCGCAGGGAAAGCTAATTTCCTACGTTGTTTCGTTCCCAATTACGCGGAACTTGCTAAAGGTTTTACATGATTACTAAAAAAAGGGATCCCATTTATGTGGGATGAAGTTTCTCAATGCTCCTTCGGCGCTCTAAAGAAGGTTCTCATCAATGTTCCTTTACTGCATCCCCCCAATTATCATCGTGACTATTTTTTATACTTGGAAACTTCTTGTAGTACCATAGCTATGGTACTCGTTCAGGATGACGACGATGGTACTAAACATGTCATCTATTACCTCAGTCGTAACTTGATGGATACATAAACTCGATATGCCCATGTCGAGAAACCAGCTGTAGCTACGGTACAGGTTGTTCAATGCTTTCCGCATTATATTCTCTTATGTACAACTACCGTGATCTCTGACTACAATCCTATGACATATCTTGACCCACCAGTTGTTGGGGGGGGAATATTCAAATGGATAGTCATTTTACAGGAGTTTGATTTGGAGTTCACTACTGCCAAATCAAAGAAATCATTGGTTTTCACTAAATTAATATGCTCCCTTCCCTCTGCCTCTGCTCCATCTGATCTCGATGAGCACATTCTATACGAGACTCTCTTCTTATCAGCACTGTCGATCCATGGTATGGTGATATCATCATGTATCTCCAGACCCAAACTTTCCGATCCGAGTTGGACAAGTTTGATTATCGATGGATTCGACATTATTCCCAACCATATCATATCATTTGAGATACTTTATACTGATTCGGCGTTGATTTGATTCTTCACTGTTGTCTGGATTTCGAAGAAGGTGAGAGAGTGCTCAATGACTGCCACTCCAAGGCATGCGGTGGTCATATGTCTGCCTATGCAACAACTCAAAAAATCCTTCATTATGGTTTTTTCTAGGCTTCTATTTTCAAAGACTGCATCATTTCCATATGCAAATGACATGCTCGGTAGATTTACCAGCAGAAGATGCGTGCCCTGCCCGCACCCTTACACCCGGTTATTACTGTCAACCCATTTTCCAAATGGGGCATTGACTTCATGGCATGTAACCCTCTCTCAGCCAGGGGGAATGCTTATATCATTGTCATTGTGGACTAATTCACTAAATGGGCTGAGGCGATGCCTACACTTACCGCTGACAGTAAAACCACGTCTCAATTTATTTTTAACCATGTTATCGCAAGATTTGGTGTTCCTCAGGCCATTTTCACCGACCATGGCTCTCATTTTAGCCATTATATGATGGCTGAGCTGAATTTTTAGTTGGGCTTACGTCACAACAACTCAACTCCTTACTACCCCCAGGCCAACGACCAAGTTGAAGCAGTAAATAAGGTTTTAGTTACTATGATTCAACGCACTATTGGGATGCACAAATCAAACTGGCATCTCATGTTGTTTTCATCTCTCTGGGCATACCAAAATTCAACCAAGAATGGTACTAGATTCACTCCATTTCAGTTAGTATACGGCCTTGAAGCAACCTTGCCGATTGAATGTGAAATTCCTTTGCTCAAGTTAGCTATCGAATTACTTCCAAACACCTTGCTAGAAGAGGAACATCTCTTATACTTGGAACGACTTGATGAAACTCGATGCTTCGCCGATTTGGTTACCAAAGCATAAAAGAAATGGGTCAAAGCCCATTTCGATCAAATAGTTTCTCCACGTGCCTTCTCCAAAGGAGACTTGGTCCTCATCTATGAACAAGCACATGATAAGCTAGGGGCAGGAAAGTTCGAACCCATGTGGCATGGGCCATATATCATAAAAAATGTTTTGTAGAAAGGGGCCTATGAGCTGATTGATTATGAAGGTAATCCTTTAGATAAACTTTATCTAAAACGATATTATGCATGATTTCCTCGTGTATCTATTCTTGTACATTAGTGTGCTTTTCATTTTTGTATATTTTCAGTTTGGTGTGCGTTTCCAAGTGGTTTTCCTGCTTATCTTGTTTTATTTGATTTGCAGATGTCTTTGGCTCCTTATGTCAGTTTCGCTGATGGTGCCTGTCACAATACACAAAATTTATCTTCTGCGACTTGGGTTATCTATGACCCTAATGGTGAGTTAGAAGATCTGCAAGGTATATGTTTAGGTCGTACAACCAACAATATTACTGAATACAGTGCAGTTATTGAGCTTCTGTCCAAAGCAATTTCTCTCGGCATTAGAGAACTGGTTGTTAACCTGGATTCACAGCTCGTTGTTCTACAGCTCAACGGGCAATATTCTGTCAGACACCCTCAAAACTTGACAATGTATTTGCGTGTTCGTATGTTAGAATTTTTTTTTATTACATCACATATCATCATAGTCCACGACGCATGAATACATTAACAGATGCATTGGCTAATCATGTTCTAGATAGACATTTGCGGAATTTATAATCATCAAAACATAACATGGAACAGGAAAATAGCACGCACACACACACACACACACACACATATATCGATTGGTTTGCAAATAGTGTTTACGGGTACATCATACCCCCATCAAAAAATAATATATGTTCTGATACATAGCGAGACTCACAAGTCTTGGAAAATTTGCAGAAATGAAAAATCTAATCTAATCTTCGTGGTGATCATGATAACAGGCTACTGCTCGAATCACTCAAGTCAGCAGTCGATGGATGCGATCTGATACCCCGATAGTGTGTCGCTGGTACTGACAGGGAATGTCTCACATCTGTGCATATTCTGGAATCCCGGTGGTCAGGGCATCAAGGTTCGTCGCAATCTCCTCTTCAGGCTCCGTTCCCTCCACATAATGGGCACCCTCGAAGTCCCTTGCTACCCTCTTGGCGATGGGTGACATCCCCGTCGGCCTCTGTGGTCCAACATCTGTAGTATATAAAGCTTCACATCAGCAAAAATGTTTGCCTATGTAATCATATAAAAACATGCAAAAATGAAAAAAGCATGTTTTTGCCTCTGTCGTCCCAACACTCACCTGCTGAAAGTGGCATATCAGGGTCCCCACGGAAATTTGTCCCGGAGTATGGCTAGTCCTCCACCATGATCAGTTGATGCCTCAACCATGTGAAGAAGGCAGGCCTGAATGACATACTCTGCTCACCTCCTCCGCGAGGCATCAATGTTTCACACCTTGCCAATCGTGGGTCTCGTGGCACTGGTGCATCTATCTCTATCCCCTGGTATTGAAATAGAGGCACTCACTCTAAGAATAAGGCCATCAAGATAGACCTGTATCCAATCTACTTCAATTTGTTGTTTTTACACTTCATGAGTTGTTTCTTAGTATTTTCCACTACGGCCTCACACTAGTTAAATACGATGGGTGTCATGCAATCCACCACCGTCTGAAATTGAGCCTTAGTAGCTTCATGCGGCGTTTACGCCCCAGCCACGCGTGTAATAGTGTAGAGAACTACCTTGAGTGCTAGATCATTTATGGTACTTATGGCTATTTTTCCACTTGACGATAGTTTTTCTTCAGAGCATGATCTCACAATGAACATATCCATACTCTTGCCCATGATTCGGGCTCCTGAAAACCGTGCTCATGCCCAACTATGCGAGAGGCCAATGATGAAGTAGATGCCCGCCACTTCGATTTTTAGTTCCTGGTCACCAAGGATGAATCTCTCTCGGTCTGTGTCCCAAATACTGACTAGATACTGCAAAAGATTTGGTTGTGCTCTTATCCCCGAGGTCATAAATAATTTGAGGAGCCCACAGTTCCTCATTGTGTCCATGCAAGCTTAGTTAAGCATAGTTGCCTGATCAACTTCATTATGATCTCATTCTTTCCACTCAATCACCATGTTTGATGGCTTCTCTTCCCCTGCAATGACATTTAACCAAGTATTTGTTAGTGTTCAGATATAAAAAGACTGGATTTAAAGCTTTATTTTGGGGGTTTTTCTTCTTTCCCCCCCCCCACGGTCGACATGGATGTTTTAAAAACAGCAGTGCCGATCGGCGATCTACCCGTTGTAAAACGGGTGGGTCGATGCGATCCTGATAGTGGATACCCGCGTCGATCCGATGTGTTACCCAACTTGGATTACTCTCCCCAAAAATCAAATAAGCCCTAAAATATACTACAAATGATATTAAAATTCAGGAAAGGAAAGCGCCTCTTACCTGGCACAAACGGCTCGTTGATTGACCTCCCAGATCTCCCGCAATGCACTCCTGAAGATTTGAGGTAAACTAGGGTAAAAAACTCTTTCTCAAACAAGGGAAAGTAAAAAGTAATTTGTTTTTTACTTTCTTCATATTTTATAAATGCACCATGAAATTTTAGGGTTTTTTCCATTATTTTAATAATATTTAAATGCTCTTATCTTACAATCAGTTTGTGGTTTGTTCTTGTGCAGTGACCGATTCTATTTCTTCATAGATGATACTTTTACGAGTTCCAGTTTACTACCTTTTCAGACTCGATTGAAAACAAATGAAAAAGCAACCCCCTTGGAGTCATCTTTCAACTCTTTTCTGACTCTCTAAACATAAAAATATTAACAAGTTTTTGTCGTTTTGAGCTCGTTAAAGTGCACGAAACGTCATTTACCCAGTATACATTTACCCCTTTTTCGAGCTGGGATAAATTATGTATGAAAAAGGAATACCTTATCCAATCGCGACTAAGAGGTTCTCTCATATATTTTTTTTCTACCTTTTCGGGTATGAGGAACTATTTACGAAAAGGACCTTTTGGATTTTTGTTTTCACCTCTTTTCAAACTCTCTAAATATGAAAATATGTTAAGTTTCACCTTTGTCGGGCTCGTTAAAATTTTACGACATTGGATCCATCATCATGACGATATCGATTTCCTCCTTCCTAGGGCCCGTAAAATGTATTAGGATGGATTTTTTCGAAGGAAAAACTTATATCACAAGCATATGCTATCCCATTCAAGCTTGTATATAAAAATAATTGGGGTACTTGCCATAAATGGAGGGGAAAATGGAAAGCATTAATCATTTGTTTTGGCAGTATGTCGCTCTTGAACATGACACATCCTTTGTTTCGTTTTGGGTTGCGGATATCCTTCATTCATCACTTTGCCTCCATGGGTTTGGGAAATTTGTTTTTCCTCTTATGCCATCAATATTCTTGTCCAACATGACCTCTGATCCTTATGCGTCTCATTCATTGCCTGGTTCTCTGACCACTCTCATTATCATCTTATTGCCTTCATCTCGCGTCGATGATGTGGGATACATTATGGCCCTCCTTCAATGGATTGCTTCTTGTCGACTTCAACACATTATTCGAGAATTTTATCTAGATGTCCCCTTGTCAGTACCTTAGAGCCTGCATGCCCTAATGGTAGGTTGTTCGCACCCGACGATAGGCTTACATCATTGGCCTTCGATCAGGTGATTTCACGAATGTTCGACGACAACACCTTATTCGCATCTCATGGATTGTACTGTTGGTACCTTGAGAACCATTTTCATTATTGGTGGTTTCTCTCACACCTATTAGCGGTTTACATCACTGGCTAGTAATCATGCGATTTTCTTGCATGTTTGACTTCAACTCATTTGTTCGCATGTTTGAATTTGTACTTGATCGGGTCATGATGGAGCACAAGACCCTAGGTTTTTTCTGATAAAATCTAGGCTATGAGGTGATATATATTATTCATGATTGTACACATGACTCTTTCATTCAGATGGATGTGACCATACCTTGAGTCTATATTCGTGATCCTCTTTATTACGGATGTTTGTGTCCATACCTTGGATCCTACTTCATAATTACTTCTATGGATGGTTGCGCCCATACCTTATGTCATGTGATTATTTCAGAGATATCAGTTTATGCATATGTGTGATTTTTTGCACAGGTTTTCCGATGACGATGCCTTGGTCCTGGTGTTAGAGTCGGTCTCTTCATCCCTCCGTCAGAGATCAAAATCTCTTTTGTTGCATTTCATTTTAGGTGTCTCATTCAGTCCAGTCAGCTGCATTCCATTAGGAGCATGGATCATCTGACGGAAGGGTCTCTTCACTCATATCCCTCATGTCATGTACCTGTTGGTCCGTAGTTTTTCATCAAAGTTCATCGAAATCATTACAGTGATTCACAGTCAATGTTGGGTCTTTTGGTGGGAAAAGAGTCTTTTTAGGGTTTTCAGTCTCATTAGGTCTAGGATTTCGCAAATTTAGTCTTTAAAGTGTCCAATAATGCCAGCAGGCACATGAGGAAGCTTCAAATAAAGTTTCACTGCAAAAATTTCATCATCGCAATATTTGATCATGATTCTTCTTCAAAACTCTGTTTTGAAGAAAAATCGTCCATTTTATCTGTTGTAATAAACATAATGTAATTTTCAAAGTTTCTTCAGTTGTGAAATTCTTCAGGCGCAACCCTGGTCGCCTTTGCCAAATTCCATGCCAGCTATCCCTGCAAAAAATAGACAAGATATTCATCGTCAGTCCGAAAATCAAAGGAAACAAGCAAAACAGAGTTTATATTAAAAAGTGCAAAGTGTCAAAATTCAAACATAATAAAGTGGGTTATTTCAAACAAAAATCAAATTCCATGGCCATAAAATATATTTTGGTGTTTAAACATTTCATTTGCACGCAAAGATGATCAAAGAGCAGAGAAAAATCGTGGAGGAGAGCGAAATTGAGTTTGGAGGCCGAACTGTTGAAGAGTTTTACAGTCGTGGCGCGTTGGGAGGTGGTCACGGCGCACTGGCAAGTCGCGACGCATACAACCATATTCCACCGTGCAAAATACAACGTGCGTGGCGCACAGGAGGGTCGCGACGCACTGGGTTGTGCGCGCGGCGCATAGGGCCGACACACGAAATTTTATCACTGCCTCCAAACAAATTCCAAATCTTTTGGTCCCATTTGCTCCGAGTAAGTTCGACTGATCTTGCAATTGCTATTAAACAAAGTTTGGTATGGTTTGAAAGTGGATTATGAGAGTTTGAATGTTGAAAATATAAACCCTATCCTTTTGTGAAAAATTGCTCCTTTAGGGTTTGAATTGGAATTTTAAAGTTTGATTTTGGTGCCAAAATACTCCAACTTCATTTCCCATATTGCTTACTCCTCCCCTCACTGTCATATTATCATTATAATCCCTCTCCTATTCCCTTATATCCCAAATCATTTCCCATCATTTTCCCCTTCCCATTTCATTTGTAAAAAATTCCCAAAATCCCAAGTTCCCCAAACAGTCAAGTGACTGTCCTCACACTTTAAATTCACTTGACAAAACTCCATTTTCCCCACTGCCCTATTTCCCACAGTCCCTCATTTGACTTTGACATATTTGGAATTAAAACAAAAGGTACCAAATTCTTATTTTCACCTCATACAAATCAACATATACTTGACATAGACTTTCAACACCATGGAGACAGACACTGGTTCATCATATGAACAAGACAGTGATTCTACCACTGAGCTACATGCACCGAGAAGGCCTCGTAAAGGTGGCAAACACGTGAGAGAAGAGCCCACCTCATTGACTCAGTTGCAGGCCTGCCCACTTGCCATGACATGTTTTCGAGAGCAGTCATGCTATTAGTACTGTCAGATGATTGCTAGGATTCAGCATCATCAGGAGTTGGCTCGGTTGTTTGTTTTACATTTGCATGATGGTCAGGTAACTCTTGCTGGTGTAAATTTCACCTTGACACCGGAAGCCATTTCTCAAGCAACGGGAATACCGAATGTAGGTGAAGAGTGGAACAAGAGACAACAGGTGGACATAGTGCATTATGAACCATACATCAGGCCTAGCTATGTGAGACAGCTTAGCAGGGTATTCCCATTCCGATTCCTGAAAGAATCCTATGCGCCTTTGATGAGACTCATTATCAAATACTTCAGTTGTGAGGGTCAGTTCTCATGCCTCTACGCCTACCACATCAGGTTATTGATGCATTTCACGAGAGTGAGGATGATGAACATTCCGTATTTCATGTGCCGAAACATTAAGCGAATGACCACTCTTGTGCAGAAGAAGACTCCCGAGTAGTAGTACAACAGTATTTATCACTGTGCACTCATCGAGATCGTTGTTGTACATCAGCTTGGATTGCAAGGCATTGCATGGGAAGATTTCATTTCCCGTGACTTCTTCACAGCCCCTCAGCCTCCTCCAGAGGTTGTCCATGATGCAGGTGAAACTTTACATCAGCCTGGAGGTCTCGAGACAGAGCCTATCAGTGTGCCAATGTATGTCACTTATCAGAGAGGCACGAGAGTATTATTTACAGCAGCCCGACGAGTACTATCTCCACCCGGGGTGGAAGGGGTCTCGTTGTCGTCATCAGCAACACAGGTACAGGTACAGGTCAGAGGTAATAGGCCCATGCAGGATGAGGGCCCTTCAGGAGGCCAGGATATTGATTTCATATTGATTGATGAGGATTTGAGCTCTCCAAGCTCAAAATTGAGAGAGATCATTCAGGAGCAGAAGGCCGAGATCGACACATTGACCGACAAGTTACAGAGAGTTCAATGGATCATAAACTATCTGGAGCAGCGGAACAAGCAGTTGGAGGATCAGCAGACAGTGATGGAGTTGCAAAACATCCGTGAGAACCAGCAAGCTGCCCGAAGAATCCCATCCGAGATGACACCTATTGAGCGGGAGATTGAGGCTGATAGAGAGACTTGGCTTGAGAGGGTCAACATTCATCTTGAGAAGCTGTTGGAGAAGGCAAACAAGGAGAAGAACATGCTCAGACACATGAAGAACCACTATTGGGCGCGCAATCACGTTTGCAAAGCGAGGATTAAAATCCTGAAGGCAAGGCTAAGGAGGCACTGAAGCGTCGCAAAAGGCATGATAGGCTCCAAATTTTGGCCGAAGCTTCTTTAGCTGAGCATAGCACTTGATGAGGGACCTTATTTTGTCAATTTTGAATTTTTTGGTCACAAAACATATTTTCCTGCCCGACGCGTAGCGCCACTTGGCGCGCGCTTATAATTGGCAGCTCTTCAGGGGGAAACATCTACATTTCTGGATTTTTTATTAAAAGTTATGCATGATCATGCATTACCTAAGGATTTCATCAAGTTCTGGGTTGCCTAAAGGGTCAAAAACACCCTAAAAATGGCCTTTTTGCCACTTTTTGCACACATAGGAAGCAGTGTTGGGAGATTGAACTTTTGGAGGGGCAAATGGCAACCAAATCCAGAAATTCCACTTGGGTTGGAACGTAGACAGGTAGGGCTTTCCAACGAGCTATCCTGCACTCAATTTGGACTTTGGGAAGGCCCTCAAAATTAGCTCAAAACTTGTGCTATGCATAGAGATTCCAGGCGCGGCGCATAGAGGAATTTGGCCTATTTTTCACTCAGCAGCTCAAAATTTCGCCTAGTTTTGGCCAGTTTCACTTTTTCATGTAATTATTGATGTACCTTGATGTAATTTCATGGCCATGATGTAATTTTGGCACATTTTTACTCATTCTAGAATATTCATTCACCAAAAGGTGAAATGTAAGTGAATGGATCAGTTTCCTAGCATATAGAGGCAAGTTGTTTCATTGCCTATTTTCTAGTTCCTAGTTTAGATATGGTTGAAACAGCTCCTAGAATTATGAGCTCAACCCCTAGAGGCATGGGAATGAGTTAGGATTGTCTATATCATGTATTTCTTCAGTCATTTTCATGGTTGGACACTTGGGATTGCTTGGCACTTCATTGTACATTTCATCTCTGCACTTTTGGCAAAGGAATAGACCAGGGTTTGCAGCACTCTTTGGGATCCATGTGGCTCTGTGTTTTGATGGTGTTTTTCTCTATGTAATTGTAAGTTCACTGATGTTTATGTGTATAATTTCCCTTTTCCTTTCTTCTTAGATTAAACAAATCAGTGTTAAAGGTGGAATTCATTGGATTGCTCTGCTCCGCCTTTAGTTTTGTTTAATTTTCCATGTTTTCATTTGTTCGAGGAGGAATCTTGGGACCCTCTTTCCCTCTTCAGCTCCTCACCGGTCTGATCCATCCATTCATTCAATCTAAAGCATCAAAACAATTTCCTTCCTTTCCCTAATCAGAACTCTGCAAAAACTAGGCCTTATCCCCGCACCCAAAACTGCCTTTCCCTTTGATCCAACAAAAACCCCCAAAAACAAAATCAAACTCCTTTACTTATATACCTAGCCTAAAATTAGCCTTTGTTTCAAGTCATCTCAAGCCCTATTGATTCTTTTTGCTAAGATTGACCCGGAGAGAGCCCTCTCCTGTTCTGGTAGGGCTAGCTACCAAACTGAGCGTGGTTTGATGTTACCCTAAACTCTGCCTGTCTTCAGCCTGAGGTAGATTTAGGCAATAACACCTGGCACTTATTCGTAAAGAATTTCACCCCTCACTCTCGTTCGACCTTAATGATTTAGGGGGCATCTGTTACACAACAATTTTTCACTGTACCTGTACTCCCCGTTCCTAATCTTGGAGACCCTTAATAGTGACCCCTGTGCCTATTTTCCATCATGAAAATATGCCTTCATGTCCTCTTCAGCACAATGAACAAACTCTCTGTTGGCCAATCCTAGAAAAGCTCCTTGTAAACCTAGTTATTTGGAGCGACGTGCCTTATCTGTGTCTTGCTCGCGTCGATGGCCTGTTTTTGGTCTAGGGTTACACTGATCGGCACTGGAATGAAGCTAATAATCATGCTGATCCCCTTCTAGGAAGTTTTTAAAAAATGGAAATGAAGCTTCGAGATCTGGAAGCTTCGTGGCAGAGACCTGGTTGTTTTTTCCATAGGATAGAGTCGAGCTTCTCCTTTTGGCCTCTTTTTTCCTACAAAAGTGGAACCACCCAAAGGGATAACCCATTTTCCCCACCTAAAGTGGATACATGCTCCCTTCTCCTTTTACTATATAATGGGAAATCTCCCATAGCTCTTCTAGTTAGAATAGAGATAGTAGAACAACAGAGATACCTTTTGTAGTTATAGATGTTGAGCGAGAGTTGAGACCTTCTGCCCTCATATCAAGTTGAAAGAGTGATTTCGGGACGTTCCTGGATCAGGACCCATCGAAGGAGAGCTACGACATCAAGGCGCAGGCTGTAACTCCCCCTCTCTATTTTAATATAATACGATTGGTTCGTGCTTTCCATTCTTTTCTTAATGTGTGATTGAATTCTTAGTTTTCATTGTTCAAATAAGTAGATTGTAGATGCATTATATATGTTATACTTTCACGTTTGTTGTCATTTTGATCCTTTGTGCAAGTAACCAAGCACCGATAGCGACAAAGTTCTGACCATGGAACTCGAAGGACTAAGGGATTCAAACGGGAATTAGCATCAAGCTGAGGTAGGTGATCTATTTGCAATCTGTACGCATTTGCAATCTAGGAAAGTAGGTTTCTAATTGTTACCTGTTGTTACTATACCCACTATAGGGCTAGAGGGATCGTCTTTATCCGCAGAGAGGATTTTCCTGCATAACAGTCAGTCTCCAGTTGTTTGTAACCTTGATGATCGTAGAGCATTACTGGATCTTGCGGGCAATGATATTTTCCAACGTCGAGTCTCCTTCCACAATAAAGGGGCTGGAGTGTTACTATTTTGCAATAGCCAGGCCATGCTCCATAGCATGGAGCTCTGTTGCATTATTGGTGGTAGTCCCTAATTTAACAAAGTAAACCCATTAAATCTCACCTTTAGAATTTCTGAAGACACCACCAAAGCCTGCTGCTCCTAGGTTTCCTTTGGTTGCACCATCGTAATTCAATTTTATCACATTGTTCTTTGAGGGGGACCAATGGTCAGGAGCTTTGGGGGATGCATTTGAAGGGTTTGGTATGGCTTGGAAAAGGATGTGAAAATCCAAGATATGGAAAATACGTTGGTCCGCTGGGGGGGGGGGGGGGCACTTGGATGTAAGGAAGCTTGGATATGGAAATAGTTTCATGGATGATTTGTTTGATCACGGTTAGAAGGTATTCCCCTAGTTTTTTACATTCTTGAAAGTTATTCCATTGCATTCCTTCCAAATAACCCAAAAAATAGTCCCAGGAAGGAGATTTTAGGCTCGGTCGACTACCGGGTGGGGGGATATTCTCGAGCATTAGTTGTCTAGAGTTCTCTAGATTAAGGCCTTGTCTCTGTCTGTCATCTTGAATATTTCAGCTGCTCATTCCTAGAGATTATTGGTGTAGTCACAGGTGTTCAGAAGATGGTTGATAGTATCTTCCTATGATTCACATAAATGGCATCTAGAAGGTCCTGTGAAGCCTATTCACCAAATATTGTCCCATGTGAGGATTTTACCGTGGATGACCAACCAGAGGAAGAGGAGGATTTTGGGCAAATTTTTCCTCCCCATAGAATTTTCCATATTTGATGTTGTTTCAGTCGATCATGATTAGCTATATAACCATAAGCCTCCTTGAGATTGAAGAGCCTGACGAAATTTTTTCCCCATCGCAACTTGTCTTCCTCATGGTACACCTAAATTTGCCACTCCTTGAGGAGTTGGTCAAAATTATTCCAATCTAGATTCTCCGGTAAGGGAAGCCACTCCTGCATGTCCAAACAAAATCTCCTTTGATCTCCAGGATTAATAGGGTTCCAATATTGGGCAACTTGAAATTTCCCCTTTACTTGCATGGTTCTTAAAAGGGAATCATGTTGGTCGATGCAGAGAATCAGAAGATGCGGCCAGGAGTCCTCCCAGAAGACAGCATTTTCCCCGTTGCACATCTACCAGAAGCTATGTCCCTGAATAATATTTTTATTTCTCCACGCCTGGTGTCATATGGTCGAGCCTTGATGATGTCTTTGTCTCTCGACATATGACCCCAAGCCGTACATGGGTTTTCCAACCACCTCCACCAAGTTTTGGCACTCAGGGCTTTTCCCAAATGTTTTGGATCTCTTAGGCCAATCTCACCTGTGTTCTTTAGTTTTTCAAGCTGATCCAAACCCACTAGGGCCCATTTATTCTTCATATTTGAGCCTCTCTATAGGAAGCTTATTTAGATGGCATGATTTGTGACATATTTTTGGGTTGCTAGAGTCGAGAATAGGTAAAGAGGAATGGCTTAAAGAACAAATTTAACTAAGATGAGTCGCTCGACCAGGTTGAGGGATATAAAGGTCCAGCTAGAGAGTTTCTTGCGCAATTTATTGAGTAGGTCCTCCCAATTTGATTTCCTTGAGGATTTATTAGTGAGGGGAACCCCCACGTATCTAGAGGGAAGGGAGCAGATCTATAATCCTAAGATTCTAGTGATGTTTCTTTGAATTGCCAAGGGAGTGTTAAAGAATATTTTATTTTATTTTTCAAGGTTAATTGAGGTTCCAAATGCTTATGAGAAAAGAATAAGAATGTGTTTGAAGGAAAAAACTTCATTAGCAGTTGGCATACCCATCAATAGGGTGTCATCGACGAATTTCTAATGAGTGGAAGGTAGGGAAAATTCATGAAGCCGAAGACCACTAAGGTTATTATTGGTGTTGACAGGTTGAAGAGATCTTCTTAATCCCTCGACATGATGACAAAGAGGAGGGGGGACAAGGGGTCTCCCTGCCTGATGCCTCTTGAGGGGGAAAAGGGCTAGGTGGGTGAACCACTGAGCATAATAGAGAAGAAATCATCTAATACCAAAGCCATGATCCAATCATTGTAGTCCCAGTGGAATTTGAAGGCTTTGAGGACTTCATGCATATATTCCCAACTAATTTTTTCGAAGGCTTTAGACATATCCAATTGCATCAACATTCCATGATTTTGAGGGTCTGGAGCGAGTGAATAGTTTCATGAGAGAGGATAATATTGGAGAGTATCCGTCTTCCTTCCATATACCCCGCTTGGTTGGACGAGATTAGAAGGGGTAACAAACCATTAAGCCTATTTTCTAACACCTTCGAGATGATTTTGTAGATAACATTATAGAGGGTTGTTGGTCTAGAGAATCTGCCCCTTCTTCCTTGGGAATTAGAGTAAGGAAAGTGGCATTCAAAGCACCGAGCACTGTTTTGTAGACTTGATGAAGGACCAACAACTTTTAAAGAAGTTAACGGTAAAACCATCAGGTCTTGGAGCTTTTTCCAGGGGCATGGCAATCACAAATTCCTCCACTTGTTGCATGGAAACCTCTCAAAGGAGCATCTTGTTGTGATCCTGATTGAGGATTGTGGGGATGTCACTGGTAAGTTCTCTAATGGCCTAGGTCCTGGCTATGTGGGGCTCCCTTAGGAGTTTTCTCTATAAAATATTCAATTCCTCTGAGATCTCCTCATGCGTTTTGGCCATTCTCCCATCTACAGTTCTCGGGCTTAGAATTTTGTTAGTTTTCCTGTGTTGGATAATCGAGTGGTGGAATAATTTGGAGACATTTTCACCACATTTGAGCTAACGAACCCTGGATTTTTTTTGCCACAAATTTTCCTCCTGCTTGCCTCTTTCCTCCCACCCTTTTTGTATATCCCTTTCCTCCTCCTTCATCTGACTTATGATACCTTGTTGGATGATTCTTTTATGGAGCTCCTCCATGCGTTGTTCTAGCTCCTTTTTTTTTAATTTAAGATATTACTGAAGACATCCCTGTTCCATTGTCTGATTTTGTTTTTTACATGCTTCAAATTTTATTGGAATTGGTATATTTGGGTACCCTTATGAGGTGGAGAGCTGGCCCAGCAGTTTTTCATGTTGCTCAAGAATTATAGATGCTCTATCCAAAAAACCTCAAATCTGAAGGGATGGTTTAGGGGCTATTGAGATATGAATTTTCAGAGCTATTGGCCAGTGATCGGATCCCGATTGTGGGAATATTCTGTATTCTGCTTCCCAGGAGGCTAGGAAGACTCCTTCAGAGATGAGGAATTTGTCAAGCCTAGAGGAATTTTGCCTATCTCCTCCCTGTCTGTTGTTCTAGGTGTAAGTACCATTGACAGTCTGCATGTCCACCAGTTCCATTTTGTTTATGGTTTCTTGGAAGGATTTGCATCCCTGTCTAATTTTCTAAGACCTCCTTTCTTTTTTGATAGATCAAGGATCATGTTAAAGTCCCCTCATATGATTTTGAATGGATAAGGTGTGCTTTCAAGAATTCTAATGACTAAAGATAACATTTTGGTCCTCTCTTCCGCTCTATGAGGTCCATAGATATTGGTTATGCATATTGTTTCAAAGGTTCCTGCTATTTTTAGGATTGTAGTGATAGAGCTTCTAGTCGTTATTGAAGAGGTCAATTCATAGAGGGAGTTCTTCCACAGAATAAATTGCCCTCTGACTATACCACGTGTTGCATTTTCTAAGTAACTATAGCTTTTTCAGGGCTGACAAGTCTTCCATAACTAGCTTTGTCTCCTAGAGGAGCACAATGTCTGGTTTGCTAGTCAATATTCTTTCTTTTAAGAGTTTTTTTTCTTTCCGGGGCCATTTAAGCCTCTAATGTTCCATGAGATTCAATTCACTGAGAAAGATAAGGAGTTAGGGTGAGAGCTATTACCTTGCCTTCATTTATTAATCTTGCGCCTAATTCCTGAAGGAGTTGGCTTGTGTTTTCTGTCCTCGTTTCGGGCGAGGATCTTTGGGTTTGTACTAATCAGTTGTGATATTTGAAAAAATCCCTTTGTAGGCATTGTCCTCAGGGTGTTTCCTTGTTGTGGTCTATTTTGAGTTCTTCTTGTATTAGATATGCTCCTTCTATTTTTTGGAGGTATTCCTTGGGTATTGTGGCCATGCCACATTTTTCCTATACTTCTAATATCGAGTTGAGTCAACTCCTCCTAGAGCTTCCTCTATGACTTAGTCTACTTCTGAGTCTTCTTTGAGTTCAAGATCCATATCTACATCTTATGAGAGATGGCCATTCTCATTATGGCTTTGTCTGTAAGCATCCTCCCGATTTTTCTCTTGGAGCGTTGTTATTTTATTTAGCATTTCACCTAACTCCTCAACATTTCCCTCTGTAGTTTTTTCTTCCAGTTCCTCCTGTAGGGCTTCAAATTTATTTATGTTAGATGGGGGATATTGACCTTGTTTTCCTTGATTTCTTTTGGTTGTTCCTAATTCTGGGGGCTACCTTGCTCATCCCTGTTATTTTGCGCTTGGGTATTGGTTTGTTGGGAGACATTCTGGGGGTAGTCTATGAAGAGATGATCGTGCTCGTGACATTTCCCGCATTTGAATGGTATGTGCTCATAGTTTATGTTATGGAGCCATACCTTGAACCCTGGAAACTAATTTAATAGCCTCTAGAAACTCCCCCGAGACATCCACATAGACGCAAATTCTGGCATATGAGACGTAGTAGCCATTCCTCGTACCCTTTAACATTTTAATGTATTCTCCTGTTTCGTCGCCTATTCCTTTAGACACAGAGGGCGACCAGTAATCTATGGGGAGTGAGTAGAGTCTCACCCAAAAGAGGACCCTGGTGAAGACTTCCGTTTCTGGTGTGAAGTTTTCCTTCCAGTACCGCATGTATAACCCTGTAGAATTGAAGAAATATGGGTCGCCTTCAAAGATGCGGTCTCAGTACTCCAGGAGATAAAAAAAAACAGTGGAAAAACCTTTAGATCCTAGTTGCAGTATCATTTCTCCTTTTGGGTGCCACTTCATCTGAATCCACCAATTTAGGGATTTTTCTGAGGGCCAAATGCCCATGAATTTACAAATAATGGTGTGTTCTTGCATGAAGTCTCTATATTCTGCAACATCAAGGTCTTGAACCTCTAGAGTCAATATTTTCTTCGCCTTTGGTTTGATGTTGTTGCTTATTTATATCTGAGGTCGAGACTTTTATTCTGTGCTTGTTTTCCTAGAGACCCATGCATCATTCAGCTGTGAGGTGGTGAATTTGCCTGAACCTTTCTCCACTCATTTATCCCTTGAGCGAGCACCATTTTATTTTTTGGACGAGTTGAAAGCGTTATAAGTCGTAAACTTCATGAAGAATGATGATTCATGCTCCTTTCATTTTCCTGAGACTACATCCTGAAAGGAGGGAGCTTCTTAGCCCCCCCTGACTCTGTCATGCAAGTGATTAGAAATGAGAGGAGCCGCAAACCCAAGCCTATTCAACTTATTGAATGGAAAAAATTTCATCGCATCCTCTTCACTTTTGGTGAAGCCCAAACTAGCGATATAATTGTCGATCCTAGTGTACCAAGCTCAGGGTGCATGTTTAAGACCATAAAATGTTCGCCTGAGTCTGCACACATGAGACTCCTGATCAAATGTCTCAAAACCTTCTCATTGCTCGATGTACACTTCCTCCTTAATAACACAATTGAAGAATGTTTTTTTTTACATCCATAAGGTGGATCTTGCACCCCATCTGCACAACCAGTGCAAGAATTGATCTAATGGGTGAATACCTCGCTAAGGGAGAAAATGTTTCCTCATAGCCAATTCCCTCAACTTGAGAAAATAATTTGGACACAAATCTAGCCTTATACTTCTTTATGCTTTTGTCTGCTGCATGCTTAACCTTGGAGATCCATCTCGAACCCACAATTGATTTATCTGTCGGTTTTGGGACCACTTCCTAAACATTTTTCTTCATGATGGATTCATATTATTCCACCATTGCATCAACCCAAACAGGTTTCTCAAGTTCTTCCTCAAAAGAGGATGCCTCAATCTCCACAAGCTCAGTCATTAGAGCAATGTATCTAGTGTAACTCTTAGGTGACCTCCTTTTCCTGTGCAAATTTGAAGAAGCTCCCACATTCTCCCTCGTATCCTCCACCAATCTATTATCTTTGTTGGCTCTTTTCCTATGTTCTATGGACGTTTCTACTTGAGTGGATGTATCCACTCTACCTCCTCTCTAATCCTCCATTCGTGGTTACTCCACAACTCATCAGGCTCCTCCTTTGGAGCTAAATTCTCCTCTTCTGGTGGGATCTGGAGCTCCCTCCCAAGAGAGAACCACATCGCTTTAACCTCATCAACCTTTACATCCCTTCACGCAACTTTCATTCTAAGGGAAGGTACGTACACATGGTAATTGTGTGGAGTTTCTGTGTAACCCAAAAAAACTTCCAACTCTGTTGTCGACTCAAGTTTCTTCCTCGAATATTTGGAGACATGGTAGTAAATAGAGGCTCCAAAAAATATGAAATGAGACACATGTAACTTTCTCCTTGATAAATCCTCCTATTCTGTAATCATACCAAGAATCTGATGAGGAATCTGGTTCTGCAGGTAAATTTTTGTGTTATATGTCTCTGCCCACAGATGCAGTGGTAAGCCTTAGTCATGTAGCATAGCTCTCATGACTCCCGTAATGCTTTGGTTCTTCCTCTCAGCTACCCCATTCTATTGTGGGTTGTGGGGAGCTATCAATCCTTTTCAAATGCCTTCTTTCGCACAAAAATCCTTGAAGTAATTCAAAACATACTCACCTCCATTGTCACTCCTAAGATCCTTCACCTTCTTGCTAGTCTCTTTCTCAACCAGTGCCTTGAATTCTACAAACTTTTAGAATGTATCATCCTTCTTCCGCATGAAGAATATCCAACACTTCCTTGAGCAGTCATAAATAAAAATAACATAGTACTTATGTTTGGCAATGGAGATTGTTGAGAAAGGTCCACAAACATCAGAGTGGACTCTTTCCAAGACTGCATGCGCTTTGTTGTATCGATCATGGAATGTGGATTTTACATACTTCCCCAAGGTACAGCGCTCACAGAGATCATGTTGCTCAAGTTATCCTTTAGGGAGGCCAATGGTTATTTGTTACATAATCTTTCAGGCGACATGATGCAAATGGCCCAATCTCCCATCCTAGAGCTCACCGACATCGTGACACAACACTTTCTTTGACTTACTTCTTTATGAAACACAATATTCCACATCAAGTTTATACAAGTTCTTCACACGAACCCCGGTATGCTTCACCTTTCTAGTGGCTATGTGCCTCAGAGAGTCTTTACCTTTACTTAAGATTACATCATAACCAAGGTCTTCCAAAACTGCTACAAAGATGAGATTCTTCATCAGGCCTAGCACAAACATGACATATTTGAGGCTAAGAGTGTTGAAAATGCAGCAAGATGATGGAGCTTAGTGAAATGAAGTCGCCTTCACTAAGTGGGCCCGCAGGCGAATTCTGGCGCAAAATCTATTTTTAGACTATGTCTATTTTTAGACATATGGAGCTGGTTCGGGGATTCCAGTTTGAGATTCTTGGAGCATTGGTCATGTTAGTAAAAATAGATGAGACTCTATTTTTTAGGTCAAAGAGGTCGAAGTCTATTTTTAGACTGCCTCTCCTAAAAATAGGGAAGTCAAATATTATTTACCCTTAATAATATTTGGACTCTAAACAACAGTTTACTCTCTTGGAGCACTTCAGTTTGAGCTACAGAAGTGGCTCATGCATCTGACAGAGGAATCACGTGGTTCCCAAGGGTTTGATGGCATCATGCATGGTTGACTTCAGTTGGACTTCAGTGGCATAAGTTTGGAGGAGTTAATGAGACAGATAGTGGAGTTGTGTTCTGTTTATTTTAGTTGAACTGATTGAGATTAGTTTAACTAGCTAATCAATTAGTTATGAGTGGAGTGAATTAAATATTATTTAATTCATTACTTAGTAACTCATTATTCACCTCAAGAACACATCAGTTCACTACAGTGCATGATCAGTTCAGTGGAGACCAGTGAAAGAGGTAGATGAAAGGGTGGAGTTAGCTATCAGTGGCGACATCAGTTGTGCATGAGATTTGCACCACACTTGGAGGATTTGTCCATGACAATTGCGCTGTCAAGCCAAGGAGATTCGAACCTTGGATCTCTATATAGACAGGCCTGGATTGCGCAATAGAGGCAAGGCAATTGGCGGTGAGTTTTGAACCAGTAACCTGTTCAAAACTGAGCTAGATTGTGGGTAACTGTATGAGAAAGTACCGAGTACTTGTGAGGAGTATTGTACTGAGTTTGTTACTTGATTTCTCCATTATAATATACACAATAGCTGCGGGGTTTTCAGCTATAAGCTTTCCCCATACATACCGTGTTAATGTGTATGATGATTTGATGTGTTATCGCTTGATTTTATTTCCGCATGTTTGATGATCTGAGTGGAAGAGATTATGTGTTGCATATAAATTCGAATTGTATGTGATCAGGATAGTCTCGGTGGATAATTAATCATTATTCAGCAAATTTCTACAAAGAGGGGATCCTCACTTCCTCTTAAAGGTTACTATACCAATCCTGGTAGCACTGTACCTTTTGTCATCCCCAAGCTCAATATGCATCTGGAGATCTTTCTCCTCCAGGTCATTGAAAAAATCTCTACACCTTGTCATGTGGAATGAGGCACCTGAGTCCAAGTACCACACACTCTCCATCATAGTGCTGGCCATGCATGCGATAAGGTTGAATTCTAGCTTGAACTGCAAATCCAATGCTTCATTTGCTGCTCTTCCTGAATTCTTCTTGCTATAATTTTTTTGTGGAAACTTTGTAGTATAGTGCCTGAATTCATGAAAATTGAATCATTTAATTTTGGACAAGTATTTCTTCTTGCCCCCTTGGCTGGATTCTGGTTTGGTTTGATATTTCTTCCCTTTTCCCTTCTTTCCCTTTCCAATCCTTGCAAAATTTTCTTCATCCTCACCCTTGGATTAACTTCCATCTCTGGTATTCTACCTAATCTTTTCTTATACCAAATCGGACCATAAGTGTTCCCAATTTGGTAATTTCTCCCTCCCTTTCACTGAGTCCTCGTAGCTATGCGAAATTTTGGGAAGGCCTAGAAGAGCTAGGCTTGTCAGGTCCTCTTATGCAACATTCACACCAACCCCTTCAAGGTCATCCCAAACTTGTGTAAATCTGGTGAGATACTGTGAATAATACCATTCTTATGCATCTTGATATTTTTAAGTTTCTCTTTGAGGACATATTTTCTATGGCCACTGCTATTCTTAAATAGCTCTGTCAGTGCCTTCCACATTGTGAAAGGAGTTTCTCTGCCATGGATATTCGAGACAATGTGGTCTCGCACTCCCTTTGAGATTATTCTCCTCACCTTAGCTACATCTTTCTTCCATTGAGCGAGGCTTTGGGCATCAACTGATCCCGATTTTGGAATGTTTCTATTGACATGTTCCAACAATCCATTGTCATAAAGTATCACCTACATGCGATCCTTCCATGCAATGAAATTTGAGTCGCCTTCCAAGGCAGAATCTAATCTCAGTCCGATGAAGGTCATTCTCCCAACTTTGAAGAAATCATGCTACACTGAAGTTGCAAATTTGAACCACCTAAGGAACAACTTCAAAATTCCCATTCTAATGTGAATCCTTCTTTGATACCATGTAGAAATTTGGTGATAGAATTGAAATTTGTCAATAAATTTAACTTGAATCAAGAGATAAAATTCTACTCTACTGCTCTGTGGAAATGAATTCATAATTTATAACAACAATCACAAACATGCATCAATCACATACACAAGTACATAGATTTATCTAGGGGACACCAACTGGTAAAAACTCCTTAAGTCTACTTGCATTAATCATATGAATAAAGAGTGTATTACAATTGCTTGCTCGCTCTAAGCATAACCTACAAGTGAATAACCTATCTCTTTTCTCAATGAGAAGCTCGAACCCAGACTTCGTCAATTTCTGGCTCGGATTTAGCCCCTATTTCCTTGCAAAAATCTTGAGGAATTAGGCCCCTATTTTTTTAGGAATTTTCCTCCAATTGATTGTGCAATTGCCAAGGTTGATCCTCTGATTGCATGTAACACCTATACACTCAAGACTAGTCTACAATTGGTGTTACATTGCCTTGGAATCTCCACCACAACTGGGGAACTCAAATTCTCTGCATGACTAGCTATTTTTGGTTGATTGATTAGTTAACTAGATGATCATTGAGTTAGACTACTGTCCCATTGCATAATTGACATCCAACTAGTTCTATCAATAGTTAAAACTAGTTTAACTGAATACAACAGGAAATAACTGAACTTGATTGCTACAAATTAACAATCACATATGATTAACTGAACTCCAAGCCCTCAAACTCGAATTTACTGAGATAGCTGGGTGACAAGAACCATGCCACCCTAGTTAACTACCTCCAAGTCGTCTACTGATGTGGAAATTCAATTTTTTGCAATTTGACCAAGGCAAAGTCAAATTGGGACTTTCTTGCTACACTTCTCAACGAAATAAAATTAGCTAATTCATTTGTTATGGAGGATTTAGCTACTGCAAAGAAAACCCTTGGTACGAGAATAATAAGAAATAAGAGAAATCATAAATTAACATTGTCTTGAAGTGAGTACATAGAAGAGGTGTTGGAAAGATGTAAAATGAAAGATGCAAAACCAATTAGCACACCTTTCACTAGCCATTTCAAATTGACTAAGGAGATGTGTCCCAAGACATAAGAGGAGGTATACTACATGTCCAAGGTTCCATATTCATCAATGATTGATAACTTAATGTATGTGATGGTGTGCACAAGGCCATATGTTGCATATGCGATGGGAATTATGAGCAGGAATATGAACAATACAGGTAAAGAGCATTAGAAAGCAGTAAAGTCAATTATTAGGTATTTGAGAGGTACTACTACTAGGGAATTATGCTTTGGAGCCTTTGAATATTGTTCTACAAAGATATGTTGACTCAAATATCACAAGTGATATAGATAGAAAGAGGAGCACCATAGCATATGTTTTTTTTGTAGATGGAACAACAATAAGTGGAATTTCGAAATTGCAAAGGGTTGTTGCACTTTCAACAACAAATGCAGAGTATGTTGCTACTATAGAGGCTAGTAAAGAGATGATTTGGTTACGTAAGTTCATGGAGGAATTATGAAAGAAGAAGGATAATAGTAGGTTGTATAGTGACAGTGACAGTGCCATTCACTTTTCAAAGAACTCAACCTTTCATTCCAAGACTAAGCATATACAACTCAAGTACCATTTCATATGATAACTTTTGGAAGAGGGACAATTGAAATTGGAGAAGATACATACTAGGAAGAATCTTGTAGACATGTTAACAAAGGTGATGCCCAAGGATAAATTGAGTTTATGCTTAGTTTTAGTTGGTATTTAAGCATGATGATGAAGATGAGAAACTAGAAATATCCAAAGTTGAAGCATCACCCAATAGGTGTAGTTGTAGTGGAGTAGTTATAATTAGTTTCCAAGTGGGAGATTGTTGGTTGCGGAGTCTGATTATTTTATTGATTCAAAGGTCTTGTTTTTAGTCGTGTTTGGACCCCAGTTCATGATGGGGGGTTGTAGTGGGACTCCCCCCCTACTATTTTTGGTAGGCGGTAGCGACAATTCTTTAGAGTTCCCCATGGTAGGGGTTTATGGGTAGTGGTCTTTAAGATATTTTTTGAAAAAATTTCATAGTCAATGTAGATCGTTCATCATTAGGTCATCGATTTGACAATAGATGTTATGTTAGGGTTTTTACCCTTAGAAGGAAACCCTCTTTTTAATGAGGGAATTGTATTGCGACTGTGTATTATTGAGATATCATTGTAATTAGGAGAGATGAGAATACTAGAGAGAGAAGAAGAGGGTGTAGCGAATGTTTTGTGGGTTGTAATCCCTTCACTTCATTGGACAGAATAAAAGGAATGACTCACTATTTCTCTTTGGATGTAGCCCAAATTAGGTGAATCATGCATATTGGTGTCTCATTTGTATTGCTTCAATCTATGCTTTATTTCTGCATTCATTTTGATTTTAATGTTCTATGATTTTATTCCTAACACTAAAGATGAATTAACTGCACTAAAAGTGTCATTTTTCACTTCTTGTCTAAAGGTTTACCATCATCACCAAGTGACATTCATAAAGTATAAACTAATAAAATAATCGAAAGAAGAAAGAATACATGCATAAATGATTACAAGGCCAAACGATGATTATGTAGACAAGATCACAACCAATTTTTGGAAACATTCTTGGGCCCTGCATGTCTTTCACTGTCTTAAGACATTTTGGTAGCATGCTTTCAATTAGTCATTCTTCTTCCTCTTCATGCCAAAGGCATAAGGCCTCTATTTGGAGAGTCTTAAGCACTAATTATAGATCCCATCTTGCAACAATTGCATGTGGTAAGAGCTTCTCCAACTCTTCACAACTATTCTCTACTTCAATTGTAAACAATTTATCTATATGAACTAATTCTCAACTATTTAGAGTTAATGTTTTGTAATGCCAAAAACATACCTTATTAACATCACTAGAAAAAAAATCTATGTTCAAGAAAAATAACAATCAATAAACAACACTGCACTTAACCATTACTTAACCATTACCCTTGTTAAATCTGCAATAAAAATAACTCATTTAACAACATCAATAATAAACAACATTGCACTTAACCATTGCCCCCCTGTTAAATGTGCAATAAAAATAACTCATTTAACAACATCAATAATACATTAAAATTAAAATCTATATTTAATTATTACACATAATGTTCAATTCCCAATACATAATACCCATACCCCACAATAGAAAATCGATATGCAATACCATTAATTAATGAACCATGCTAATAATTCACCCTTCATGATGATCACCCTAATTTTAAGTATTTTCAAATATAAATTGAACACAAGGTTGTTTTTGTTCAATGCTATTAACAAAGTGAGTGGATTTTGTAGGTGAATAATAAATTGTGGATACTTACCAACTTGGATATTAAGAATATGAGTGCAATATTAATACTTTTGAAAAACTATACTTAATGCAGATAGTTAATATTGATATGCATTGATCAAATACTAAACCTGTTAGTGGCATTAAAATAGTTTAAAATAGTTTTATTAGATGTTTGGTTCTTTATTCAAAGCATAAACAATAGAGACTAAAATAAAATGTCTAATGATTAAATTTTAATGGTACGTAGAGTAGGTGCTTTAGTCCTCTAGGCTAACGTGAACAGATAAAATAGTAACCTAAATTATAGAACCACGATGCCTATCAAAATATGGGTGCGGGTTTCGAGAAGAAGACAGCGTATATACACTCCTCTCTTCCAGCAACTATCTATGAAAAAGTCATTTAGATGTACGACATTGTGACATGTAATTTAATTAAGAGAATTATACTTATATTATTTGCAATATTCCCGAATGCATTAAATAATCATTTATCAAATCACAATTTTGAAAGTCCACCCCATGTTGAAAGTCCACCCCATTTTTATCGTAATCATATGCATGCTATCCACATATACATGGGAAAATTCGAAAAATTTAAAATAGTTTTTATAAAATCAATTGTATTGTAATTTATATTTATTATTATTATTAGAATACAATTTATATTTATTATTATTATTATTATTTTTCTAATGAAATTAGTAAATGAAATTGTATTGTAATTTATATTTATTATTATTATTACAATACAACTTATATTTATTATTATTATTATTATTTTTCTAATGAAATTAGTAAATGAAATTGTATTGTAATTTATATTTATTATTATTATTAGAATACAATTTATATTTATATTTATTATTATTATTATTATTTTTCTAATGAAATTAGTAAATGAAATTGATAATTGAAATGTGCTTGTAATTTGTAATTACAAGGATTTTGTAATTTTATGATATATTATTAATTTTGTTTTTTATTATTATAATCATTAAGTATATTATGAGTATTTTTGGACATAGGTTAATTGAAAATAATAAAAAATCTTATATTATTTTATTTAACTTGTTTTTGTTAAATAAAATAATTCAAAAACTTATAGTTATTTATATTAATCATAATTTTATTAGATAATGAAATATTATATTTTGCCGATATATTATGGTGTATTCTGATAGTAATAATTGAAATCAATATGATCATATATCATAAAACATATTTATATTCAAATATTTATGGCCTAAAAATTGCATACATGAAAGAAAATATAGCAATTTCAACTTGAATAAAATTGTATTAATACATCTATCAAATCATGAACAAAATATCAAAAGTTCAAAATACAATAATATATATTTTGATTATGCATTTTACTAAGATTGTAGAAGGACTTCATTGAAAGCTATGTGGCAGTAAGTCTGAGCATTATCCTCTAGATGTTTAGTAATTTTGATACTCACAAATTCTGAGAAGTGCCTTCTTTAGAGAGAGAGTCCATTGTTGTATTGCGCTCCTTGTAAATATCACAACATGAAACATAGTAAAAAACACAATTGATGCATAGGATCTCTTCGACAATGGGCAACAGGAGGTGGTTATGACGTCTCTGAACCTCATCGAACCAATTCACAACAATCATGGAATCTCCAAATACCTGTAAAGATCTGCAACCCTTTTCCGTGGCAAAAAGAAGAAGGTATTTCAGTGCTAACAATTATGTAAAATTGTTTGTTCCTCTTCCCAGTACAATCCACAATAGCCATTTTTGAGAGAAGTGAATATACTGCAAGAACTTAAGCAACTACCTTATCAGGGGACGATAACTACTCCTAGAATATAGATTTGTTTCTAGCAATCCACACCCCAACATATGAGTGGGGGAATATTCCTATATTGTTTTATACTTACTTGAACTCAAAAAATTCAATTAACAATTATTTAATATTATCACCAACTTAATTAATAAAAAATATATTAATTCTTATTTATATAAATTTATATTATGTACTTGTCAAGTCCTGCTAACACAACCAATTGAGCATGGACTTCATTAGCAAGACGACCCATGATCAAACCTCACGGGGGGTGGTTGTGTCCTGTGCTAGGGGAGGAGACATGCTAAAAAATCGGTTGTGCCTTGTGCTAGGAGGAGGAGACATGTTAAAAAATCCAATCACCTTAAGGCCAAATAAATATTAAACCTTCAAATATTTTTACAATATACTCAAATAAATACACATACAAATAAAACTTCAACACAATTTCCCATAATTTATTGAAACCTGTATTATGATAAATAAAAATCAAGCCTTTTAATAACTCTTACAATGATGCTAAAACTATTACAAATACTTTGTCATGGAACCTCAATACAACTTCCCATAAATAAATTAACTCTTACAACGATGCTAAAACTATTATAAATACTTTGTGATGGAACCTCAATACAACTTTCCATAAATAAATTATGAAAATGACTTTATTTATGATTAAATCAAATAACAAATACCACATTAAATATAGGTCAAATAAATCTTACAATCTACATTAACAATAATTAAAAAAAAACTTTTATACCATAAAATTATTTTACATAACCACAATATACATTTTATAGAATTACAATCTCTTCACATAAACCTTTGGAAATTTTACTTACATCTTTTAATGAGAATATGTTAACATTGGTTTATTTTATAGAGTTACAATCTCTTCACATTAACCTTTGTAAATCTTACTTATACCTTTTAATGAGAATATATTAACATTGGTTTCTTAGCATTATTTTTTTAAAGATAAAATTATTAGAAAATTAAGCCAGCTCATCATCCATTTAAATAAGAAAAAAACTAACAACAATAAACTCATAATCCCATAAATTATTTTTAATCTCGTTTCATTTCATTTCATTTTAATTTAATACAATCTCACTGTCCCATAATTAACCGGTGGGGACTAATTACTACGTCGGAGCAACGCGTGTGGTAAGATGTCCCTTTCACGAACGCTAAATTCTAATTCGATATATATTTCTATTTTGTAGAATGAAATGAAACTGATCAATGAGGGGAGGTTAGTGGCGATCTGTAAACAGCGCTTTTACTGGAAGAATTAACAATTAACTCGTGATAATTTAGGGGAGCAAACAGAAACAAAGAAGTAACCTTGCACGTACCCAATATTCATTTATTTGCATTGTCTGTGTTGGAGCCTCTGGTCGAGGCAGCCGGGCTGTATCTCGCTACTCCAGCCGCCCAATTCCCACTTTTTTTGGTTCTTCGTTCTTTAAACCAAAATCACGGTTATTCTGACCGGAACCAATTTGACGGATAATTGCCAAAAGCTTCAATATCAGACACTTGAGATCATCTTGCATCTGTATTGGTATTCTGGGAAAAGAGTAGGGTAACAGAGCATGGAAGCTTCTTCCGATCTGCTAAAGGGGAAGACCTTCTCAATAGACCTTTCGAGCGATGGCGCTGCGCGTTTGCGGGAGGCCGTTAACCAGAAGCTTGAGGATTTCATGGGCTACACGGATGATATTTTAGCGGTGGGTTAATGCTGTCATCCCTTGTTTTTTTTCCTTTATGTGTCGGTTTTTATGCTTGTGCATTGTGGAGTTTTAGGGCTTGGGTTAAAGAAATTAATCATATATGGATATGGTCATTCTGTCGAATTGTCATGGAATTCGATTGGATGGTGGTAGGATTGATGCCCTTTGATGGCGAATTCGTTATATTTTGGATTCTTCGCAAGATATTGCATGAAGTTCTGAACAACAGAGAAAATTTACCCGAATATTGATAGTACCTTTATAGAACTTGCTGAGATATGAACACATACCAAATCATCGAGTTTGCTGTGTCTTTTCCGCTCTCAATAACGTTGAACTCCTTCGCAATGTTCTGTAATCGGCAAAACAGGGAATTCCAGAAACATTAAGCTCTGAATAAAAACCACGGGAGCTTTAGGTTTATCTTAGGGTTTAGAATTGAGGGTTTGTCATTCTTTCAGCGGGCGTTGATCATATACACAAGCAATATAAGCTCCCTTTCTATTTTAAATTCAGTACACTTTCCTTCATCCAGTCTTGCTTTTTGTCTTTCCATCAGAATAGTGGGGATGAAGCTTAATGAACTGATAAATGGGATTGAATTTCCACTTGCAGGAGTATGTTGCTGTACTTGTCTGTCATGGAAAGCAACAGGATCAGGCAAAGAAAGATCTGGATGCATTTCTTGGCAATCACAGTGGTGCATTTGTGGCATGGTAATTCAGTCTTTTCACAAATTTCTTGTTTTCTCTGTTCTTTCGTGTCAGGATTATGAGGGCTTATTGCTCTTATCATAGAATGGAAATAACATGTTAGACTTTTCCAATATAATGCTCAAAATGTATAATGTTTCGTATGTAACTGAGATGGGTTCATTTGACCAAATAAAACAATGCACATTATCATAGTTGTCTTTACTTCACAAAATTCCAAGTTTCCTCCAAAGGGCTATAAACAACAGTATTTCAATCAAAATAGTTATCTTGAGGTGCAGATGAATCTATCAGGGGCAGATATTTCTCTGGTCCACAACAATTAACGGTAATTCTAGACAAGATAATATGTACCCTAAGACACAGTTTTCAAGGCAAAGTTGCGTTTGATGATTTCTAGTGATGTTTAATTTGTTCTTTAGGTACTTCTTTAAGGAGATAATGCTTTTGTCGTTTGTAAATGAATTTTTTGATTTTATTTTAAATTAATGCACATATCCTGAAACCAAGATTGTATGGTGCTTCGAGTAGAATATGAGAAACAATGCTGGCTAGATTGTAATATCATAACCTCTCACTCACAAGTATATACTTGGTGGAAGCAAAACAAAACAGAGAAACTTAACATTGCGCAAGAACATCAGGCCGATTGGTTTCCTCAAACAGTTTCCTTTCATGCTTTAAGCGATAGTCTTACTTGGTTGAGGTTTCTTCTTTTGCAACCTCTTGCTTTGCTGTAATATGATTTTTCACCTGAGGGCATCCTTACTTCTGGACTTTTTTTTTTTGAACCAGCTTCCTCTTATCACGATGGGCCAATATGCCCAGATTTAGCATTATAGGGAACCATTAACACCTTTTTGTATAATTTCCTTGAAATTCTGCAACTGCTGTAGTAAACAATTCTGAAACTAACTTGTGACACCAAGGTCCAAGACACAAAGTTCTCTACTCTTTTGCAGAAGAATAAAACAGAATTAAAAACACATTCACACAATACAGTAACACATGATTTTTCTAGAGAACCCTACTTGGAAAACCCTCTGCTAGCAGTAGAATTTTATTGACAAAGTTGAGCAAATAGAATTAATTACAAGGCAAATTGTTTCACTATAGAACAAGGCTGTTCTTTCTGCTGAAACTTTGCTGAAACCTGCTTGCAACAACCCTGTCCTTAGCTCCTAAATCCTTGCGCTGGAAACCTCCTATTTCCTAGCGTAATAGTGGCCCTATCTTCTAGGAATTAGTCCTAATTCCTAGTGCACACCAGCACAGATTTTTTCTGCCAAAACTCTGTGTATAGGTCTCTCCTTCATGCTCTTCCTAGCTCTGCTAGCTCACACACAAAACTCATGCTATCTATTGTCTTGTCTCACAACCTGTAGAAAATTAATGTCTGCTTTAGCCCACCCAATTGCAAATTCTTGCAAGGTTTAATGCCCGAAACACATCAATAGCATATGACTGATATACACAGCATTTTCTGCATTTAACTTGAAACAATATAGAGCTACTCTACATTTCAGTTTCAGCTGATAATAGAAAAAAATAAGGCAAGCATACACATGAATTTTACACTGTTTTTGGTCAATTTGACCCTGGAAAAACACCACAGTGGGGAAAACCAGGTCTTCTAGGAGGATTTTATTTTGCTTCTTAGAATTTTTGTTACAACAAAAATACAACTAGAGATTAACTTATCTCTTCCCTTTTGAAGAAGCATCAGTGAAATCCCATTCTCAGACTGAGTTCTGAACTATGTCTTCAACAAATGTTCAGTTCTCCTTTGTCGAAATTACAGTCCTCTCAAATGCTCCTTCCTAGGAATTCGAGCCACACCGACAATCACAGGTTCCTTGAAACTCGGTTTCATCACAGAAAATATGCATAGGTGTTTTTATCGGCTGTTAACCGCCCTGGAATGTGAGCAAATACACTCCAAAACAGCTCTTTAAATATCACTGATATACCACTAAAACCAGGCCTGAGATTCTCGCTGGTCCTAGTCCAACAATCTCACTGTCTCCCACAGAAATATGCTGCTAAAACACTTGCCCATGGTAAGGAGTAACTGAACTTGACTCCAAAGAAGCCCTTGACCTGTGTACAACCACTGGCTGTGACAGTCTCCCAAAATTTCGTGCTCCCTTAGCTTTAATTCGGCCTTCTAAGGATTTGATTCACTGTGGTCTTGTTCCTAGTTCTTGCTGTAGAATTTCTTCACCAAATTCTCTTCCTCCTAGCTCCTTTCCTCTTCTCAATAATTCTCATGAGGATAAATGAAGTAGCTCTTCCTCACTGCCTCCAAATGCAAACACGAGCTCCACAACTTGGCTGGATTCTGCTCTAATTTGAGCTCTCCTTGGAACACAACCTCCTTCTTTAGCTGTCTCGAGCTCCTCTCAAGCTTCCCTACGCTCTCCTCTCTCTTTTGAGAAGAATAATGAAGAGCCATTCATTTCCTTTACCTTTTGTCTTTCTTTTGAGAGGGAAGCCTAACCCTAAAGATCAAGGGTTGAGATTAAATCTCAGCCCATGAGATCTATGGTTGAGATCAAGTTCCTAGTTGACCCCTTTCTCATGACGACCCCCTCACTTAAAAACACTTCCCAGTACCTTTTAATGTTTTAGTACCATGGTGACTTTTTCTCTCGTAAAGTGACGTTTAAAACATAAAAATCATCTTAATAACATAAAGTGAACTTAGTACTTTACACATAAAGTCACACTAATAACCCATGTGACTTTAAAAAATTAGAAATACAAGGTACACAACTCATAAAAGGTACTTTAGCTCCTGGACATTAATAAACACATAATGTCACTTAGACAAAAGGATATTAATGTGTATTCCTAGGCCAAAAGGATAAATGCCTAGTAAACACTTCTTTGGTACCATTTTCACAACACTACTTTGTGCTCACAAAACAATGATCCAATTCTGTGCCTTAGCCCTCCTTATAAGCAATTGGCATCAGCTAAAGCTGGCAAGTTTATTTTTGGAACTTGGTCTTGTGATTGATTAGTTAACTGAGTCTAACTGACTCATATAATTCGTCCTGCCTCAATTTAGAAATTGAAGCTCACTTGCTTGGCCTTTTCCAAAGATAACTCGCCTTAGGAGACAAACTATTGAGCCTCCAACTATACACATGAGTTAACTTGCTTCATGAACTCACCCTAATTTTTAGGAACTCGTGCATGCTAAAGACAAGATTGCTTGTGGTCTCTTTGACTAAGGCACAAGTCAAAGAAGACCTTACTAGCTACTATTTTCAACACTCCCTCTTAGTGAGGAAGGTGCTTCTGGAAGAACCTTGTCCACCTGGATCTGTCTTCTGTTGCTGCAGCTGCTCCCTTTGAACTATAAGACTTCCTTGCTTTCTTCTACAAAACCTAATATGAAGACCTGTTCTTTCCCAGCATGCTCTGCGAGTCTATCACTTCAGTCATAAGTCCCATGTACCCTATGTACCTCTGTGGTTGTTTCCTCTAGCTGAAGGTGATATTGGAAGATCCGAATCTCTCCTAATATCTCTTAAAAAAAATCCTCTGCCCACTTGGCTCAAACTCTCCCTATGCTAGGAGTCACTACTTGAGTGGCTGCCTCCACTCGCCCTGGGCTATGCTCCTCATCATCTTGCAAGCCGATCCAATTGTCAACTAGCTTAGACTCAAACCGAGATACTGGTTGAGGCTCCATATTGAGTAGCTTCTTCTCAGGTACTCTAATCTGCGCTTGCTCTAAAGACTCCCTTTGAGTTCTGCTCTCCTCAACTATCACTTCTCTACTCTGAGCTCTCCCTACCTTGCTGCACCTATCTCGACTCTCTACCTAGCACTTGTAGAGATTCTTCATCCTCACACCTATCTACTTCTTACATCTAGAAGCTAAGTGTTGGAGGGAAGCCTTACCTCTGCTGAAGATGACATCATAACCCTTGTCCTCAAGGGTAGTTACCAAAACAAGATTCTTCTTTAATCATGGAACATAGAGGGCATCTTTGAGATGGAGGGGATTACTTGACTCCATCTGTAAACTGACAATATCAACTCCTCTAGTTGCATAGATACCATTATCTCCTACCTCAATCTGAAACTGCACGTCCTTCTCCTTCAGGTGGCTGAAATTCTTCTTGTTCCCGGTCATGTGGAAGGATGCTATCTATTGTGCTTGCCGTGCAAGCAATCAATGAGAAATCTTTGTCGAACTGGGCAGAAAATGCATTTACCTTCGCTGATGCAGGTACATTATCCTTACTGGACTCCTTCCGCTCAGGACACTTAGTGGCTTAGTGTTCAAACTCATGGCGATGGAATCATTTGATCTTGCTTAGATCCTTCTTCTTGCCCTTCTAACTAGACTCTACCACTCCTTGCCCTACTTGCCCTTGGCCTTGTTGCTCTTGCCTGCCAAGGAAAAGTTCTCCTTGCCCCCTGTCTTCATCGATCTACCGTCTATGGTCCCTCTTCGGATCTCTTCCTGAACGCAATCAATCCATAGCATTTCCTAATTGGGAAAATTTTCTCTGCCACTAACAACACCTTGGAACCCATACCAAGACTTGTGAAGTCCTAGAAGAACAAAACTCACAAGGTCATGCTCTAGTATAGTCACACCCACACCACCTAGCTCATCTCGTACCTGAGTGAACTTTGATAAGTACGCGACGATGGGCTCATCCGAATACTCCTTAGCTTCTCCTTAAGAGCAAGCTTCTTGGTATCGCTGGTACTTTGATATAGATCTAAAATAGTTTTGAACATTTCATAAGCTGTCTTCTTCTCATGGATATGAGGAACTATATGTTCCCTGACCCCTTATAGAATAATCCTCCTTGCCTTGATATCATTCTTAGTATGACGGGTCAACTGTTGGGGATTTTGCGGTGTTGTTATAGCCCGCTTCACAAATTCTCCCACCCCATTATCCTCCAAAACTATCATGATCCTCCCTTTCCATGAAACGAAGTTTGATGCTCCCTCTAAATTGTGATCTGCTCTCAAACCTTGGTACACTATCCTACTTCCCCAGAGAGCTCTCCAACACCTGCCCACTAACAGCTTAGTAGTCCTTCACAAGAGGCTGTACTTAGGGCACAATAGGGCAACTTCTTACAACCCTCCAACCTGTTCTTAAGCTGCCCACACAACTGTCCAATAGGACCTCACCCACTTAGCAAAACAGCAAAACATCAACTTGAGAATAACATTCAACATACCTTAACCGACAGACTTCTTCTGCTTGTTGAGGTCACGCCCCTGTGCAATTACCTGAAGTTTTTGGCCCTCTGATTAGGGCACATCGTGCACCCACGTCAACCCATAATCTGCTGCCTCAACTTCGCAAACCTTTCTCCAGCTCCTTAAGACCACAGACCATCCCTAAACTAGGGCTCAGTCCCTCCTGTAACAACACAAAAAAAACTTGGCCTGTTTTGCAAGATGTTTGCACCACAAACAGTGCACAGAAACACTGCCCAAAATGCTCCTCTTCCATGCTGCCTGCTCCTGCCTAACTTCTCCTAATCAGTCACAAGGAAAACGAACCAAAACCAGTCCTCTTCTCCACTTCACTAGGCTCCTTTAGGCTTGCAGCTATTTCAGAGAGATTCTCCTTATGATGTTGCACTAGGATGTGCCAATCAACTTGTACTGGTCTTTATTCTGTTCCTTGTTCTGATACCATGTAGAATTTCTTTGAAAACTTTGCAACTGCTGTAGTAAACAATTCTGAAACTAATTCGTAACACCAAGACAAAATTTCTCTACTTTTTTGCAGTGAAATAGAACAGAATTAAAAACACATTCACACAATACAATAACACAAAATTTTTGTAGGGAACCCTACTGGGAAAACCCTTTGCTTCCTGTAGAATTTTATTGACAAAGTTGAGCAAATAGAATTAATTACGAGGCAAATTGTTTCACTAGAGAACAAGGTTGTTCTTTCTGCTGACACTTAACTGAAACCTGCTTGAAACAACCCTGTCCTTAGCTCTTAAATCCTTGCGCTGGCCTGCCCCTATTTCCTTGCACTGGAAGCCTCCTATTTCCTAGCGCAAAAGTGGCCCTATCTTCTAGGAATTAGTCCTAATTCCTAGCGCACACCAGCAAGGGTTTTCTCTGCCAAAACTCTGCATATAAGCCTCTCCTTCACACTCTTCCTTGCTCTGCTAGTTCACACACAAAACTCTTGCTCTCGATTGTCTTGTTTCACAACCTTGTGCTCACAAAAAAATGATCCAATTTTGTGCCTTTGTCCTCCTTATAAGCAATGCGCATTGGCTAAATATGGTAAGTTTATTTTTGGAACTCGGTCTTGTGATTGACTAGTTAATTGAGTGTAACTGACTCATGTAACTCATCCTGCCTCAATTTAGAAACTGAATCTCACTTGCTTGTCCTTTTCCAAAGATAACTCGTGCTAGGAGACAAACAACTAAGCCTACAACTATATGCATGAGTTAAACTGCTTCATGAACTCATCCTAATTTTTAGGAACTCATGCATGCTAAAGACAAGATTGCTTGTGGTCTCTTTGATTAAGGCACAAGCCAAAGAAAACCTTACTCACTACTATTTTCAACACTATATATATATATATATATATATATATTGAAACTTGGAAGGAAATCATTATGAATAAATGAGCAAGAACATTTACATGAAAAACATAAATGACAAACAATATTCCACCATCGCTTATAATGGTATCCTCATCATTAGTCACTATTTGCCTCTACCTAAATCCTCTTGAGGCATCAATCAACACCACCTAATTTTGATGAAACTACCTAATCCAAACTTTAAAATATGGTATGAAAAGCTTAGTGTGCCCAATCAATGATTTTTTGTTTGAGGGAAGGGTACATTTTTGCTAAGGCAATGATAGAGGAGTCCAACAAGCAATATCACTAACATTGGGGTGCATAAATCTCTTGATTAATTTCCAACTCCATATCCTTATACATGATAAAATCTAATGAAAATGCTGCAATCCTACCAATCTTGAAATCTCAAAAAATGTTAACTCTGTTGAATTTTGAATGGGATATGAAATTCTACTTTCTCGATATGAAGTTAAATGAGGTGGGAACCACTTTTAAACATCCTGAGACAATGAATGGTAATGTTAAAAGTTTAAGTAAAGGTTTTACTTTAAGACTTTAACATTACCATTAATTGCCATCATTTTAATGCAAATTGTGAGTGAAACCTGATTTTAAATAAAAATTTCCAGTGTTCAAGGTTTTTAGAAGTCTCATTAATTCATAATTATCCTTTAATTAGGCATTAAAATGAAAAATGTGGTTCCCAACATTTAAATTGAGGCAAAATCAAACAAATTTCATTTGGAAACATGTGTACAGATGTTGAAATGCATTTCTCATGTGAAATACGTTTCATATGAATTGAAATGTGCTTCGAGTGCATTTTAGTTGTCTTTCAATGGCTCGATATGAAAATGTAGCTGGTATGCAGGGGTGGGCAATGTTTCCTACAACATAGATGCCTTCTCATATTTGGAAATTTGTTTTGTGGCTGATTAAATGTGCCGTTATTTCCTCTTCAATTTGTTGTTCCTTTTGACAGGTTGCCTTTAGGGAGTCTATGATTTGATAAATGAAATATCTAGTGGTTGTGGTTGAAGAGTATAGAGGTTGGACATAGGTGAAAATACCAATGTTTTGAAAATCGTGATCGGGATTAAATCGGCGAGGGGAAAAAATCGGAAAAAATCGTAAAAATCGGGAAAAAATCGGTAAAAATTGGGAAAAAATCAGCACATACAAAAATATTCATTTTTTTCAATTTTTTTAATATCTAAAGCACTCACAACATAAAATAAATGCATTGACACATAAATATGAAAAAAAAACTAATATATAAGATGTGTAATATCATATCTAGTGCTACATCACACATAATAGTGAATCATGTCCTGAATACTAAGTCTTGAGTCTCAACTCAACCTCAAAATATCAACAAAAAATATAGTAATGTATCTCATATCATGAGTCATAATGTTATATACAAAGGAATGCACCAAATAACCTATACTACTGATTTCCTCTGCCCTTCTTGCGAGAAAATGTAACAACTTTCCCTCTAGACGAAGAAGCTGGCGGGGTTGGCAATGGACTCTATTGTGCTCTAGAACCTGAAGCACCAGAACGTAAAGCACCAGGAGCTAAAGGAGGCAGACCACATCCTCTACTGGTAGCAGGGGTAGGTGGTGTCACCTCTTCCTCCTGTTGTTGCTCCTCCTCCTCCTCCTCCTCCCCCTCCACTACCTCCTGCTCTATCCAATCAGGGGCTGACTCCATGATAGGCCTCTTCGTTGGGTGTGGAGCTTGATTATCTTGTTTATTTTGTATCACAACGTTGGACCCCTGTTCCTTAATGGGGCGGCAACGTCGCCCGTAATTAAACGCTGCCTAGGGGGGGGGGCGTTTGCGACTTTATGGAGCCCCCCCTGGCGGAGGGTTTCGGGGGCAGCGCCCTCGAAGCTAAAAACAGATGTAAAATTGCCTTGTAAAAGTATAGTAATTTCTAGTCAATTTGGGCCATTCATTAGGCGGATCGTGTCCTCTCAAGATGACTTCTCCTCCTCCTTAGCTCCCTTTCTTGCCCTCTGTCTGCCAAAATGACAAAAAAAAAAAATTAGTTTTTGAACTTATTGGGTTGCTGTTTGATGGGCCTACGATTTTTACCAAAAAAAATCGCGATTTTTGGCGATTTTTTCAAATAATCCAAAAAATTGCCCAAAAAATCGCCGATTAAATCGGCCTTCCAAAAAAATCGTGATTTTCAAAACACTGGAAAATACATTCTTCTTCAACGCCGCTTTTGTTAAAAAGAGAAATTTACTCTAATAATAGTGGATTTCTTCCATGTAACAATCCTCCTAGGAATTTTATTCTAATAATCCAAGCAACTAAGATTCAATTTGATCCATTTTAGAACCAAGTGCAGTATCCTAACTAGCAATACTAACTTACTAATAAGAAGCTTAACCATGATTATAGTAAAAATAACTCATGTGTGAAACCTTATATTAGCCGCATGTGAAACCTAAAAGTCCTTATTAAGACCTAGATATCAAGTGATTACACATCTATTGTTATATTGTTATGTAGGCTAGAACCTTTAATGGTTCCATTTCATTATAATTGTAATCGTTGTCTCTTGTATATTTATTAATGATACCTATTCTTAGGATCATCAAAGCTGGTCTTATACCTTGTCTTCATTGTGAAAGGAGGTTACCACCTTGAAGTGGATTGTAATTATGGGTTTCTTATCATTTTTAAGGTGTAAGGTGATGGTGAACTGTGAAATACTAAGCAACTTTAGCAAGATATTGGGGAACATCTGGTTAAAATTTTAGATTTTGGTTTGCCATAATTTTGGAGATATATGTTGTGGAAGTCAGGGTTTGTGATTGGTCTTGGAATTTGTTTCAAATGAGTCATCTTAGAATTTTCGTTATAATTTTTTTCTAGGAAGTTTCACAATGTGAAATTTTTATTGGATAGAGAATAAATCTCAAGGTACGTTTGAGAAAACTTTTAGATTTTGGTTTGCTATAATTTCATAAATATACCTCGTGGAAGTTAGGGTTTTTGAATGGTCCTCAAATTAGTTTTAGAAAAGTGATTGCGGAATTTTTGCTATAACCTTTTCTTGGGACACTTCAGGCTGAAATTTTCAAAGATTTGAGGAGATATAATGAAGTATTATAGGTAAGAAATTTATAATTATATTTGAAGAATTGGACACATGGCTCGCTATACAAATTTTCTCTTGGGAAGAAGCCAACAATCAACAAATTTTGGGAAAGTTACCATAACTTCCTCTTGGCACATCAAATTCTGATTAGAACGGTGGAATTGCAAAGAAGACATATCAGAGTATTGTAGGCCATAATTTTAAATTCAAAAGGGCTAAAATCTTAGAGATATGTCAAGAAAAAAGGTCAAAAGTTCTTTTATTCTCCAAATTAAGTTTTTAAAAGTATGTAGCTTACAAGTGTCAAAATTTTTGATTAGAGGATCCAATTTTTTTGGTGAGTGGAAGTTGTGATAAAGAGTATTGTTATTATGCCTCCAAAGAAAGCTATCAGGGAAGAAATAAAAGAATTACAAGCCATTCTATTAAAGGATCTCCCTAAAAGGGATATGGAGATCCAAAGAAATCATGAACATAAGGAGAAACATGGTGTTGAGAGTTGAGACTCAATCACATATGGGGAGCATTTGATCACAATTGGTGAGCACAAACATTTAATCACATAATTGTGAATTTTCAATCGAAGATCCATATCAATAAGTCTTAAAGTCAACACCAATTAATTACTACATTTCAAAGATCAATATGAGGAAATTTGATGGCAATGATTTGATAACATGGATTTTCCAAATGGAACATTGTTTTGATTTACACCAAGTGGCAACCTTACAAAAGGTAAATATTGCAGCCATGTTTTTAGAACAAGATCAACATGCATGGTATCAATGGTTTTACGAAAAGGAAAAATTATCCTATTGTATCTTTGACCATGTTTACAAAGGAATTGATAGCACATAATGGGGATATAATTTCTTGTTGTAAACCTTCAACAAGAAATTATAGTTATGAAGCACATTCAACAATTCCAAAAGTTGTTCGAGGGTAAAGAACATTTCAAAGGATAATTTGTTAAAAATATTGGAAACTTTAAAGGAAAACATCCAACATGATGTGCGTTTCTTTCAACCTAAATCTCTATTGCATGCTTTTAGTCTAGCGAGGAAAGTTGAAAGTAAAAATATGGCTACTAGTTGTTTAAAAATATATGGCTATTAGAAAAGAGGGTGCTAATAACTATAGAAAAAATCATGCTCCTTCTTCTAAATTGGCAAGGTTGACACCTTAGCAAATGATGAAAGAAGCCTTAGCAAATGGATGAAAGAAGAGAAAAATGACCATGTTTCAATGGTGACAACAAGTACATCAAAGGAAATAAATGTAGTGAGAAGAAATAATTATACATAGACCATGAAGATGAAGAAGATCAAGAAGTGGAATTGTTACAAGATCTAGAGCTAGAAAAGATTACATCAATAATATCTTGTGATATAATGGTCGACATAGTATTCTACAAACTCTCAAAATAGAATGATATATCAAAAAGAAAAATGTAACAATATTGATTAATTCAGCTAGTACCCATAACTTCATTAATTACAAAGTGGCAAAACTTCTAAATTGCTTTGTATATCCAACACTAGAATTTCAAGTAATGTTTGCAGATGGAGGGGACATAAATTGTTCGGGGAAGTGCCATATGATTAAGCAAAATATGGGAGAGTATTTATTAGATAGTTTCATGATTGCAATACAAATGGGTGGTGCTGATGTTGTATTAGGTGTTCAATGGTTACAACAATTGTGAACAATGGATCCTAATTTTCAAGATCTTTTCATAAAATTTTCCTTAGAAGGAAAGGAAATTGAGCTTAGAGTTATCCAAGGGAAACCTTATAAAATGATAAGTTCTAATAGCATGACAAAATTGCCGGAAAAGGGATACCATGGTTTAATTACACAATTGTGTTCATTAGATGTTCAAACATCTATATCCTTTGCTCTAGTGTATCTCTAAAAAGTTATTAACAATCATTCCAAGGTATTCATTTGCAAACTGGAAGACTACCATCTATATGCTTTAGGGGTATCTATATGCACAAAAGGTTCAGATTGAGCGTATGGTTCAGGAAATGTATTGGAGCATATTCATTTTAAAAGGAGGTTTCCACCTTAAAGTGAACTGTAATTATTGATTTCTTATCATAATTAGCAAGGTCCATAATGTAATTAACTCCCCCCATAATTGATGATATATATGTATGAAAATCCTTGTTGAAAATGGTAGCGATAAAGGATTCTTTGACTTGTGCCTTAGTCAAATAAATTCTAGTTCGAGTTTCTCCTTGGCATGCTCGAGTTCCTTATAAGTTAGGACAAATTCCTATAATTTAGGATTCGTTCCTAAAAGTTAGGATGAGTTATGAGGCAGTTAACTAATGTGCTAAAGTGGAAGGTTGGTTTTCTTATCTTCTAGTGCGAGATAATTTGGGAGAAGGACAAGTGATTGAATCTCAAGTTCTAGAATTGAGATGGTTGCATGAGTTAGTTAAACTTAGTTAACTCAATCTATCACAAAATCAATTTCCTAAAATATAGTTTGCTTGATTTATCCATTTGAATTGTTTTAAAAGGAGGAATGAAGGCACAATTGTATCATTATTGTATGCACTAGTTTTGTGTGAGAGCTTGTGAGAGAGCGTACCAAGGAGGAGTCTTGTGCGAATTGATAAAGGGAGATTTTTCCTTGGGAATATGCTAGGAAACAGGAGGCTATTTCCAGGATTTGCGTAAGGATTTCATAGCTCATTCAGGGAAGGCAAATTGGCATAGGGATTAGGGGTCTTGCATATCGTTTCAAGCTTTTAGTTCAAGTAGGGAGATCATTGTATTCTTTATTGAGACAAAGTTGTATTTGTAAGAGAAATATTACTCAGTCTTCTATCAATAAAATTCTCAAGCAAGCAGAGGGTTTTCCCAGTTGGGTTCCCTAGAAAAATTGTGTTGTTGAATTGTGTGATCGCGTATTTATTTTTGTTCCTATTTTGCTGCAAAATAAGTAGAGAAATTCCGTGTCTATATGAAAAGAAATTAGTTTCAGATTGTTCATATTAGCAGTTGCAGAATTTCGTGGATTTTCTACCTGGTATCAGAGAAGTGAACATAATAGATCAACACATAGACCTCAGATTTGGGAGAAAAGTAAGCAGGAGAAGAAGACTTCCAGTTTTAGTTTTCGTTGAGATGGCCACAACAGGTCTCAGGGATTAGGATAGACTTGATGAAGCCTTTAACTTTGGTGTCTGGAAGACCAAGATGCTCTTTCTATTGGATGAGCTTGGTCAGAAGGAGTTTGTGACAACTGTTATAGTTGTACAGACATATCTTATCCATTACCATGAGTGCAAGAAGGATATATCCAAGGCGAAGAGGATGATTGTTGTGGGAGTTCAAGATCATATAGTTCCACATATTTTAGATAAGAATATGACGAAGGACATGTGGGATGCCGTTGTGAAGCTATGCTAGGATCCATTTGAAAATTGTAAAACGATTCTCAAGGAGAAGCTAAGGACCACCAAGATGCAGAAGGGTGAGAACCTAACTGCCTATCTCACCAAGGTTTAGGGAGTCTAAGATGAGCTTGTAGCTGTAGGAGAGAAACTAGAAATTAGTGAGTTGGTGCGGACAACTATAAACAGGTTTTCTAATGAATGGTGAGCTTTCGCTTAGGGAATAACTAGATGAGACAAGCTACTATATTGGGAACACTCGTGGAGTGATTTCACTCAAGAGGTGCTCTAGCTCAGTCTTGTCGAGGATTATACTAGCAACAATGGCAAGGGGTCAAAGGATGAGATTGAAGAGGAGAACTTTGCTCTTACAGGTAAAGCCAAGCGCAAGAAAGGAAAAGGGAAGGGTAAGACCAGTCAGAAGAGTGACAAGAAGAAGAAGGATCTAAGTAAGATTGGGTGCTTCCATTGCCATGAGTTTGGGCACTATGCTACTAAGTGTCCAAATCAGAAGAAGGGGTCAAATACGAAGCATGTGGTTGCATTAGCTGAGGTAGATGGGTTTGCTTCTCAGTTTGAGAAAGATTTCTCTTTGATAGCTTGCATGGCAAGTTCAATAGGCAACAACACATGGTATATTGATTTAGGTACCTCCTTCCACATGACCGAGAACATGGAGTTCTTCAGCCAGTTGGAGGAGAAGGATTTGTAGGTGCATATCGAGCTTGGAGATAATGGCAAGTATGCGACCAAGGGGGTTGGTACTGTCAGCTTTGGGAGGGAGTCTGGGAACTTTCTTCATCTCAGAGATGTTCTCTTCATTCCAGGGCTGAAGAAGAACCTTATTTCAGTAGCAACCCTTGAGGACAAGGGATATGATGTCATCTTCAACAGAGGTAAGGCGTATCTTAAGAATCTAGCTTTTAGGACATTGAAGCAGATAAGTGTGAGGATGAGGAACCTTTATAGGTTACAGGTGGAGACTTGCACAACCTTGAGCAACAAAGTAGGATGTGAGCAGAGTAGGGATGTTGGAGAACTTTGGCACAGGCGCATGGGACACTTGCATCACGGGGCATTGAAAATTCCTCAGCAGATTGCCACATGATTACTAACACGTAGTTTTGATAAGAGTGGAGTGTGCAAGGGTTGCACACTTAGCAAGTATGCCAAGTCTTGTTTCCAAGGTCAAGACAATAGAGCCAAAGGGATTTTGGAGTGTGTACATTCAAATGTGTGTAGACCCTTCTCTTCTCCATCACTTATGAAACATAGGTATTGTGTTACTTTCATTGACGATTATTCTCGTAAAACTTGGATTTATTTCATGGAAAACAAAGATGAGGTCTTAACCAAGTTCTTGGAGTTGAAGGTCTTAGTTGAAAACTAGACAGGGAAGAAGATCAAGATACTGAGGTGTGACAATGGTGGAGAATATCTCTTCAATGCCTTCAAGGAGTTGTGTGCAAAGGAAGGCATTAGGAGAGAGTTGATAGCATCTCATAACCCTCACCAGAATGGGGTGGTTGAGAGAAAGAACCGCAGTGTTGTTGGAGCGGCCAAGGCCATGTTGCATGATCAGGGATTGCCTATGTTCTTGTGGGCAGAGGCATGCAACATTGCAACATTTCTGTAGAATAGGAGTCCACATAGGATTCTTGGACGAGTTACATTAAAGGAGGCTTTCACAGGCAAGAAGCCTGATGTTTCACACTTCTGGATCTTTGGCACAAGATTTTATTGCCATGTGTCCAAAGATAACAGGAAGATGCTAGAACCCACAATATAAAAGTGTATTTTCATGGGATATAGTGAGACAGATCAAGCATACAGGGTGTATCTTCTAAGACTCGTGAAGATAGTTCTCAGGAGGGATGTGAGATTCCAGGAAGATCATGCTTTGAGAGATTCCTTGGAGCGTGAGCAGACTGTAGTACCTTAGGTGGAGCTACTCGCTCCTAAGCAACAGTAACCTTCGGGAGTATGTAGCACTAAAAGAGAACACTTGAGCAACCCTAACCTTCTTGTAATATAGCAACATCAGATATTAGAATAAACCCAGGGAACAACGAAATCTGGATTTGGCCTGCAAGGTAAGGAAGTTACCCATCCCCTCTTCTGATGGGTCATCAAAATGCTCAACTAGGGCTTGGGTGCAAAAGTTGGACAACTATTTCAGACCTAATCCCATGCAGGAAACAAATGTTGTTCAATTTGCCACACTACACATAGAAGGAGAAGCACATGATTGGCGGTATCATGGACTGGTTCCATTCGGACATGCAAACATCACTTCTTATGTAGAATTTATGCAAAGGCTGATAGATAGATTTTGATCAGAAGAATCCGGATATATACTCAAGAGAATTTGCACAACTCAAACAAATTGGATTGCACGAAGATATTATTGTAGAATTCGAGCGAATTGCAGTCATGGTAACAAACATATCTAAAGAATGATTAGTCATGCTTTTCACAGAGGCATTAGTCGAACCCCTACAAGGTTGGGTCAAGGCATTCAATCCTGCAACCCTTTAAGATGCCATCAAGAAGACACGAGATATGGGATGTGCAACATCAAAAGTGAAGGCCCCATCCATGTCACCAACCATTGCAACAGATAAGGGTAAGAAGATATCTCTAGACAACGAGACCAAGAAGGATTGACTAGACGAAGAGACTCGAAACGAGCTTAGGAGAAAGAAGCTCTACTTCAATTGCAAAGAGCCATGGGAACCAGGTCACCGATGTTTGGGAAAAGGGAAGATTCCCTACATTGAAGTATTCGATATTGATAGTGAGAGTGATACAACGCCATTGCTACGCAAGGAGTTTATCATCTTTGAAGGAGCACCGCCCACAAAGGTAGCGAGGAAGCAAGTTCTAAGAATTGAAGGATGTACTATCACGACTCTCTTAGGAGTACCTAAATATCACACGTTCAAAATCAAGGGCGCTATACAAGGGAAACATGTCATAGCATTGATAGTTGGTGGAGCAACACACAACTTTATTGATGTAGCCGTAGTGGTAACGAGAGGCATCACTGTCGAGGAATTTGAAGGCTTAAAAGTGAGGGAAACTGATGGATATCATATGACATGCACCCAAGTAGTTCCATGTTTGAGCTTCACTCTTGGTAAGTGTATGCTTACTGATGGTTTTTATGTGGTAGATTTGGCAGATACTAACATGGTGCTGCGAGTTTAGTGGTTGTACTTGCAGGGAAGAATTGTGATGAACTACTAAACGATGGAAATGGAATTCTGAGACCCAAAGGGCAGTAAGGTAGTTCTGAGAGGCATGACCAATGGTGGTCCCCGCATGGTCACAACTCAACAAATGGAGGTTATATCCAAACAAGAAGTCACTTACATGTCAACTTGTAGAACTACACGTCACAACTTATAATCCAATGAGGTTAGTCATGCAGAACACAACGTATTCTTCAGAGATTGGAGAACCCATTTCTTAGTAGAGTACTCTAGGAATAAATTTGCTTGTGAAATATTTGATGGGCTCATTCATGATGACAGGTATAAGGTGGAAGACGCCATTATCTTCTACAAAGATGAGATATATTTTTTCCACGAATTTGTGCTCGAGGAGAAGCTCGTTAGAGTCCCACATAGCAAACGAGCTAAAGTCACAACACAGTCTCACCCTCAAGACTAGGGTTGCATAGACAATGATAATTTATTTACGATAGCAAGGGAAGAAAGACACACAAGACAAACTGGCATGCAGACACAATATCCAGCCAACACTAATGTTTCACATGCTGACTGGCTTGTTGTTGAACAAGTGGGACCAAATAGTACCGCAACATCTTTATCACACATGATTTTGAACCAAAGGAAGCTTATTACCTACAAAGTATATCTTGGTGTGAAGCATAGTAGACTTGAAGGCACAATGTCGAATATATTGCAAGAGGCTAAATATAGTGGTTGCTGTCTATATTCTGAACCAAATTTTCCTGTCCCTAAATCACTTTGGTAGAGGATTCGGCGTAAATTTCAGAGAATTTCTATTGGAGGGCGTTCTTGGGAAATTGTGGAGTTAAGGTGGAAGTCTATTGGGTCAATTGACTGCTACGAAGCAATGCGAATGGTGCAACCTGCATATTGCTGAAAACTCTGATGTAGGAACTGATTAAATTATATATTGGCAACGTAAATTTAGCAGATTGGAACTTGTGAAGTTTAAATAAATAATGAAGACATGGGCACAGGTAGTGGAGTGCAACCTCTAATGGATGAAATAACGTCTTGTAGTGCGAGTATGTTCGGGATGGTAATTGTTAAATTTAGGGAAATTTTTCATGTTCAGGGGTTTGTGAGAAAAAGTGGTAGCACTCAAATTTTTCATTGCTTGGGGACATGCATTGTTGAGAAGGGGGGAATGTAATGTCCCCGAGGGATTAATTAGCCCAAGGGGTGACATTTCCTCTTGATTCTCGTAGGCTATAGTTCTCGATAAAGGGGAAAATCCCAAAATACCCAATGTTGGCAAGTTTTGGGGCAGCTAGGAAAAAAAGCCCAAAGTTGGGGCTTGGTGTGAACATCACTCAATTAATTAATGTGAAAACCCCCCTCATGAAAATTTATAAATACAAGAGGCTTAGAAGCATTTGAGGGATGATTTGTATTGGATTATTTCATCTCTGTTTTGTTGAGCCTGAGGCTCTGAGGGTTTAGACCTCATTCTATCTTTGGACTAGTTTGGTGGAGGTAATCCTGCCCTACCTAGTCGCTTCTCTCTTTATTTTTTTCTACTTGTTCTGGCACAGGGAGCTCTCTATCTGAGGGAGCAACATATACTTCTTTTGTCCTATTTGTCTCATGTTTAATTGTTCTGGAAACAGGGAATTGTGGAGCAAATCTTATCATTTGGCCACTTGAATTCGTCTGAAGGCTGAGGAGTAAACAAAGGTTAATCCAAGGGTATTGGAGCCGAACAAAAGTCAAACCTTCTTGGGAGTTTGATTTTAGGGCTTGGTTGGAGGCTGTGGCAGACAATTTCCCTTAAAGACAAGCTGCAGATGAGATCTTACACTTGGCACTGATTCTCTTGAAGCAAAGGTCAGACTGAGGTTATTTTCTTGAGTCCTCTAACTAGAATTTGCAAGAAATTTGTCGCTGTAGTTTGTGGGCTTGTGCAACCGACCCTTAATTATTAGTAGTCAGGTGTAAACTATTCATTGGCCACATTTTTGTTGGATTGGAAATGTATTGATTTGGTTGAACAATGGTTGTCGATGGTATTTTTGATTGGATGGCAATGATATTGTTGATTGGATAAACATTGATTGAATGAACAATGATATTACATTCTGTTTAAATATTGTGTATCGTTTTATACTGTTTGTCTGTCTCTCCATTGAGTAAGTAAAAAGGTAATTTGAAACCCTAGTTACCTGTAACCCTAGGGCAAAAATTTTCCTAGGATATTACAATGGTATTAGAGCTGGAATCCTGCCAGCTTGTGAGGGTGTTAACTTTGTATGTTTCTAGGGGATACAATAACCTTACAATCAGAAAGAATAAGGTTAACTGTAGCACAACCATGGGGGATAGGGAAGATCGAGGAGGACCACATTCGAAGGATTTCTTGCATGTGTTAATTCATGGACATATCAGATATCGAATTTGATATTACAAGGGAAGCAACAAGGACACCAATTAATCCAGGGGCAACGAGAAATAGCTCAGGTACTAGAGCAAGGACAATGACAATTAGCCTATCTAATTGCACAACTTGTAGGGAGTTCTAATGTTGTTGGTACTAGTGGTAACAAAGGAAATTTTGGAAATAGAGTTGGTACTGAAGGAAGTGTCAGCCATAACCATGTTTTCTCCAATACTATTCCTCAAACACATAATAGGACAAATAGTGGAAGGAACCTCAGATCCTTACTTCCTCAATTTTTAAACGAACAACAAACCAAGGTTACTTGGGAGCGGGAGCGCCATTTTTAGAAGCTTCCGGTCCGGAGCATTTCCGGGAGCATATATATATATATATATATATATTTTTTTTTAAATTTTTAAATATTTTGATGCATATATGTCAACAAAAACATGTAGAATGATGAATTAGACATAAAAAACTTAAAACATAGATTGAATCATATAACATCAATCATTTAGAAGTTATAATCTTCATCAACCACGCCCACAAGTTGGAAGCATACAACATATTGACTCTTGAGTCTCGCTAATCATCAATTTGAAGGTTTCAAGCTTTCAAAATTCAATATATAACATTTATCATCATTGATATATAACATTTATCATCATTGATTTCAAATTTCAATATCTAACATTTATCATCATTGATTCATTGATTTCAAAATTCAATATACATTTATCATCATTGATATATAGCATTTATCATCATTGATTCGTTGATTTCAAAATTCAATATATAACATTTATCATCATTGATATTATATAACATTTATCATCATTGATTCATTGATCACCATATAACTTTCATGAAGCATCATATTCATAATTCTTAATGACTTGTAAACAGTAAACTAATAAATGCCAACTTCAAAGTTTCACCTTTCAAATTCAAACTTCAAACTTAAATTGTCATTAAATATATGAAAGAGTCAAGTTTCAACTGTTCAACTGTCAACAACAAATAGAAAAGACTAGTAAACAACAAATCTATTTTATCTACTGGCTGGCCCCTTGCCACGCCCACGAGAAATGTCTAATTTTTGCGAGCCACGAGGAAATGTTGGTCTTCTAGTACTCTCAGGAGTACCACGACCACGACTAGAAGGTGGAGGCTGGATCTGCAAAGGAACAATAGTGTGATATCGAGAACTGGCACTGGCACTGCTACTAGTAGATGGTGGGACTGGCCCTGTGTGTGGCAGTGCTGCTGATGCTTCATCATCATCCCTAGAAAGTTTTGCTTCCAATTCTTCCAGATGTAACATGTCGTCCTCCAAATTATCATCCTCTGGGTTGTTGTCCCAGACTTTGTATGATTGATCCTCATTTGCCCGATCACAGTAATGGCTCAACAACCTCAAGTTGTAATGCACATAAACCAAGCTTTCAGCTCGGTTTTCATTCAGCCTGTTTCTTCTCACATTGTGTATGAAGCTGTAGGTGCTCCAACACCTCTCTGCAGAAGAAGTGTTCACAACCTGTGAGAGAAATTTTTTAGCCAACTTTGGCAAAAGTCCCATGCCTCCATATGCTTCCCACCATGTGAGAGCATCAAATCTGTCCTTGTCTTCCATTGCATGGAAAGAACCAAAGTTAGCAATGCAACTGAAGTATTTGCCTAATTCAAGGCGCAATCTAGCACACTCCTCCCTGTTGGGTACCAACTTGTCTAATGCCTCAATGTACCCCTCTTGTACCTCTAGATCTGTGTGAGGTTTCATCCTAACCCCACCTCCAGGTGCAGGTTGGCCCAACCAAGATGGAGAGTAATATTTTTGGCGTAAGGATATATGCCAAAGCATGTAGTGGAACATTGAGTTTATTCCACCGTGCACACACACAGTCATGAATCATAGCATACAAGTTGGGATCATTATCCTTAACAATATCTTTTATTTGCCCCAACATGCTATCCATCTGCTCATAAACCTCCCCAATCACTGGTTTATTAGTATCTACAAACCGAATCATGTTATAAATGGGCTTGGTAAAATTCAAAATTTCCCTCACACATGCCCAAAACAGAGGGTCAAGGGCGGTCTCCTCCACATGTTCGAAACCTTGCTTGTCAACTATTGTTGCTGCCCTGTCCTTTAATAGCTGCCAGTGTGGGCTTGATACCATTGTAGCCAATGACTCTCTTACCTTCAAAAGGCGCCTGAAGGTGAGGTAATAGCTAGCAAATCTAGTCTTTGCTATCTTCAACAACTCCAATTTGGAGTGAGTATGGAAAAGCCCATGGGTATTGTTATGATTTGTAATAAATTTTATCATTTTTTTACCTCTCTTGTACAAATCACCAAGCCATTTGAATTGAGGTTGTTTGTTTTTGATGATATCATGCATCAAAAGGTTCATTGTGTGAACCAAACACCCAGACCAAAAAATGTTGGGGTATTTATCGTCAATAATTGTTCCTGTTGCCTTACAGTTAGCAGCATTATCAGTGATGACTTGTATGACATTGTATGGCCCAGTCTTTTCAATTATATCAAGTAATGGTTCTGCAATGTTAATGCCGGTTTTGAATTTGTCTGAATAATCATATGCTGCCAGGAAGATTGCACCACTAACCGACATAGCCAAAACACTTATCAATGGTTTTCCTTTTACATTGGTCCATCCATCAGAGACAATGGACAGCCCATGCTCATTCCACGAACTTGTCATTCTAGCCAAAGAATGGTTTATTTTAGCTTTTTCATGATCAAGACCCACGGTTCTGGCCTTGTCATACCCAAGGCTTTTGTATCCTTTGGGGGCATCATTAATGGCAAAAACCATTTCATGCCAATAAGGTGAGCGAAGAACATTGAATGGCACCCCACATGCATATAGAAACCGGTAAACTTTTGAATCCACATCATTCCTACACCCTTTGTCCAGGAAATCGGATATGGTTTTACGCCTTAATCCAGGTGTGTCACTGCCTCCAAAACCACTGGCATGGGTGGAAGTTGAACTTGTTTGTCCATGATGTGTTGGGCCTGAATAAGAATCAATGAAACCCCTAGATCTTTTAGATGATCTCTGTAGGGCAGCCTCCTCTTCCTTCCTATATTTCTCTCTCTGTGTTGCTGGCACATTAGTACAAATTTTGATTCCAATATTTTTATCTCCATCCCTTGGCATTTTCCCACAAAGGTGCCTTCTCGCACGTGTGTATGAACCATGGTATTGTTTATTGCAATGGGGGCAAATAAATTTAGTGGTTCCACCACCTTTCCCTCTTTCTTGTTTCTGAACATATTTCCACAAAGGTGTCTGAGTTTGGTCTTGTCTAGTTGGGGAATCTGTGTCCTCATGTTCTCCACTCCCCACTTCCTCTTCAACATAATCGTCCTCCTCTTCAGGATTTTCTTCAAATCCACCATAACCCTCCTCTTCATCCTCCTCTTCTCTGATTTGCTGCTTTCTTCTACTGCTCTCCAACACCATTATCACAAAGAAAGGAACCAACATGAGGAAAATCCCTAGCCATATAGCCATGATGGAAACAAGTTTCAAGTTTCAAGTTTCTACCCTGCAAAACAAATGGAAAAATGCTAAATGGGAATAGGAAATGCAACATAGGAAAAAAACAATTCATTTTTTAAGTTTTAAACCCAATGAAATGCAACATTCAAGAAAAAATCAAGTTTCATTTTTAAACAACCTACAAATTCATCCTAGAAAATTCAAAATTGGATTAGAAGGCCTACCTCTTTCTTACAATCCTCCTGTTGCCTTGCAGCTTGCTTCTTGCTCTCCTTGTCACTTCTGCAGCTCAGCTCTCCAGTTCTCTCCTCAAGCTCGTCTTGCTCTCTCTCACTCACTCAACAAACAATAAAAACAAAATGCCCCCCCCCTCCCACCCCTATAAACAAAAAAAAATTTCTGCCCGGCGGGAAACTTTTTTTATTTTTTAATTTTTAATTTTTTTGTTGTGGAATTTAATTTAATTTAATTTAATTTAATTTTAATATAATTAATTTCTCCGGGGAGCATTCGGGAGCGAACGCTCCCCGATCGAAGCGCTCAGGGAGCATTTGCTCCCGAGCGCTTCTGGAAACGCTTCCGAAAAGGCAGGGAGCGTTTTAACTGGTTTGGAAATGCGCTCCCGAAAATGCTCCCCTCAGGAAGCGTTTTCGGGAGCGTGTTTCTGAACGTTTTCAAAATGCTCCCACACGGAGCGCGTTTCGGAAACGAGAACGAGGGGGGGGGGTGAAGCTTCCCCGCAACCCTGCAACAAACAACAACCTAAGAAACAAAAGAACAAAATAGGCTCTTTGATGAATACTTCCGGGAGTATGCAACGCTAGAAGAGAACACTCGAGCATCCCTAACCTTCCAGGAATATAACAACATCAGATATCAAAATAGACTTAGGGAACAACAAAATCCTTATTTGCATCTATCTTGCTACCCATCCCCTCTTTTGATGGGTCATCAAAATGTTCAACCAAGGCTTGGGTGCAAAAGTTGGACACCTAATTATGATGTAATCCGATGAAGGAAACATATGATGTTCAATTTGCCACGCTATTCCTAGAAAGAGAAGCACATGATTGGTGGTATCATGGACTGGTTATGTTGGGTCATGAAAACATCACCTCTTATGTAGACTTTATGCAAAGGTTGATAGGTAGATTTGATTTTAAGAATCTGGAAGAATTGGAGCAACTCAAACAAATGAGATTGCACGAAGAGTTTATTGTGGAATTTGAGCGAATTGCAGTCATGGTGACAAACATTTCTAAAGATCGATTAGTCATGCTTTTCACGGAGACATTATCCAAACCTCTTCAAGGCTGGGTCAAGGCATTCAATCCTGCAATCCTTCAGGATGCCATCAAGAAGACGCAAGATATGGGAGGTGCAACACTAAAAGTGAAGGCTCCACCCATGCCACTTGTCATTCCAAGGGACAAGGGCAAGAAGATATCTTTGGACAACGAGATCAAGAAGGATCTGGCTAGATGAAGAGACTCGAAACAAGCTTAGGAGAAAGAAGCTCTGCTTCCCTTGCAAAGAGCCATGGGAACCAGGTCAGTGATGTTTGGGGAAAGGGAAGATTCACTACATTGAAGTACTCCCCGATAGTGACAATTAGAGGGATACAGCGCAGTCCCAAATCAAGGAGCTCAACATCTATGAAGGAGCATTGCCCCAAAGGCAGTAGGAAGCCACTTCCAAGAATTGGAGGTACTATCACCACTCTCTTTGGAAAACCTAAATATCACAGATTCAAAATCAAGGGCACTATAAAAGGGCAGCACGTCATAGCAATGATAGATGGTGGAACAACATACAACTTTATTGATGCAGCCATTGTGGTAAGGAGAGGCATCCCTGTCTAGTAATTTGAAGGATTCGAAGTGAGCGAAATTGATGGATATCATATAACATTCAACTAGGTAGTTCCATAGTTGAGCGTCCCCTTTGGTAAGTATACATGGTGCTGGGAGTTCAGTGGTTGTACTCGCTAGGAAGAATTGTGATGAACTACCAAACGATGGAAATGGAATTCTGAACCAAAGGGCAACAAGGTAGTTTGGAGAGGCATGACCAATGGTGGTCCCCGCATGGTCACAACTCATCAGATGGAGGTTATGTCCAAACAAGGAGAAGTCACTTGCATGTTAGCTTGTAGAACTACACGTTACATCTTACAATCCAATGAGGTCCAACATGCAGAACATGACTAGTTCTTGAGAGATTGGATAGCCCATCTCTTAGCAGAGTACTCCAAGAATAAATTTGCTTGCAAAATATCGGATGGACTCATTCATGATGACAGGTATAAGGTGGATGACAACATCATCTTCTACAATGAAGAGATATATTTTGTCCTCAAATCTATGCTCAAGTAGAAGCTCGTTAGAGCCCCACATAGCAAACCAACTAAAGTCACAATATAGTCTCACCCTTACGACAAGGATTGCATAGACAATGAGAATTTATTTATAGCAGCAATGGAAGAAAGGCACACAAGTCAAATTGGCATGCAAACACAATATCTAACCAACACTAATATTTAACATGTTGATTGGCCTGTTGTTGAACAAGTGGGACCAAACAAGACCGCAAAATCTTTATCATGCATGATTTTAAACCAAGGAAGCTTATTACCTACGAAATATATCTTGGTGCGAAGCATAAAAGACTTGAAGGCACAATGCAAAATATATTGCACGGGGCTAAATATAGTGGTTGTAATTTATATTCTGAACCAAATTTTCTTGTCCCTAAACCACCATGGAAGAGGATTAGGTGGAAATTTCAGAGAAATTTTGTTGGAGGGCATTCTTGGGGGATTGTGGAGTGAGGTGGAAGTCTAATGGGTTAAGTGATTGCTACAAAACAAGAAGAATGGTGTAACCTGCATATTGTTGAAAACTTTGATGGAGGAATCAACTGGATTATATATTGGCAATGTAAATTTTGCATATTGGAACTTGTGAAGTTTGTGCCTCATGGAAGCATAACATACAAGGTGCACCATCTTTAAGTAATTAATGAAGACATGGGCGCAGGCAGTGGAGTGCAACCTCTAATGGATGAAATAACATCTCATAATGCTGGTATGTTGGGAATGGTAATTGTGAAATTTGAAGGAAATTTTTCATGTTCAGGGGTTGATGAGAAAAAGTGGCAGCACTTAGATTTTTCATTGCTTGAGGACAAGCATTGTCGGGAAAGGGGGGTTGTAATGTCCTCAAGGGATTAATTAGCCCAAGGGACGAAATATCCTATCGATCCTCGTAGGCTATAGTCCTCGATAAAGGGGAAAACCCCAAAATACCCAATGTTGGCCAAGTTTTGGGCTAGCTGGGGTCAAAAAAACCCAAAGTTACAGCTTGATGTTAACATCACTCAATTAATTAAAGAGAAAACCTCCCTTATGAAAATCTTTAAATATAAGAGGCTTAGAAGCATTTGAGGCATGATTTGGATTGGATTATTTCTTCTCTATTTTGTTGAGCTTGAGGCTCTTGAGGGTTTAAGACCTCATTCTATCTTTGATCTAGTTTCTGTGGAGGTGATCCCACCCTACCTAGTCACTTCTCTCTTTATTTTTTTCTATTTGTTCTAGCACAGGGTGCTATCTATCTGAGGGGGAAACACAAGCTTCTTTCATCCTTTTTGTCTCTTGTTTATTGTTTTGGCAATGAGGATATACTCTCTAAAGGATAGCAAGGTTTTTAGTATCAATTCCCTGAGGCAGATTGAGGTTGAGGCTATGAAATTTCATCTTGAAGCAGAAAGTGACCAATTACCCTAACTCGAGCCTGAATTTCCTGTGGAAATGCAGCTGCAGCCCTCTTAAATTCATGCGTACCTGTTTTGAGCCCGAATATAGAAATATCTTGAGGCCAGGGAACACAATTATGAAGTCTTGAGACCAAGAGTAATTCGTTTTAGACTGCAGGAAATTTCTAAGCATAGTCAAGTAGATTTCGTGTGGGCCACCCCTTGTGAAACTCATATAAAGCCAACTGCAAATTGTGTGAAGCTGGACAGATTGTTTCTGCATATCGAAGGTGCCTATCCTTACAAGATCAATCCTCTTGAAATAGGGCTGAATATATTCTTGAGGTTGGACAATGTTTTGAATAAAACCCGTCGCTAGAATTGCAAAACGGATCTTATCATTTGGCTACTTGAATTCGTTTGATGGCTAAGGTGTAAACAAAGGTTACACCTGAACAAATCCGAGGGTTCTCGAGCTGAACAAATTTGTCAAACCTTCTTGGAAGTGTGATTTTAGGGCTGTGGAAGACAAAATTTCCCTTGGAGACAAGCCACAGATGAGATCTTACACTTGGCATTGATTCTCCAGAAGTAGACCTTGGAATGAGGTTATTTTCGAGTCCTCTAATTAGAATTTGAAAGAAATTTGTCGTTGCAGTATGCGACCTTGTACATCCAACTTTGAATTATTAGTAGTCAGGTGTGAACTTCTCATTGGCCACATTTTGGTTGGACTAGAAATGTATTGATTTGATTGAAGAATGGTTGACGATGGTATTGTTGATTGGATGGCAATGGTATTGTTGATTGGATAAACATTGATTGAATGAATAGTGATATTACATTGTGTTAAATTATTGTGGATCCCTTTATATTGTAATTTGTTTGTTTTTCTCTCCACTGAGTAAGTAAAACGGGAATCCTAGTTATCTAAAACCGGGAATCCTAGTTATCTAAAACCCTAGTGAAAAAATTCTCCTATGATATTATATTTTCTCCAAGCTCAATACAAAAATCCAACTCCTCCTCCAACTTGGTGGAATACTCTCTGACTCCCATCATTTTGTGAGAAGCCCCGCTGTTAATAAACTGCACATTTTGGCAACTGAACTCGAGAGACAAGTGATGAGTGGAAACTTTTTTTTTTCCAAGGAAAAAATCGTAATTTTTCATTAGTATAAAAAATTACATGTTTCATTTTACAATTATCATCATGGAAAATCACTGTTCCTCAAAAAGGAAAACAGAGTATCTGCAATTTGTGCAAGTATGCTGCTAATCATATCTATCTACCCTGTAAATAAGCATAATGAAATAAAAATAAAAACTGGTAGTATGCATGAAGCATGACAGTCTCAAACAATAATAACAGTCAAGCAAAATGCAAACTACTCCCATATCCCGGAAGTCCTCTATGAATGGTCTATGATAATATCTATAAATCTGTGCTCCAGCATGTTCAGTGATGTGCCAGTTGCCCCAAGTTAACTACGTAGCTTCTTTGGAAAGTTGGTTTTCCATTTGGTTCCTTTGCCTGTATATGTGAGTAATAGTAATAGAATCAAAAGCCGATTTCAAATAATGAACTTCCCTCAATAGTGTTGTGAGCGTGTGTGAGTGACACTGAGCATGTGAATTAAACTAGTTTACAACAATTTGAGAGTCGCCAAAAATCTCCAGTTTGTTGCATCCTTTTTCCCGGGCGAAAACAAGGAATACTCGAAGGCTAAGAAGTTCGGCAAAGTTATTTGTACCCGACCCTAATCCCATCTTGAGTTGGTAATAGTGAGTATCAGATATATGAAGAACCTCCCCTCCCCCACACCCAATGTTTTAAAAACCGGAACCGGTGACCGGACCGGTGGCCTAATGAACCGGGTTTCTAACCGGAACCGGTCTAACTGGGAGCGGTCAGATGCCAATGAACCGGTTTAAAAATAATACATTAAATAATTATTTTTTTAATAAAAAAAACTATTTTTAAGATTTGCAACCATGATTCCAAGCCAATAGAGACAAAATATGCAAAGTTTGCTCATTTATATACCATGCAAAGGTGAATATATCAAAATGGCACCGAGTGCAATACATATCATCGAAAAATACATAAGAAATGAGGCTCCAAATGGCCCATAAAGTCCAAATGGCAAAAACAATGCTACAAGCTATGAGGCCATTGGCCTAATACAAGACTACACATGAATGATGATTAATCATCAAATTCATCACCGCTACTAGACACAGGATCAACATCGGCTGCTGGCGCTGCATAGACATCATCTGGATCAGAGTCTGAGGATGCCTCTGCCTCAGGCTCATCTGCAACCTCAGTACCCCTGCCACCAATAACAATAGAAGTGGACCTAATGGAAGCACGAGTTGCTCGAGGTGCATGACTAGTGTCGACCATTGGTTGTTTGCCTTTTCTTGATGCAGCTACCAATCCTGGGTCTGCGTCTGATGGTGCCACCAAATCTGCTTCAAATTCACCCCCCGCTATTGTTGCATCAAAATCAAAATCAGCCTCAAACACTGGATCTTCAATCTCCTCCACCCATTCTGATGTTGGATCAATATCATCCAACACAATGGGATCTAGATCAGGTGTTTTGCTCATCAGTTGGTTCCGCCTCAAGCGAAGGTTGTATTGCACAAACACAAGATCATTTAACCGTTTCTGTTCCAAACGGTTTCTCTTCCTTGTGTGTATGCGCTCAAAAACAGACCAATTGCGCTCACAACCTGTAGCGCTGCAAGTTTGGCTGAGGATTCTAATTGCAAACCTTTGCAATTGAGGACATTGGCCGCCAAATGACTCCCACCAATGTGCTGCAAATAAAAAGACATTCATTAGTAACATAGTTCATTTCATTACTTATTTACAAACAATTTAACATGAAAAGAAAAGCAAATTGGAATTGCTTACCTGGTTGATCCACATCTCTTGCCATTTTTGCCAAGTTCTTTCTAAAGGTACCAGCTCCCATACTGAAAAGAGTAAGTTGTTTATGTGTTTCCAGAAGGTCTGCACGGTTAGGGACCATGCGCTCCAAGCAATCAATCAATCCAGATCTGACCTCCCCATCCTGCTGATCTCCTAGCCGAGCTCTATAATGATACTTTGGGTTCAAAAAATACCCAGCTGCATGTATAGGACGATGGAGTTGATTGTTGCATCTGTTATCAATGATCTCCCATATCCGGCCATATTTAGCTAACCTGTCCCTGTAAGCTGCCCGTATCTGCTCCTTGGTCTGATCCATAGCCTCATAAATGTATCCCATTGCCATCCTTTCCCCATCCACCATCCTTAGCACCTTAACAAGGGGCTCAGTAATTTTTACCAGCTCTGAAGACCTTTTCCAAAAATAATTGTCAAAAACTTTCTTTTTGGTGTCTTTTCCATCTTGTCTACGAGCCCACCGGGATTCAGTCCAATCATCAGAAGAAAACATTTTCTGCAGGTTTTTCTGTTGAGAATTGAGACATTGCAACGTGAGGAAGTGAGTTGCAAATCTCGTAATGGCAGGCCTAACAAGCTCTTTGCCCTTTGTGTTTTTCCTCATTAGGTTCAATACCCATGAGTGGTTGTAAATGTGTTTTGTAATGCACTTGCCATGCTCTACAATGCTTTTTACCCATTCTAGTTTGCCTATGTCCTCAAGCATGAGGTCTATGCAATGTGCAGCACATGGAGTCCAAAATATGGTACTATACTTGGACTCAAGCATCTTTCCAGCAAGAACATAGTTTGAGGCATTATCTGTGATGACCTGCACAACGTTCTGCGCTCCCACTTCCTAAATAATCTCATCCAAAAGCTCAAATAGAAGGGCTGCATCCTTCACCTTATCAGATGCATCAACTGATCTCAAAACATTGTTCCTCGAGGGCAAGCAACAAGGAAGTTAATGATAGTGCGGTTCTTTCCATCAGTCCATCCATCTGACATGATGGAACAACCTGTTTTGAGCCATGACTCTTTATATTCAGCCAAATACTCATCAATACTAGAAATCTCTTGTTGCAAAAGAGCTCCCCTTAACTCATGTGCAGTAGGGCCTTTGAAGCCCTTTCCTGCAACAAAAACAGAGTCCCACATAGCTTGGTAATAAACTGAGTTAGCAGCATTAAATGGGATATCTGAATCATACCACCATCTAGCAATGAACTGATGAGAAGCTTCTTTGCATTGTTTTTTCCAATGTTGGGTTGACGACTTGGAGTTGGCTGGGACATGGAGGCACTGGCAGTGGTTGTGGGATTAGCATTGGACGAGAAATAACTCATGAGGTTGGGTCTCTTTGTTGGGTTTGATCTTTTGCCAACAGGAAGAACATACTGAAAGGGGTTATTGGTGGAAGGGATAGAAGAGGAGTCTTGAATATCATACTCCTCATTTTCATACCCACTCTCTCTCATCATTTCTACTATTTCCCTCTTCCTTGCAATTTCATCTTGGATGGCCTTCTCCCTAGCTTTAGTCTCCTCAAACTTTTCAAGCTTGGCAAGGTATTCTGCCCTAATCGGACCTAACACTTCATTAGGTGCATCACATGGTGTTACATTGCCTCTTATCCCAGCCAAGTGATGTTTCAATCTAAGAATACCCCCACCTCCAATACATTTTTGACAAATCTGCATACCATCTTTCCATCAATCACATCACAATGGACCCATGCACTGTCCTTGGCTTTTGGAGCCATCTTGACTTGAAATAATTGAAATTTGGAAATAAATCTACCATTTAAAAAAAATTGCAGCTAAGATAAATGGACAACTAAAGCTAAATTTACAAAAAAAAATGCACATTCAAACATCCAAAATTTGATAGCATAGGACTAGAGATTTTAGAGCAATAAAATAGCTAAACACATGAGAACTCAGAAAATAAATACATGAACAGCAATGAAATGAAGGATTTTTCAAGTGCAAATTCTTACCTGGCAATGCAAACTAGCCTCCTTAGTGTCCTCTTGAAGATGCCAACGCTATTGACAGCTCCAAACTATCTCCAAGATAACTGCTCCGGCAAACACTCAACACTCTCCAAGCTCTTAATCAAACTCACAAACAACAAATGAGTTGGTGTGAGACAAAGGAGAGGCTGCTCCTCCTTATAAAAGATTGGGGAGGGTGTTTTTGGAGGGAAACAACCCTCCCCTTGGCTCCAAATCAGCCCTAACACTTCATTAAATCCGAAAAGGTGGGTCCGCTGCCGCCCGCGTACAAGTTGGCACCTAACCGGCTGGTTAGGACCGGTTTATGTGAAAAAATGGCGAAATGCCGTGTTTGGCCGGGTTGCCTGGCCGGTTTCAACCGCCGGGCTGTCTAACCGGCCGGTTTGGCCGGTTACCGGTTCAAACCGGCCGGTTTTTAAAACACTGCCCACACCCATTATTATTTGATGCCCCATCAAAGTATCCCCAGGGAAAAGAATTAACAATATTTTCAGGTATAATGACACAGTTAGGGGAGGGTTGGCTATCTTCCGGTAAGAGATGATAAGTTGCTATGATAGAAGTGCTGATAAGCTCCCATAAGACCAGTTTGCCCTTGAAAATGCATCTGTTCCTCCCGGACCAAATACCCCAAGCTATAAGCAACGAAAGATTACACAGCTTAGAACAGGTAGCCTCATTCCACCAGTTGGACCAAGCATCAGTTAGAGATTCACCGTGCCAAGTAATAGCACATCCCAATGAATTTGTAAGAAGTCTCCAGAGATCTTGGACGAACGAACAATCAAGGAAGATATGCTTAGCTTCTTCCTCTTGGGCTATAAGCAAAAGCAGCAGCTGGAAGGGCCTTGAGTAGCTCGTTTTTTGATGTTATGAGTGAAAACTTATTCTCAAACCGTGTTGCAAACTCGTCCACCTCTGCAGTAGCTACAACCTGCTTCTTTTGCTTGCCCTTGTTTGTCTTATTTGAATATTGATTGGCATCTATGTTGCACGGGTTCGTGAACCTTGGGTGCAGTTCTCGAACCTATCCTGGGTTCTCGTCCCCAAGTACTGGATTCGGGTACGTGTGAGCTTCTGAGAAGAACCCATAAGAACCGGGTTCTTCTATGAAGAACTGGGTACTCCATTAAAAAAGTTTGGGTTCTTTTGTCTTGATGGGTATGAAGAACCTCGATGATGTGTACCTAGAACCCCAAAAACGGGTTCTTTGGGATTCTTGTAGACCGATTTTGGATTAAAACTTTAAATAAATTTTTTTATTGTAAGTTGAAAATTAAAATTAATAAAAGTTAAAAGTTGAAATTTAAATTTTTTATTGAAAGTTAAAGGTAAACTGTGAATACTAAAATCTAAAGGCTATGTTGACTTTTCTTTCATTTTGTTCACCCTTTGATGGCGACAGAGGACGAGCATTTGACAAGGGCCATTTGGTTTTAGAGGACGAGGTGTTTGAGGGGAATTCTAGGGACTGGAGTTTTCCTCCAAATAGATGCTGACGCCTTGAGAAGATTGTTCGCTGGTCTGCAGGAGTGTCGAGACACAATTCGTGTGGCGTGACTCAAGGCGTCTACAACTATTTGGAGGACACAGGTGACACAGGTGACACAGGTAGTTGACTCTTGACACTTACCCACCTTCGGTGAAAAAATGAAATGTGCCCTCAAACACTTGTAATTAAAGCAACAAATTACATTCAGGATTCAAAATTCTAACAATGCTAAAAGGAAAATGAGAACACAGGAAATTAATCTGGCTTTTATAGCAATTTCTCACAGGAACTGTTGTTGGAAACCAGTAACAACATGTTTTAACTTTTTGCTGATTTTATATATAAAACCACTTACATATTGCGGAAAAGTTTATTCTAGCTTACTTGGTGATTTTGATTCAAAATATTCTTTTATACTTTACTTTTAAGTTATGGTTATGACATGAAAAGTGCCATGATTCCCTTTCCTTAGATATCCAAATGTACCAATGATCCATGTGATGTTAGTGTTTTCATGGTTTTCATTGACATTGAAAAGCAATCAACCAATTGTCGGAAACCATTATATTTTTACAACACTAAAGCATCATTGATCATCAAAACATGGCATAGTTTAAATCATAAATATTTTAGTTTTCTTGTTTAAAGTTGAAAAATATACAAATTCATATATATTATAATTTATAAAATATAATATTTATATATTATATATATAAATTATAATATACCCCCGAAGAACCCATGCACCTTGTTTCAAAAAATGACGTACTTGTCCTCGTCCTCGAACCCATGTTTTATGGCAACATAGATTGGCATAGTGACCTAATTGGTGGCAAAAAATGCACTTCACCTTACTTGTCTCTTTCTTCTTTCCACTCTCAGAAGAAGACCCCTTGGTTAGCCCTTTCTTGCCCTTTTGTTTACCAGGGATAATTTTAAGGATGGAAAATTATCTTGGAGTTTAAAACGTTGGCGAATTTCACTAGTCCCTAATATGTGAACTATAAAATTTTATTAATATGTTTGTAAAATTATAAAAAATTATAATGATTTTATATATAATATCTATATAATTTTGGCTATTTTTAAGGTAAAATAATTTTATATTGTAAAATTTGGGTGAATCATTTTTACAAAAAAATGGAAATTGACGAATCTTTTTTTTGGAAAAATCAAGGAAAATTAACCCACCTGCGAATATTAGCCCCTAAAATTTTCCATGTTGTTTACCCTTGCTTGCCATACCAAGGTTCTCCTCTTCTTTTGATCTCTTGACTGAACACTTTCTTAGATCTCCTCCTGGATGAAATCATCCCAATGCCTCACCCAACTGGGTAGGTGATCCTGGTTCATAATACACTTGAAAAAATATTCCAGTGCTTCATAAAGCCATGTAAGGCTATACACCTAAGTTGCACGAAACAGGGAAACGGAAACGAGTTTCCGAAACGGGCAGCGAAACGCGACCTCCCCAAATTTTGGAAATGGGGAAACGCGATATATATATATATATATATATATATATATATATATATATTTATATTATAATTTAAATTTATATTAAAATTTAAGACATTTAAGAAATGTTAAATGTTATGTGAAATCATAAAACATACACGATAAATTCAAAACATAAACTATTACAAGTTACAAGACATTTACTCATGAATGATAACAGAGACATAATAAAAATAACAATATCGAAATATCCAAAACCAGCGTTATTATATATCAAAATCTCAAAATCAGCCTTTATTATATATATGAGGTTGCAAGTACAATAAAGACTATGAGGCTGCAAGTACAATAAAGACTATGAGCATGTCAAGTCAAGATTTTGTTTAAGTGATGGATACAATTTTAGTAGGGTCATGATAGAGGAGTTTGACAACCAATGTCACTAACTTCAAGGTACATAGAGGGATTGGTGCTGTTGATTAAATACGAGTTTCATACCCTAATACATGACAAAATCCGATGGAAATATTGCAATCACCCAATCCTAAAATCCTGAAAAACTGATAATTTTGAATGAGATTTAAAATTCTACTTTCTTCATATGAAATCCAATGAGGTCGGAACCACTCTCAAACATCCCGAGTCATTTTATGGTAATGTTAAAAATTTAAGTAAAAGTGATCCTTTTACTTTAAGAATTTAACATTACCATGAATCTCCTATAAATACTAGGGCCATAGGCTTGATCAGCGAAGCATCCAAGACACGAATAAAACGAATAAAATAATAATACATTGGACGAATCCAAAAATAAAAATAAAAAAATAACGTTGTTTTGGGAGCAAACGCGACTATACGGCCGGGAAACGCGTTTCCGGCCGTACTGGCAATGTTTCCCGTACGGGAAACGTACTAGTACGGTCAGGAAACGTGTTTTTAGCTGTACTGGGAACGTTTCCTATACGGGAAACATACTAGTACGGCCGGAAACGCGTTTCCCGGCTGTACAGTACAGGTTTCCCCGTTTACGTTTCTTTTTTTGCCTAAAATGGGGGTGGGGAGGACGTTTCCTGCAACTTAGAGATACACACTAGCTCCTCTTCTCCAATTGTCTCTCCAACAACCAACTTGTCCATGATAGATGCATCCTACATCTTTTTTGTTGTGTCTTTCTCATCATCTTTCGACTCTAATGGTCACTCTGATATAGCTTTGTTAGTGCATCCTACATCTTCTTTGTAGTGTCTTTCTCCGACAGATGGGGTATCAAATGATCTTTAGCCCCATCAAGGATAATCCTCTGCGCCTTGGCCTCTCCGACCTCATGCAGATCTAGGGCAATAGGATCATTCGCTGGTGGAACCACTTCTATACTTGCATAGGCTCACATCTGGTTCTCCTTGAGAACAAAATTGATTCGAACCTTCCACTGCAAGTAGTTCTAAGCGCCCTCAAGCTTATCCTCATATTGAACATTGGTGTAGAATGAAACTCTTGGAGAGATTGAAAATTGAAATCTGATTTTTTGTCATGAAAACTATGTCTAATATCCTTGGCTTCGTATTCAGAGTTTAGAGCTCTGATACCATGTTAAATTTTTATAACACAGTTATATATTAACTGCACAACAAATTTTCACAAAATAGAACCAAAATAAATTTTATCTTTCTGATTTATAAGTTATAACAGCCAATACTCTAGGTTAATTAAGAGCAATAAACAACGGAAGCAAATTCACATCAACAAAATAACATAGGTACACCCAGGATTCAGGTATCCCTAGTGTGGGGAAAACTTGCAAATAGGTACACAAATTTGCTACAGCAATTACACAACAATAATGTCGGCCTAAAAACCCTCACTCAGCCGTCTCTTACGGCCCACACTTGGCTCTCTCGGCCCACATGTGCGGCCCAACTATTTAATTCACTTCTCTTCTTGACCTCACAACTCACTTTCTCTGCCTAGATACTTGCTCTCACTGAATCACCAACTCATGCTCATCAATTGTGTCTTTGCCTCAACCCTTAGGCTCAATTTATAACTTTTCTAAGCTAAGATGAACTGCCAAAATTAACTTGTCAAATTAGCATGCAACACACTTGCACTCTCCGCATGTTGCTTGCAATCAACATGCCAACTCTGGAGTCTGCATGTCACATGCAACTTGCAAGAGGCAAAACAAGGTCCTTCTAGTTAGACACAAGGCTAGAAGACTTTCCACAGCTGCAGAAATCAACATTGTGTATCTTCGCATCTGAACTCCTGGAATGGAAGAAGTGGTAGGGTTTCAAAGAGAATGATTTCAAAATTTTCAAGGAAATGGTGAAACAACATATGTATACATAGAGTTGCACGAGTATGGAGTGTATATGGAGCTGCATGAGTATGGAGTATATATGGAGCTGCATGAGTATAAAAAAATATTGCAATAGAAGTATGGGCAGGAGCTTTCAAAATTTCATTTTCTTAAACTGATATTTGCTTATTGTTTTATTAGTTTTTTCTTCATTTTTGTTGACCCAGTTTCTAAGTTATGGGGCATGCCTATGCCTTGAAAAAATGACATTGTTGTACTGGGGTTTTCCAGGAATAGATTGGGAACCCATCTCCTAGAGATTTTGATAATGAACAATTTTGCTAGATTTTTCCCAGGTGTTTCTGTACCTGTTCTATAGTGCAAACATTCGAGCCCCAGGCCAGCTATTTTGGTTATATAAGATTTAGTTGTCTAGCAACAGCAACTTCCATAACTAACGTGTGTTAATCTGGTATGTTCACTGATTAGCTGGCCAGTTCAACCAATTGTGGGTGTACGGATAGCCATCAAGGTATTCTGAATCTCTGATCATCTTTGACTTGTCTATCTGGGACAGAGAAAACCTATGGACTAAATCATTTTTCTTTTCTAGGATCTCACTTGTACATCTTTTTTGAAGCAAACAATCACCTTGTCAAATGGTCAGGGTCTTTTGTGTATACATTGCACATATTTGCATCCATCGTCAAAATACAGTGCCTAAACCAAATTCCCAAGAAACGGGTTTATACCATTGAAGACAGTGTTGGCATATGAAAAGGTGCAACTGTTTGGTTTTCTGATTTCTTAGGTTATGATGGTGTGCATTCTCCATCCTAGCTTATTTTAGGACACGCCCCATTTGCATGCTCATTTAATTCCTATAATTTCTAGTGATTCCGTATCACTTTTAACACGTTTGTTTATGCCCAAAATAAATGCCTTGTTGAGCTTTTGAAGATTCATCCAGTGTCACAATCTAATTAGTCTGATTCTTTTATTCACTGAAGCATTTTCTTTTCCAAAATTTTGAAATCTGTGCCTAGTGAGTTGAATTGCAAATACATCTTTCACGACACACTTTTCATACAGGCTGTGGGACCACATTGCGTCCAACATCAACCTGTACATGGCATCTTCAGAATCATCACAACCAGTTGATGTAAATGAGCATGGAAAAGTTAGTTCCGAGGAGCCAGTGAAGAGGAGCTCCGAGAAACAGACTAAAAGGAATGTTGATGCAGAAACAAAGGTATAGGCTGTCATAATGTGGTCGTAGTTTTTAAGTGCTTTCCACTGCATTTTTGTGAAAGAGGGATGAGTATTTTGAAATCTCCTTCAGGATCTTTTTCTAAATAAATTTATGCTAATATGAATTGTATTACAGTCTAAAGGTGACAATGGAGCATCAGTATCAGTTTTGACTCACACAGAGGTCAACGAACGACCTATTAAGTCCCGTGAAGCTCGGCGAAGAAGGGATTGGAACCCTTCTGATCATAAACCGTTTAGAGAAGCAAAGGAAACACTGAGACAGCAAACTAAGTATGACGAACGATCTGACTCTAGAGCAGTTCAAACTTCTCAGTTTAAAGGCAAGTCGGTGACAAAGAGACCACATTCTCCAGAGTCCTGGACACGTAGAGAGCGATTTCGGCATGATGAAGGTCATGCAGACAAGGTTAGAGATACATCACTTAATGGTGTCAAATGCATTTTCTTGGTGAAATTGTTTTCTAGTTTTGATTTGAAAAGCATGTTGTTGACAATATGCTTTTGTGGTTTTGATCTAAAAAGGCATTTTTTCTTTTTTTGGCATTAAGCAGAGAATGAGCTCACCTACAGGTGTACATGCCCCCCGACGACTTCTTCAATCTGCAGTACGAGAAGCAGTTGGTCCTAATGGGCCAGCTAATTTAAAACGGTCAGAATCATCATCAAAGCGTCTGCGCTCAGTTGTTTCTACAACTGTTGGTCAGTGGATGTCTATTACATTTTTGTTTTTTAGAAAATCTCTCAGTTTCAGCTTATTTGTAGAGTGTGTTGGATTGAAATTTGATCTTTACAATCTGTTTGGAATTTCTTCCTACAGAGAATTCAGATACATCTTTGGATGCTGTTGAAGGCCATCAGAGGCCCAGGGCACTTGTAAAATCTCTGCCAGCCATGGCTGTTGCCATGAAGGCAGCAGCTGCAGCAGCGGAGGATGCAGCTAAGTTCAAGTCAGCAGGAAGTGTCTTTGATAGGCTGGGTAAAAGGATTGACAGTGATTTGAATGGATTGAATGAAGCAGTTGAAGAAGATATGCTGGATGATGGAAACAATATTGAAAACACAATGACTGCAGCTGTGTATCAAGGGCATGAATATCAGCAAAGAACTCAAGTTCATAGTAGATTAAGTAGAGGACTAACAGATGATGTAGGCATGATGGATAGTGAAAGCATTATTCCCTCAAATCCTGCTACTTATAATGAGGGATATGATGAAGTACAAGAAGATGCAAGGTACACACGTCGTTATGCCAGTGTGTCAACAAGAAGAAAACAGTTTGAAACTTCTGAGAGTGATGGTGTCTCAAGGTTATCGAACTTTGAGAGGCAACCTATACAGGACCAAGAACCACAGAAGCCTCATGAGGAGTCAGTGACTGTAAAGTATCGTCTGGCACGAAACTCTGATGAAGTGGCAAGGGAAAGCAGAATGCAAAAGGCTTCATTATCTGAAGCCCCAAGTTCCTCGAGGAAGATTGTGAACATATCCGTGAATGTGAATACTTGGAAGTCACCTCATTTCCAGTCAGCTAGGGATACAGTGGACAGGGAAAAAAGAACCTCTAATACAGATACAAAGATATTGTCTGATCACAATGAAATGGATATTGATGGCACCTTACCTGAGAGCTCTGACATGCGGCTTCAAGCAGAGAGTGGTCAGATTGCCACTGCAACTGATGCAAATGTAAATAAATTAAAAATTCTTGTGTGTATTTATATACCTGTGGTACTATTCAATTATTGCTTCAACAAGAAACTTATTTATGTAATATTTATTTTTAATTATTTTTTTGCAGGGTATGTCAGGTACAGATTATTCCAGCGATGTCAGGAAGGGCACATCTTCAGTTTCTGGTTAGTTATAGCATTGTACTAAAAACTCGATTGTTAATTTAGTGACTTAATAGGCAGGGTATATGAATGTGCAATAGTAGGTTTTGCTAAAGTTTTGGAGCTGCAGTGGAATATCTTAAAATTCCCATATCTTGTGATCTATCCTGTGCACAATAGATTAATTCAACTCAGTCATTATAGACATTTATTTTAGCATCTTTGGCATCTTGTAAAATATAATAGTCAATCTGCTGAACATCAATGTAGGCCTTTGATATCCTGTTATTATTCAATGTTTCGCATTTCGTTTAATAACTTTTGGTTCGGACTATCTAGAATGTTAAATATACTAGCATGATTTTGTATCTTTAATCTTTCCAAGTATTTGTTACTTTCATATTTATATGATACATTTCAAGAGTAAATTTTCCTTTATTGCAGGTGTTAACAATTCAGTCCGACCTGAAGATGCAGATTCAAGGACAGTTTTTGTTTCTAATGTAAATGCTGGGAACCTGTTCTTTTTCTTGCTTTTATTTTCCCTTATTTACTATTTACCAGGCGTGTGACACCATACAATACCCTTTTTATCACGATCTTAATATATGTTTTTGTGAAATTTTCTCTGTTAAAAATATTCATTTTGTACTGTGCTTTTTATGACGTAAATTTTCATTATTCATGTTGCAATCCTTGTTCATTATTTATGTGCACTCCTTGTACAGCATGATTGGGCCTAACAGTCATAACATGTGTTACCTCCTAGGAGGTCTGTTATCACTTGTCACACAAATCTGCATTAAGAAGAAAGAGCAGATCTGAGTGAAAACTATAGGTGATCTAGCCTTGTCACTACTATATTCCTTTCTGTTTGGGCTGGTTATTTGTTAGATCCCCTTCATATTTGAGAGATCCCCTTCAGCTCGGATTTATTTGATAGATCTGGTTAAGATGGATCTAAGATGGGTCATTATGAGATTGACATGTCACATGCAGGAATTGAACTCGGTGGTCGCAGGCTGATTTGTCTCGTGCTGAGATTGGAGATACAGAAATCCTTGCGCTGCAGTGTAGGTTCCGGTGTTTCCCTAGCACCAAGAATCTGAAGCCTGCTTGTGAACTCCGCTCTGAGAATGTTCTGTTGGGATTGCAGATGCTCAGGGACTCTGGGAAAGGCCCAGAATTGCCGATTTCCTGTCTCGTCCCTAACAGAAATGTCTTCAAGACTGAGAACTCCATGCCGAGAAAGCCACTCGCGGATCTCTTTTAGATCTTCAAAATTGGCAAGAGGCGGATGTCCCATTGTACTATTTTGCCACAACAGAATTTTCCTTCCATTACCAGGAATGCGATAGAGGTGGTTATGGAAAAAATCAATTCCTCGCCGGCAAAGATTCCAAATCAACGAACCTTTCGGAGTGTTATTGGCCTGCAGAGTTCTCAAAGGGACACCTTTGGCATACTTCTTTCTTAAATTTTGACTGACCGGGTGTTTTGGATTTGCATAAAGCTTCCATAGAATTTTGCAACCCAAGGAGATGTTTGCGTGAATGGGATCTATGATCTGAAGTCCACCTTCTGAAATTGGGCGTTTGACCATTTCCCAATTAACTAAATGGAACTTCTTCTGATTACCTTTCCCACCACGCCAAAGAAAGTCGCGGATTAACTTTGAAACCTGCTCGGTGATAGACTTTGGGGCCGGCAGAAAGGAGGCCTGATAAATAGGCGATTTTCGACTTGATTTTGCAGATAACATCAACCCACAACGAACACTTGTTTACTCCGAGAGTTAAAGGAAGCCCGAGATATTTAATTTTGTCCCCAGATGCATAACCAGCGAAATCCAATTGATGCGCAATTCTGTGGATGGGTTGTTGCTCAATGCTCAACATTCCACCCATACACCACACTCTTCCTGTCATTGATGAGAGCACCAGAGACATTGCAGACGCTATTGAGGATTAATTTGTAGACATTTGCAATCCTTATGGAGGCTCCGCCTAACAGTAGAGAATCGTCAGCAAAGAAGGCATGGTTGATAGGATCCAATCCTTTCATCAGTCTTATGCCTGGGACTGTCCCTGCGAGCTTTTCAGCTGTCAATTTTCTGCTAAGAGAGTCTGCCATCAAAATGTACAGGAAAGGGGAAAGAGGGCAGCCTTGCATTAATCCCCTCAACGCTTGAAAATAATTGGCAGGTCTTCCAGTGACAAGCGGAGCTATCCATGGCTTATCGGTGCAAGCTTTGATCAGATTGACAAACTTAGGAGAGAAACCAAAGGAAAGAAGGACTCTGTAGAGGAAGGAAATATTGACCCTGTCAAAGGCATTTTCCATATCAAGCTTAATCAGCATCCCTTGCTCCTTCCGTTGATGGCTAGAATGCATTGCTTCTTGCACCTGAATGACATTGTCCAGGATGTGTCTGCCTTTGACAAACCCTCCTTGAGAGTGGGAGATAAGGTTCCCAAGCAACTACTTAATTCTGTTAGCGAGAAGCTTGGCGAGGATTTTGTATGAAGCATTGCAGAGGGAGATGGGCCTGAATCTTTCAAAGGATCCAAGATTCACCTCTTTAGGGATTAATGCTAAGAAGGTAGAGTTAGTGCCACCCGCCACCTTAGCTTTTTTCAAGAAGCCTTCAATCATTCTTAGCAGGTCGATTTTGATTATATCCCAATATATTCTATAGAAGTGAATTGAAAATCCGTCAGGCTCAGGGGCCTTGTCGGGTTCCATTGACCAAGTAACTTTGCATATTTCTTCATCAGTGAAAGGCTTCATGAGGACTGAATTGTCTTCTCTGCTAACAAGAGAGGGAATGTGAGAGAGGAATTCGATTGTGTCCTCTTCACTGCCATCACTCTCTTTTCTATAGAGGTTTTGGAAATGAGAATCTGCAACTGCTTTGATTTGGTCGAAGCCTTTGCAGACCTTTAGAAGAGTTGATTTCCGAGATGTGATTACGGGAGAGGCGAGCTCTGTATTGGCGGTGGAAGAAAGAAGTGTTTCGATCTCCAGCTTTGAGCCAGAGTCTACAAGACTTAATTCTCCAATATTTTTCTTCATTGCGGATGGAGTGATAGGAATTGCTTTGGGCGATCTGTTCCTTTTCAAGCTCCGAAGAGGTGATGTCTTTTCTTTCCATATCCATTTGCAGGTCATCCAACAGTTGGACAACTTCTTTTCTCTGACTGGTAGGGGTTTTAGTGGGCTTTCTGATCCACTCTTTCAAAGCATGCTTAGTGACCTTGAGTTTATTCTCCCACACAAAACTTGGGGATACTATGATAGGTTTGGACCAAGCCAAATGAACAGTATCAAAGAACCCATCTCTATCAATCCAAAGAGGGCTGAACCGGAACGGGATTGGGCCCAAGTTTTCTTCCTCTTCCAAAAGGAGAAGGATAGACTTGTGATCATATGTCAACTTAGGTGGGATTTTGGAGGTGATGAGCCTCTTTTCCAGCAGAAGCGAACTCTGAACAGGAAACCTATCCAAACGAGCAGAAATGTGCTCTTCCCCTACTGTATTATTAGACCAAGTGAATAGGCCTCTCGTGGGTTTGAAATCCAGGAGGTCCCATTTATGAACAAGGTCTTCCACCAGGGGAAGCATTTTGTCCCTGCAACAGATGCCTCCTCTCTTTTCTTTCGAATCCAAAACAATGTTCAAGTTTCTGGCTAATATGATGTTCTTGGGAGAGTGGAGGTCTAAAAATTCAGAAAGAGATTGCCAACAATCTCTATTTTCAACATAGAGCACAGGGACAAAGATTAAAAAGAGCAAAGGTTAACTTACTTGTGCAATGCCTTAGCTCGGTAAAAATCCAGTGCTGGGTCTCAAAGGAGCTTTCCAGTTGAAATTGGTCCTCCAACCACAAAGTTGCAATTCCACCTGAGGAACCCCTTGCACTTACAACCTTTCCTGCATTTTTCTTCCATTTCAATTTGCTAATGTTGAGAAGGGTGTCCCCTTCGATTTTAGTCTCATGGAGCATGAGGATTTCAGGAGGGTCCATTTTCAGGAGATCTTTGATGGCTTCAGCTTTTATTGGATTCCCCAAGCCTCTGCAATTCCAAGAGACTAATTGCATTATTTACTGGTGGTGGGGTTGGTAACACTTCCCTTGGGAGGCCTTGTTCTAGTGTTTCTCCTGATGGACATTTCGATGGTGGATTGGCTTCCTTGTGTTTTTTGCCTTTCTGCCTCTTCTTCCCTGGCTTTATGAGATTATCTCCCAACTCTTTTCGAAGGCCTCTCAAAGGTCTCGTCCTCCAAGGAACAAGAGTTTTCCATTGCCTTCTTTTTGATTATTTCGGCATATGAGGGAGGGGAAGAATTATCTAGGGATGGTCTGGATAGGACTGCTTCTATGTTACCTTTTTCCGAAGAGGGAGGAGTGTTCTGCTGTTCAGTGACTTCCAATGTTGATTCTGAAGGGTCTGCTGTAGTGTTGAGCACTTCAATAGGATTTTTTGGGATTTCTCCCGAAGGATGAATGGAGTTCCCTTCCCCAAGAGTCTGTCTTGCTGTTGGTGCGTTGGTCCCTTTTCCTTTAGCTCTGTTATCTTGTTTTTTCGGAGATGTTTTCTGAAACAGGGTCCATTGATCTCCTTTCAATTTCTCGTTGTCTTCTTCTGCCTTCTTTTTGCAATGCCTTGCGAAATGGCCATAGCCATGGAAATGCTTGCATTTAAACGAAAGTTGTTCGTAGTCCAGCTCCTGGATATGGGTCCAGTCAGCAACTATTAATTTAATAGCTTCCGGTAGCCCGACTTTCCAAATCTACCTCAACGCATATATGTGCGCAGGAGTATTGGTCTTTCCTCACTGCTTGGTCGATGTACTTTTCGAGGTTATTGCCAATGGTTTGAAGAGACTTTTGGTTCCAGAAATGCAGTGAGAGATGAGGGAGACACACCCACACTGGGACAACTGAAAGCACATCTTGAGTCAGATCGAAATTGGGAGTCCATTTGTTTAAATATAGTCCCTGAGGACCCATAAATATGGTCCGTTTCTGAAAATGAGGCTTTTGTCTTCCACGTTATAAAAAACAAATACAAAGAATCCTTTACCTACAAAGTGACTTCTGATGCCTTCCGATACTAATGGAGTCCAGTTTCTCTGCACCCAATCTTCCACAGCTTTGGGAGAGGGCCAAAGGCCAGTGAACTGCCCGATAAGCCCCCTTTCAGCAAGATTCAAAGCAGACCGGCATGTTTCTTCAATTGGGAGGGCAACCGATGGAATGCTGTCCAACTTCTTCACGAATATTTGCTGTGAATCTGTCGAGGAATGTTTGTAGCTGGCCGCAACCAGTTTCTTAAAAGCCACAATGTCCGGAGGAAGAGGAAGGGGAGGCTCGGGTCCCCCTCCTGTAACCATGGCGGCTGGAAAAAACACAGTTAGGTATCAGGTGTCTCGCCGGGGCAGATGCGCGCACAGGGTAAATTCACAAATTAAATAACAAGGGTTGTCATTATCATTAACAAGGGTTGTCATTTATCAATGAAACAAGAAGAATGCATGGCATAACCGACCAGATCCCTGCAGCACGATTGCACAAGTAAAACATCACAAATTTAAAGAGTTTCAAATAAAACATAGCTCAACCCATTTAATGTATTGATAAAGAGGCAGATAACAAAACGATAGTCACCAATATATCATGGGCTGCTCAGTCAATCTTTGGCATTCATGGTGGAAAAAGTCAAATCAAGTGTGATGAAGCTCTGTTGCTGTAGCCTGTCAAAAAAATGTCTAACCTCCTGAACATTTCTCTCACACCCTGTTTTATAGAAGCAAGAGATGCATGTAGATGAGAGAGATGCATTTGTCAAACCATAAGCCAGAACCTCTGTAATAAATTTTAAATGTGATTGAGTTGCTGCTTGCTAATAACAAAGCAGTGAATCTGCCAGTCCCAGTCTATTCTGAATGATGTTATGTAGGACTGTGCTGTTAACCAATGTTGAACATCCAAACTTGCTGACTTCTCCCCATGGTAATCGACATGCAATAGAGCCATGTCAAGAACAGACCACAGGAGGTGGCAGAAAAGGATAGTCGTGAGGCTGTCCTGTCGAGCCCCTACAGCGGCCACAAGAGAAGTGTCCAGGCTGCCAGGAGAAATCAGATCCACTAGGGCCATGAGGGTTGGTCACTGCTAGACTGAGATGCAGAAACAAAAGTGCCAATGACTGGAAGAACTGCAGAGGAGCTGCAGTGAGACAGCCACAGTGACAACAACTGTACATAGAGAGTACAGGAGCTGCCGTTAGCTGAAAAGCACGCAGGTGTGGTTATACAGACTGTATGTGGCCATACAGTCTTGCAGAGCAACCCAGGAACACGCAGGGACTGTTTACGGGCGCAAAATTGCTGCAGAGTAGTATAGAGACACACAAGTTTATATGCAGAAGTCACAACAACGTGGTGTCAAGGAAACAAGTACAAATGATAGTCTCAACGTGCTAGCCATATTTTCCACAGTGGTTGGCAGAGGTTCATCTCCAAAGGGAGAGAGGGAGGTCATACCATTCGAATGTGTCTCAAAAATTTAATTTTGTGTGTTTCAAAGGATCAGAACACAGATGCATAGGAGATATTAGCAGATCTATAAACCAACTTTTTAATTCTTGTGGGTGCTAGGACTTAGCACAAGGAAAATTATCAGATCTAGAAATGGCAACAACCCGTCTCAAATTTGAGGACCGGTTGGATGGAATATCAAATTTCTTGTTGAGGAAGGTAAGGGGTTACCTTGTTGCTGAAGGAGAATGACCTTTGGGAGATTGTGGATAAGGAGATCCAATCGCGAATGGATCCAACACAATTAGTATTGCCCAATCGCGAATAGAGCCCTGGTTAGTATGGCAAACGAGGGCAAAGAAAAGGGTTCCAAAGATAACAACGAGGGGGGGACACTTGAGCAAAGGGAAAAAGGACTTGAGCAAGCTCAAGTGCTTCATTTTCCACAAGAGTGGGCATTATGCATCGCATTGTCCGGAGAATAAGGTGGGGAAGGGGATGTTGTAATTGACAGCAACATCAATAGAGGTTCAACTTGATGAATTTGCAGAGAAGTTTGAGAATAATTTCTCAATTTTCTCTTGTCTATCTATCGACACCATCACAAGGAGTGCTTGGTACTTGGATTGTGGTGCATCATGTCACATAACATAAACACGAGACCTATTTAGAAGTTTGATGGAGATAGATTTGTATTTATATGTGGAGCTTGGTAATGATGCCAAGTATGTAGTATAATGGGTTGGAACCATTAAGTTCCAACTAATGTTAGGAGGGATGTTGGATGGCAAAGATTTGCTATTCATACTAGGACTGAAAAATAATTTACTCTCAGTATCAGTCATGGAGGAAAGAGGATATGTAGTCATATTGAAAATGTGTAGGTGCTCATTTGTCCAGAGGAGTCTCGTCCAAACACAACAATGACCATCGAGGTTAGAGAGAGCAACTTATACAGGTTGATGGACAAACTTGTTTAGACATTTAGGGATGCTTAGGAGCATGTGGAGGCTCCTAGGAGCATATTCAGGGAGAGTAGGCCTTCGAAAAAGTTTTTGAACTTCATGCCATTAATGAGTATCATCCTTTAGGAGGTAGTGGACCAAGAGTTTTGGAGGAAAGCCATGGTAAAGGATGATGCATGGGACATTGTGCTAATATTGGAGAGACAACTAGTTCTAGGCGACTCTCTAGGAAGTGCCTTCCTTGCTAAAAGGGACTGTTGATGTTTGTAGCTCGAGTAGGTACTTTTGCATAGGCCTAAGTGTATAAGCATGCATAAGTCTCCTAATAGACCCTTGACCTTAGCAATTGCTTTAGTGATCAAAGTAATTTTTTTATAAGATATTGTGAGTTAATCTAATGCAATGCAAGTGTTTTTGTATTAGTGAATTAGATGAATTTCAATTGATGATCTCAAGTGATGTGAGATGTAATATCAACTATCAATCACTTTGGAGATTAGGGTTGTGGATTCAGTCAATAAATCAAACTTATATAAAGAAGGCCGGGCTAAGGGAGAAGACACACAAGACATCTTGAGCACAAGATATCGTGAGATAATGGTGATTAGGTGGAGAAGGACTTCCATTCAAGTTTGCTGGGTTCAAGGAAAGTGCATGGAGCAACAAGGGAGAAACAAATCAGCGAAGCAGACCGAAAAACATATTTGGGCCTTGATCAAGTTTGTTAATTTCGGGCTATCGCTGTATGTTTTTTCTCAGTGGGCCATTATCCCAGGAAGGAAGCCCTTGTAAGTTCTTAATTTAATAAATGAAGAACTGATTTGAAGGGTAGAAATGTATGGCAAAAGTGTAACTCCTCATTAAATGCATTTGTAACTCCCTCATTCAATTTGATTTGTAACTTTCACCAAATATTCTCTCATGTTTAAGTGTAACTCTATCTCCCTAATTCGAATTGCAACTCCTCAAGACAAGTGTACTTCTCTCTCTATTCTTAGGATGAGTTGCACTTCACCTCAACTAATTTCTCCCTCATGGAATTCGATTCTCCTATTATTGGCTCAAGGAATGAACTCATTTTGATGGAAATTTTAGGGGCTAATATTCACAGGTGGGCTAATTTTCCATGTTTTCCAAAAAAAGATTCGCCAATTTCCAGCTTTTCTAAAAACAATTCGCCCAAATTTTGTATTATAAAATTATTTTACCTTGAAAATCGCCAAAATTTTATATAGAATAATATAAAGTAATTATAAATATAAATATTAAAAAAATAAAAAACATTATATGTTTTACAAATTGCTTATTAGGGACTAGTATTATTTGCCAAAGTTTTTAAACTTTAAAATAAACTTCATCCTTCAACTTTTCTCTGCTCATTTTGTAACTCCTCTCCTTTCTCATCTATTTAAGCAATAGCAGGTGATAGTTGAGAGTAGCATGTTCATTGTGAAGGAGAGCTAGTGTTGGTGTGAGAGCAAGTGAAGAGTAAGAGAAAGGGAAGAGCTGGAGCAAGTGTGAACGATACGATCTGATCATGAGAAGGAGGAGATCTTCAAGCAAAGAGCAAGAACACTTCACTTGCAAGTTGATCAGACATTGGTGACTTTATTCATTCTCATTCTCTCTCTATCCCCCCCCTCTCTCTCTGTACTTTGCTGACAATTGAAGAAGTCTAATAAAAGAATCATTTGGGTTTTCCCCTGGTCATTGGACCTTGTTGTATCTCAAGAAACAATCCCTTGGCTGTGGTAAGGAATCAATGCTTGAGACATTTTGTAAATGTATGTCACAATTATAATATCAAATGGCCTCTGCTTAACACCTTTGGAATCTAATTAATTATTTAATACACTCAATAATGTGATATAATGAAAGCCTTCACAATGCCATAAACTGCTGATATCCGAATGAAATGAAAAGAAGAACTGTAAAGGAAACTTGAAGTGATATGTTGAGAAATATAATATATCACTTTTAAGTTTCAAAGGAAATTCATGAAGAGAGAGGAAACTCAAAATAATATGCTGCAAACACAGAATCTATTACTTTAAAGTTTTATCAGGATTTTGTGAAGAAAGAAGAGATGAGGTGAAGGAGCGCAAATTAAGGTTGTTTAACTCTTACTCACAGATGTAATTAAGAGACCGACTGCTACATTACTTCACTTCATTCAAAGAGGAATAAACACAGAACGAAACTGGAAAGACATATGAACATCAACAATTGCAGGAAACTTCATATTCTTTCATTTATTTCTCAGAAAATTCAGTACCAAATTAACAATCTCTAGAGGTCCAAAACTCGAAACCTCTTTTCTTTATTTCTATCTACTTAAATGCACCACAGTGGTTCGTAACTCCTGAACTTCTTGAAACTATTTGACTACCTAAACTATTAGATTACTTCTGCAATCATACTTGAGAAAACAAATTAAAACTGGAAATATTGTTTGTTTCGCTGAATCTGATGTGGCTGATGCGTCCTCCCGAAGTGCCGAGGTGTCATTTTTGGTTATGATGCAGCGCTGCACAGCTCTGTAACGACGCCTCAGTGCCCGACTCTGCCTATGCCCCTGTGCTTCAAACGCTGTCAATCATATCCCCTGCTACCTGACTCTGCCTCTTCTCCTTTGATCTGCGTCGGGTCACTTACCTGATTTTTTCTGCCACGTTCTGCCTATTTCTTCATAAAATGACGCATAACCGCTTAAGCCCGGACTTGAAATCATTTAGATTTCATCTTGGAATCGCATCGCGTTCGTGCCAACATCGCACTTTGCATTTTGCCGTTTTTAACTTTTCCTCAGCGTTTATCTTTTAAAACATGTGATGCTATGTGATTGGGTCCCACTTGGCATCGCATGTCGCACTTCGGCGACCTTATCACTTACCTCCCGCGGCGATCCTTTAAAACTTGCGATTCACGATTTGTGATTGGGCCCCACCGCTTCGCACATTGCACTATGGCGATTATAACACTTACCCTTCGCCCTATCCTTTGAAACTTGCGATTTGCGGTTTGCGATTTAATCTCTGCGTTCTGCCTATTTATTCATAAAATGGCGCATAACCACATGAACCCGGACTTGAAATCCTTTAGATTTCATCTTGGAACCACATCGCGTCCGTGCCAACATTGCACTTCGCATTTCGCCGTCTTTAACTTTTCCTTAGCGTTTATCTTTTAAAACTTGCGATGTGCGCTATGCGATCGGGTCCTTCTTGGCATCGCACATCGCACTTCGACGATCTTATCACTTACCTCCCGCGGTGATCCTTAAAACTTGCGATTCGCAATTTGCGATTGGGTCCCAACGCATCGCACATTGCACTTCGGAAATTATAAGACTTACCCTTCGCCCTATCCTTTGAAACTTGCGATTTGCGATTTAATCTCCGTCGTCTATCTCTCCGCTCCAATTCTGCTTTTTGATCCTGACCATCCGTTTTTCCCTTTGCGCCTTCTCCAAAACTCTCAAGTTTTTAAGGGAAATGCACCCTTTTTCCGCCTTTGGGAAATTAGTTTGTTTGCTCCACAATGTAACCCTCCTGAGCTTATCCGGTGTTCTGCCGCGCTGGTCCCTCTTGAGCTTGCGAATGACGCTGATTCGACCCTGTTCGACGTGCAATGTTATGAATGTGCCCATCGGCCTAACTCTTAAACTGTTCTGTACGTGAATGAGCCCGACTCGACCCACCTTCACATCTCATCATGTAATGTTAATGTACCAATATATAAATCAAAATTCTTCTGACACAAAATTTTACATTTTCTATCATATATGCTTTTTTGGTGTTTTGAAAAATATTTCAAAGGTAAATGCAAATGAGCCACAACAGACCTAACTCTTATTGTCTCATTATTTGTGCTTGGCTGCCTTCATATGATCCTTAAGTTTATCTTTTATCTACAATTGCTGATCTGAAAAGTTTTGAAGAAAAAATCTGCATTCTAAGTAATTGTAACAGCATAGAACATTCATTTTTCTGCAAAGTATATTCAACTTTTTGCAAAGTACATTCAGTTCCATTCAGTTTTCTGCAAAGTACTTTCAATTTTTTGCAAGTACTTTCAATTTTCTGCATAGAACTTTCAAGTTTCTGCAAAGAATTTTTAAAATTTTGCATAGAACTTTCAGATTTTAACATGTACGCTATCCGTTGGTGCACTATGATCTATGGATGGGCTTAATAGTAGCTGGAAATACATTTCAGCATTCAGACTACTCTGTTTTTGATCCTGTTGCTAGGAAATTAAGATAAAACACGACCTGCCAATTTTAACTGCTGCTTAGGTTCCATTCTAAAAGAGGATGAGTCTGTTACTGATTGTGGATTCTGAAATCTGCTTAGGCAAGGACTGTCCAGCACTCCTGTACATGGTAATAAGCCTGGAAAATTCTGCTAGTCATTTGGAATCTCAAATCTACTAAAGCGATATTTCATCAAGGCACATTTAACTCCAAGTGTAAAACCAAGTTGAAGTATTCACTTTATGGAGTGCTGTCACTTCCAGAAAAGTGCTGTTTGCTCTGGTGATCACAACGAAATAAAACCATACATAACCTTAATAAATGCAAATTCCATAATCCTTTTTTTTTTTTTTTTTCTTCCAAATGCCCAATCACTTGTTTTCAATTTCAATAAGTTTTCTCAGTTTAATTTCTATACATAAATGCATATTCATCTGAACTTATAAATGAAAACGCATTGAATCATTTACTTCAAGTACTGAGAGGAAACTTAGAAAATCTATCACATAAAAGACATAAAATTTTGGGCAATGCTTCTGGAAAACCCCCAAAGGGAAAACCACAAGAGAGAGTAAATTTTATTATAGGCTCACAGAAAAATGAGTTTACAGCAAACTTTTTCCAGCAATAAATACAGTACTTATCTCAAAAACTGTGCCCTTTCACCACCTTGTTTTCTATGCCAAACTTCTTGAAATGTGTGTCTGTTCTTCTGTATGGCTTGTATGGTCTGAACCGGAAGCAATAAATGTGCAGTTATGTCTTGATTTCTGTGCAATTACAGTCTTGAAATCTGTGCAAAGTTTATCAATTTCTGTGCCACGACTTAGCTTTGAAATCTGTGCAGTGATGTCTCGATTTCTGTGCTATGGCTCAGTGTTGAAATCTGTGCAAGGTGCCCTGATTTCTGTGCAATCTCGCAGCCTTGAAATATGTGTAAGGTTGCCTTGATTTTTTGTGGAATGTATCAACTTTGAAATCGGGTGTCGATTTCTGTGCAATGATGCTGGAATATTCTCCTTGGTTTGCATGCCAAATCTCTTGGAACTCATGCCCCCTCTTGCTTCTCCTCGTTGTCCTTCAGCGCTTCTTCTCCTCTCTCTCTCCTTAAGAATGAGTGAATATAACAAAAATTAAATGCGCCTTTCCCTAAGAATTCCTTTTATGTCTCATTATAACGGTTGTGACTTAAACCTAAGATCCAATGGCTCAGATTAAATCCTTGGCCAATGAGATGTAGGGTCGTGATTTAATCTCTCATCATCACAACTTAAATGATAAATCATTTGTCACATTAATTATTTAATAATGAATAAAAGTCACTTTAACTTTAAAACTTATAAAGTTAATGTTCTAGAGACCACTTTTTGAACATTCTCCCACATGCTAAACACCAAGCCAATGGAAGATACTTGTCCAAGCTTATCTCAACATTCCCTTTTAGCGAGGAAAGTGTTCTTCACCACTCCCAACTTGTCTCTGGAAAACACAAACTTGCCTTTCATCAATGATTTCGTGAGAATGTCCACAACTCTCTCATTTGTGGATATATATTGAAGCTCAATTTTTTCTCATTGAATGTAATCTCGGATGAAATACAAAATTTTTCTAGAGTTTAATACAACTCTCATTGTCGCAGTTAATCATCATAAGCTGCGACTGCTAACCAAATAGCCCAAACAGTAACTTGCGAAGCCATATGGCCTCACAACTCACCTGACTAGCTTTCATATACTTTGCCTCTGCAGAAGTCAGTGCCATTGACTCTTGTTCTCTGTTGAACCATGACACAACTGCTATGCCCAAGCTGAAAAAACACTCTGAAGTGCTTTTCCTATCCACTACACTAAGTGCCCAGTATGAGTCTGTCTGACTTCATCCCCTCACTTGTCATCTAGTCCAAAATCCACTATACCTGGTAGGTACTTGAGCACATGTTTTGCTGCCAGCTAATCCACTGTCCTTGACTCAACCATATACTTACTGAGAGTGTTGACAACCAAACACAAATCTGGCCTGGTGTTGACCAGGTACATCAATGATTCTATCAACTGATGATACAAGGTGGGATCCACCAACTCAACTTCTTCCAGTTGGTGATCATTGGTGTTGATATAGTCCTGCAATCCTCCAGCTGAAATCTCTTCAAGATGGCAACTACATAATTCCTCTGTTCCAGAAAAATATGTCCTCGTTCTTGCCAAACCACCATTCCCAAAAAATAATGCATCAACCTGATATCTTTCATTGCAAACTCTGAAGCAAGATTTTGCTTACAACTAGCTATGAGCCTTTGACTTGAAATAAAGAGATCATCCACATAAAACATGAGAATAAGAGGATGCTTACTCAAAAGTATAAGGTTCAGACTCAGTGATGTTCTTACCAAAGCCATATAGCTGCAAAACCTTTTTGGTGCCCTACTCTCCCTAACAGCCTTCCCATGACTCCCCATAGATTCCTGTGCTTCCTTCAAAGTTTGTTGAAGCCAAAGATGGCTTCCTCTTCCCTGAATTAACCTCTTGTGAAGTAGAATCCTCTTGCTTATCCATCTCATTTGAAGACCATGTACTCGAAGACTGTGCACCATTGGTTTGTGAACCCAACACCTGGAAACCTGTAACTCCTAAAACCAGTGAACTTGTACTCCGTGACCTTGTAACTTGTGGTATATCCACTGAGACTTAGGAGCCCGCTGCTCCCCCTTTTTTGACTCATCTGACTTCTAAAAGGCTTGATCCTATTCAAATCTCACATCCCTCCTAACCACTTTTTTCTTCAAAGCAAGAATGCATATACGGTAAGCCTTTGATGTCTTGCTATACCCAATAAGAATTCCCTTTTCTGCTATGAGCTCTAGCGTTATCCTCATCTCTGAAGGGACATTTGAGTAAGTCAAGCACACAAAAATCCTCAAGTGCCCAACTTTAAGCTTTTTACCGTGTAAAAGCCTCCTCAGGAGTTTTACTCCCCAACACGTTATGAGCCCTCTTGTTCTGAATATAAATAGATGCGTTGCATGCCTCAGCCCAAAGGAAAAATGGTAGACCTTGATCATGTAACATGGATCTTGTTGCCCCAAAAATGGCCCTGTTCTTCCTCTCGACTACCCCATTCTGTTGTAGGTCATATGGAATTGTCAACTCTCTTTTAATGCCCTTTTACACATTTAAATTCTTGAAGTCATTGGAGGTATACTCATCCCCATTGTTTGACCTCAACACCTCGATTTTCCTCCCTGTACAGTTCTCCACAAGAGCTTTGAACTCTTCGAGCCGACTGAAAACCCGACTCTTGGTCTTCTAAATCCTGGTCTTCCTGTAGAAGTCATCAATAAAGGTAAAGTAATACTCATACCCACTCAAATGATGACATTGGACCACTTACATCTAAGTTTAACAAATCTAGAATCCCTGTTGTTCCGCTGTCACTACTTGAAAAAACAATCTTGGTGTACTTTTCAAGTGCACACCCTTTGCACACATCCTGATACTCTGTACTGAACTCTGGTAATCCTATAACAATCTCCCTTAACACCCTAAGAGCCACATGGTGCAAATGATCCATCCTCCTATGCCATAGCTCACATAAATCACTACTGTCGATGCTGTGTGCCAAGGCATGAGCTGGTTGAAACATGAGTCTGTATATTTTCCCATCTGATCACAATCACTTTCACTGTTGTGAAATTGGATCCCTTAGGATGAATGAGTACCCCTTCATCTCAGAACACCACCTCATACTCCTTGTCCTCTATGGTAGAGACTGATATCAAGTTCTTGTTCAACCCAGGAATAACTGGACTATTGTGCTCGGAAACGAGACCGAAAGCCAACTTAATGTCAACTAAACAGTAAAGAAAACCAGGACAACAAGTAGGTAAAGGATAGATGTGGAGAGTCAGCCCTCACTACCATGGGTGACCATAACTTCCTTAGAAAGGATATTGTCCCATGGCCAACTACCTTGACCTTGGTGTCATCTTCAAGCACTACCTCAAGATCTACACCACCCTCTGCAATATTTGTAAAGTGCTCATGCAGACTTGTCATATGGTTGGAGGCCCCACTATCTATATACCAAACATTGGCGGGTGTTGCACTCATGGAAATCAACAAAGAAAATCCTCATTGAAACTGAGCAGAAAAGTCGTCCACTTCAGTTGAAGCTGCACCATGTTTCTTCTTCTTCTTGTTAGGACACTGACCCACATAGTGCCCAAACTCATGACATGCAAAGCACTTGACTTTGCTCATGTCCTTTTTCTGCTCACCCTTTGACTTGGCCCCGCTTGTTGGAACTTTTCTTGCCCTTTGCTGAAAGAGCAACATTTTCCTCATCATCCCTCTGCTGCTGACATGTATGGCATGGACCAAGTCTAAGTTCTCTTGCATGAAATCGTCCAAAAGTCTCTCCCATTTCGGCATGTTATCCTTGGAAACATTCCCATGCACAAAGCTATCCCATGGTTTAGAAAAACCATTCAATGTTGTCGAAACCAACTCTGATTCCTCCACCTTCTCACCAACAACACCTAACTCATCACGCACCTATGACACTCCTGTAAGGTATGATGTAGTTGTATCAGATTTAGTCATCTTTTTGTTCCTTAACTTCTCTTTTAACACCATCTTTTTGTTTTGGTTTGAGCTCTGACATAACTTGCATAAATAATCCCACATCTCATATGCATTATTCTTACTTGTAAATTTGTAACATGAGGAATCACATGATATTTAATGACATCAAGGATAATCCTTATGGCAACATTGTTTTTATTATATTCAGCCAAAGGTGTTGCGTCCATAGGAATTGTGACAGACTTCTCAACTATGTCCCACAACTCATATTCCTCTAGAATCAACAGTATTCTCGCTTTCCATGAGCTGAAATTTCTTACTCCCTCCAATCTGTCCTCAAACCTCAAACCTGTAGCCATATGATCTACTCAACTGATAACAAGGTCCAATCCTTTTCTTGGTGAACAATCTACAACTCTTTTGCAAACCCTAGTGTCTTTCTTATTTGGTTTCCCATTCCAGCATCATGTGTTCTGATACCATGTAAACAATTTTCTTTCACTCAATCACCGATTTTCAATTTCAGCAAGTTTTTTTAGTTTAGTGCTCATTCATAAATGCATATTTATTTGCATTTATAAATGGTAACATATTGAATCATTTATTAAGAGGCAACTTTGAAAATTGATCACATGAAAGGAAAATTTTTGGGCAATGCCCCTGAAAACCGCGATGGGAAGACCAGTATGGAGAGTAAATTTTATTATAGGCTCACAGAAAAATGAGTTTATAACAAACTTTTTCCAGCAATAAATGCAATACTTACTTCGAAAATTGTGCCCTTCACCACCTTGATTTTTGTGCCAGACTTCTTGAAATTTGTGCCCGATTTCCTGTACAGCTTGTACGATCTATATGCTCTAAATGAGCAGCAATAAATGCCCTTGAAATATGTGTAGTGATGCCTTGATTTCTGTGCAATGACTCAACCTCAAAATTTGTGCAATGTGCCTCAGCTTCTATGAGATGATGTTGGGATATTCTCCTTTGTTGCGTGACAAATCTCTTGGAACTCGTGCCCCCTTCTTGTTGCTCCTCTTCCTTCAACTCTTCTTCTCCTCTCTCTCTCCTTAAGAATGAGTTAAATAATAAAAATCAAATGTGCCTTTTCCTATAAACTTCTTTTATGTCTCATTATAACGGTTGTAACTTAAACCTAAGATCTAATGGTTCACAACTTAAATTATTTAAGTCACATTAATTATTAAATAATGCATTAAAGACCACTTTAACTTTAAAATTATAAAGTTAATGTTTTAGAGACCACTTTTTGAACATTCTCCCACATACTAGACACCAAGCCAATGTGGAAGAAACTTGTCTGAGCTAATCTTAACGCTAATGAATGAACAATAACATCCATAGTGCATTTCTCTAAGAATATCACAATGGGAGGTGTGGTATTGATGTCTGATGGCATGTTTAGCAAGGCAATCGAGGGACATAGAATATGTGTAAGGTATATGGGATGAAGATAGCAAAGGTTATGCTCGAGTAAGGTGTGTCTCCTAGGTTTGATGATCAAAGACTTAAACATTTACATGTCAACTTTCTTTCCAACCAACAATCCATTATTTACAGGAAATCTCTCATACTCAACAAAACTCAAACTTTTCCATTGTAGATTTTAGTCGGGAAAACCAAATTGATTTTTAATTATATTCCTTTCAATGTTACAATACATTTATATACACGCCGAAACATTCATAAACCCCAATCCATTAACTCTGGATTAGAACATAACTGTAGTTCTACAAAATACCATGGGCAAAAACCATCATTCCCAAAACCATGTGCAAAAACCAGCACAAAACCATGAGTAGGTTTGTCGACCATCTTTGGGTCCGCCCCCATCCTTGAGTCTATTGGAAAATGTAACTAGTATTGGTCTTCATAATGAAAGAAAAAGTTATTACTAAATTTATTTATTCCTTGATATAATATGTTCTTCATGCTCCTTGATGTCACAAAGAGTCAAAAAGGATTTTGTAAAAGAGTTATTTGTAAAAGAAAAATTGTATTTTTGTAAAGTCTGTCATAAAACTCCAGGTCGACCCTCTCTTTCATTAAAGTCGATCTACATGGCTCCTGGGCACCTTATTGAACATCTATTTAACGACATGTGTTCGAGCACTTTTGTGAAGATAAGTTGACACGTTCTGCAATAATAACAAGAGAAGAAAGATCGAGAATGTAAAGGAGCCAAGAATCTGATGGAACCAAAAGGCTAAAGTCTGAAGGTTTGTAAGGAACCACGAATCTAAAGGAGCCGGGAATCTGAAGGAGCCGAGAGTTTGAAGTCTGAAGGTCTAAAGCTAAGAGTATGTAATTGGAAATCGAGAGTATGTAACTATAATAAAAGGTCGAGAATAAAAGGACAAGATTCCGGAAACCGAGGTATTGTGACAAAATATGAAGGACTACAACCAGAATTGAAGGTGCTTTTGACTTTTGCTTGTCCAAGCTTCAATTTTTGACTTTGACTTGAAGAGGAGGGGCTGACTTGGAGGGACTCTTTAATCTTGGGTTGGATATCTCATTTTTGAATTGATTCAACAAGAAGAGGATATCTCTGTGTCTCTTACTTCTTTGTGATCTTGGAAGAATATTTTGTGTAATTGCTTGATGAAGAAGAATCTATAAATCACTGAAGAATATAAGATTAAATATCACAAGTAATTACCAAGTAAGAAAATCATATTGCCATTGATTTTCTAACAGGGCCCACCCAACTATTATTGGGTCCGCATAAATTTTTTAACCGGGGTGTTCCCTCGGATCTCGTATAGGGAGGTGATATGGCAGTGGGGGGTTGCCGCTCCCTTGTGACCCCCCCGCTGCGCCCAGCGCCTAGGGCTAGTCGTGGAAATAATATAATACAAACCCAACATCCATCCATTTCCAACCACTAAAATCAATTTTCAAACCATACATCTCCCACCCAAACTGGTGTTTGGAAACAACTCCACCACTGCACACCAACACACCATAAACTTGACACTCTTCGACCTGCTAAAAAATAGACATGCCAAAATTTGTTGTGCAATTCCTAAAAAATATAAAACCTAAATATGAAGGGAAATGCTATGGGACATTTGCTAAATATAACTTCTAAAAATCATAGTTTTGAAAACTAGAACCTAGTTTTGAACTGGGCGATCTATCAAATCGGGGTTTGAACCAGAATTGGATCTTATTAGATCTAATCGGATTCAATGAACCATAATTGAAAAAAATACATAAATTATTATTTTTTAATGAAAACAAATATTTTTAAGGTTTCAAATCATAATTCCAAACCATTAGAGACAAAATATGCAAAGTTTGCTTATCTATATATCATGTAAAGGTGCATATATCAAAATGGCACTGAGTGCAATACATATCATCAACAAGATATAGAATCAATGAGGTTCTAAATGGCCTTCAAAATTAAAACATAATGCTACAACTCATGCTACCAGGCCATTAGACTACTATAAGTAACTAATCAACATGATCACTCATCAAACCCATCACCACTAATAGACATGGGATTATCACCAGGAACTACATAAACATCATTTGGCTCAGAGTCTGCAACTTTAGTAGCAACACTAGGCCTAGCAAAACTAGAAGCAAAAGTTGTCTAAGTTGCACGACTAGTGCTTCCCTCACCATGTGCCATGCTTGGTGGTTCGCTTCCTCTCAATCCTTATTCGGGTACCAATTATGAAATGGGATCAACCCTCTACCAAACTCCATGGCATCAAATATCAAAATCAAGATCACACTTCGCTGGTTGAGTCTCTTTCGTCCATTCTGAAGTTGGTTCAATATCATCCAACACAATGGGATATGTGTCAGGTCTTTTGATCAGCAACTGGTAGCACCTTAGTCAAAGGTTGTACTACATGAAGACGAGAGCATTTAACTGTTTTTGTTCCAAATTTCTCTTGTCACATGAATTCACTTGAAAACAGACCAATTGCACTCACACCTAAGAGCATTGCAAGTTTGGTTGATCCACATCTCTTGCAATCTTTGCCAATTTTTTTCCAAATGTACTTGTGGTCCTAGTGAAAATACTGATCTATCGATGTATTTCCAATTGCTCGGACTCATTAGGGACTATGTGCTTCAAGCACTCGTATCCATCTTAGACGTCCACATGTTGATCTTCTCCTAACCGAGCTTATAATGATACCTTGGGTTTAGGAAATACACAACTGCATGTATAGGACAATGGAGTTGATTGTTCCTTTCGTTATCAATATCTCCCAAATAGGCCCATATTTACCTACTCGATCTTTGTAGGCTATGCTATATGCTCCTTTGCCTCCATAGCCTTGTAGATATACCTTGTGACCATTTATCCCCATCTACCAACCGTAACACCTTAACAAGGGGCTCTCCAATTTTTACAAGTGTTGCTGCTTTTTTCCAAAAAATGTTAACAACGTTCTTTTTGGTGTCTTTTCCATTTGGACTACGACGTACGAGCCCATCAAGATGAATTCCAATCATCATTGAAAAACATGTTTTATAAGTTTTGTTGCAAATCTTGTGATGGCAGGGATAACAAGCTCCTTATCCCCAAGTTTTTTCCTCATTAGGTTTAATAATGCCCATTAGTAGTTGTAGATTTATTTTGTGATGCACTTGGCATGCTCTATGGTGTTCTTCACCCACTCCACTTTGCCTTTGTCCTCAAGCATGAGGTCTATGAAATGTGCAGCATATGGGGTTCATAAAATGGTCCTATATTTGGACTCTAGCATCTTTTCAGCAAGAAAATAGTTTGAGGCATTATCGATGATGTTTTGCACAACATTTTGCTCCCTTACTGTCCTAACCATCTCATCGAAAAGCTCAAATAACAGGTTTGCATCTTTCACCCTATTAGATGTATAAACTGATTTCAAAACCCTGGTTCCTTGAGGGCAAGAGAGAGGGAAATTAATGATAGTGCGATTTTTTTCGTCAGTCCATCCATTTGACATGATGGAACAACTTGTTTTGGTCAAAGACTAAAGTTTAAACTCAGTCAAATATTTATCGATGGAAAAAACCTCTTCTTGCAAAAGATTTCCTCCTCAAGTCATGCATACTAGCCCCTTTGAAGCCCTTTTATGTAATTATAACAGAGTCCCACATAGCTTGGTAATAAGGTGAGTGGGTAGCATTAAAGGGTATCTTAGGTTAGACTTGGTTGGGAGGTAGTGACACTAATAGAGGCAAAGGTGGAGGAAGGTTTGAAATAGCTTTTAATGTTTCTTTTTACCTTTAGCTTGACTTTGAGACCCAAGAGGGGGAGGAACATAATGGAAGGGTTTATCTACAATTGGTGGAAGGGATCGAGGAGTCTTGAAGGTCAATATCATGAAACCCACTTGTGCCTGTCCTAGCCATAGTTTCTGCAAGTTTTTTCTTCCTTGTCATTTCTGCTTGTATAGCCTTTTCCCTAGCCTTTTCTTCCTCAAATGTTTCAAATTATTCTGCCGAATAGGCCTTGTCACTTTATTTTGGCCTCTTATACTAGCCAAGTGTTGCTTCAACCTATAAATACCCCCCACTGCATTGGGTACTTACAATATTTGCACAACATCTTGCCATCAACAACATCACATTGAACCCATGCAGCATCTTTGGCTTTTGGGGCCATGGTGGATGATGAAATTTCAGATTTGAAGGGAGATAGATATGAAAATAGAAAAAAATACAACCAAGTAAATTGCAAAGTCTATGATAAATTTGAAAGAAAAAAGAGGCAGATTTAGCCTGCAAAGAGGGGCTGTTTTATACTTGAAAAAAGGGAAAAAATTGAGAGCAGGGACAACAATCAAATCTGGGCTTTTTAAAGAGAGAAAGCATACCCGATAATGAAAACTAGCTGCCAAAGGTTCCTCTCAAAAATGTCAACAACACTAGACCGCTCCAAACTAGCTCAAAACCATGTTGAAGATGACAAAGAACCTCAAAACTTCTTGTTGTTGCTGCAAAACTCAGTGCTATTCGAGAACTCTCCAAGCTCTCATATGCTCAAAAACACTTGAAATGAGAAGTGTGAGGCAAATAGGAGCACATAGATGTTTTTATAAGTTTAGGGGGGCATATTTTGGAGGAAAAATGCCTAGGGTTTCTTTAGAAACCATGTAAACAAACCACCTGCGGGTCCCCATTCTCACCATGTGCACATCAATGACCTGGATTGGTTATTAGCGGAACTGACCAGTTTGGACTGGTTGGTACCAGATAGATACCAAACCAGCTCGGTACCAACCAGTCCCCAAACTGGGTTTATTGCCCAGTTCAATGTCTGGACTTTGCTGACCGGCCAGTTCGATTGGTTACTGGTTCAAACTGGCCTTTTTTCAAAATTATGCTAAAGTTAGACACTGTAAAATATAGCAGTGTCTTGCATGCCCATGAATATAGTCTGATTAGATTCACCTTTCTGCAAGAAACCCCGGATACGTGCACAGAATCAGTGTGCACACCTTGAAACACTAATTGCTAAAAATAGCAGTGTCACAAAATGCTGCATGTTGCCTGAAAGAGGCTGAACAGCATCTTGAACTTGCAAGGACCAAGAATATGCAGCTGACTCTGATATGTGGGTCCCAGAACTCTGGCTCCTACAAAGTAGAACTGAGTAGCAAGTCATCCAAATCTGATGAAGATCGATGTGTGGTTCTGATCAACGTGAAACTCTGGATGTACTTGTAATCAACTCACCTTGTTGAAATAGAGCTGGAAATTAGCCTCCAGTTGCATAGGCAATCTTGGGGTCAAAGGGCACAGTTTCAAATCTGGTGGGGGTAGGTTATGTATACTTCCATAGATCAAGCAGTCAAATTGCTGTGCAGAGTGGTCCTTGTCCCACAAACAAGGGGGTCTCATACATTTTTTTATTATAAATTATTATAAAGATCATAAGTATTACTTTTTCAAAATGATTAAATCTACGTGGTTTGATATTGTGTGTCACATCATCTTAAGTGTAGGGACTTCAGAATTTCCTCTATGTTGGATATGAAAACTTTTATTTTTTGGTTTGAGTTAGTTTTTAACTTTCCTTTTGTTGGTGGAACTCAGGTTCACTTTGCAGCGACAAAAGAGGCAATAACTAAGCATTTCAGTCGCTGTGGAGAAGTGGTCAAAGTTATTATGCTAACTGATGCTGCAACTGGCCAACCGAAAGGGTAAACAGTGATTCCATCGTCTTGATTTATTCTTTGAACACTGTGATGTATATATTGTATTTGCTTTTAGGTTTTGATTAACTAGCGTGATTTTTTTGCATGGAACCATGAATTTAGTATCTCTATGTTTAACTTCTATCCTTTTATAACAGGTCAGCATACATAGAGTTCTCTTGCAGAGAAACAGCTGAAATTGCATTGACCTTAAATGAGACATCATTTATGTCGAGAATGCTGAAGGTAGTGCTGCATGTTTTTGAAGTTTACTGGGTTTGCATTTCCACTATGAAGTTAACATTAAGGCCTACTATATTTAGTATACAGTGTTTATGATGTTATTTGTTCACAGGTTGTGCGGAAAAGTGCTTCACATGTTGAACCTTCTATTATTGCTCGCCCCCCATTACGTCGACCTCTCCCATATATTGCCTGGCGTCCAACACGAGCTGTATATGGAAGAGGCTCAGCTAGTACATACAGGAGAGGGTACATGCCAAGGTCTTTTGGTTCTCGTAGTCTACAATGGAGGCGAGATGCATCGTCAGGTGGAATCTCTGACAATTCAGCGCCTTCTCTAAATGAACCTCCATCGGGATTGAGCTCTGTCCCTGCATTTGGTGGAAATCCTGCTGGTCCAGCCTCTGCACAGTTGCCACGACCTCTTACTTATATCCGAGATGCTACAAAATTATCAATTGAAAACGCTGGCAAGAGCCAAGAGTAGTAGGTGCTCTGCTTGAAATATGTTGTTATACCAGTCCAATAATAAAAGGATTGCTATAAATGGCTATTCTTTTGAAAGTGCATTTAGGAGAGCCCCTACAAGCAATATGGTACACAAGACTCTGAGTCTTGTGCAAATCCTATTTTCAAAATGACATGCATAGATCCAATTTATTGGAGCATCGTTTTACCCAGAAAGAATATTAAATAAAGAAGAGCATGCCGCATACGAGGAGTCTACATGCTGAATACTATTTTCAAAAGGAGGTCAGAATATATAGGTGTATGCTTGGAAGTGCCCGACCTGGCATTGTATGACAATTGTTGTATCTATGAGAAGCATACAATAGTATGTCTTTTGGCGGCAGTATATCATATACGTCTGCTGCATTCTCAGAATATTTTATCATACGATTTTGTTTTTCCATTTCAGTTAGATGCCCTGTATCGTAAATATGCTTTGGTAGATCTTATTTCATATAGTTTTTTGAGGCTTATCAAGTTTACCGGATGGCACAAAACTTTGTTGTGTTAGTTTTGGTCTTCATATATGGCACTCTAGTTGTTTCCACATTGCATGCCTCTTACCGGCATTTGGGTTGACAATGTCATTCTGTTCTTGCTATGCGTCCTTTTGATAGTCAGCTCTGTTGTTTACCTGCTTTTCTTAGCATTATCACGAGTTATATGTGCTCTTTTATAATGAACTTCATTGAATAGAATATTTAGCCTTAAAAATCAAGAAATCAGTTGCCTTAAAACACATTTATTGCGTGTTGAAGCCCAAATATTTTTGTTTTGGTTGTATATGGCTGAGCTACAGGGAGAACGGGGATATAACTATTAATGGAGATTGGAGTTTGAATCAATGAACAGAGCTGAGTATGTTTAAATACATGCCCTATATCATTTCCAGTTTTTTATATGAATAAAAATTACATGGTATGTGTTCGTCCAATTAATATTCAAGCATTTGAAGTATATCAAATCTTTATCTGTTGTTTTACAAACACTTTGGTAAGTAATATAAGATTCTAAATAATACTTTTATTCAATGGCTTATATGGTTGAGGCACCCAGCTTAAAGTCATGCAGGCAACTAATGTGCTTTCAACATGCAATTCGTGTTCCTTTGCATTCTGTATACAAGCCTTTATAAATGATATCTATCTTAATTGATACTTCTGTATACAAGCCTTTATAAATGATATCTATCCTAATTGATATTTAAAGACACATTCAATGGTTCCTATAATTGAAGCACCCAGCTTAAAAGTCATGCAGGCTAGTACTTGTGATTTTCCACGATGCAATTCTTGTTCCTTTGCATTCTACATGCATAGACCCTTTGAAATGATAATTACTCTATTCAATGATTATTAATCTGTTAATATTTTGGATATTTGACAATCATATGAAGGGTTGATATGATTCGGTCAGTTCTATGGACAGCACTTTGTGGTGCAGTTTTGTTCAAATATCACTTGCTCATTTTGCGATGACAATAATAATGGGGTTCAAATTTTCTATAAGTATGGTGACCTGTTTTTGTTAAAGATTTATCCATATTTTCAATACTAATAGTGGGGTTAATCGAATTTGAAATAATAATGTTTATTACAGGGTTATCTGTTTTTGATTGAAGATATATCTATATTTTAAACACTTAAATTTGAAACAAAATTTGTTTTCTGAAAATCCTTTTTATAAACAATACAAAGACAAGTGAATACATTTTGTGTTATGCATGTGTGCCCCGGAGTTTGACATGGCATTTTAGAATATAAAGGTACCGAGAGTCCCAGAAGATGGGGAGCATGAATCACGATGTCCATGGTTTGGTTCTGGTTCCTAACTTCTTAGCATAAATATTTTCTTCCACAGCTTATGCTGTGCATGTGTGCAGTGAACTTTGTGTTAAATTTTGGGTACGGGAGGACAAGTGGTTCTGTAAGGCTTTGATCTTTTGCCTAGGGAAAAATGTCTACTTTATTGTACTTCTTCTCTTAATTGACTTTATAAGTGGTAAAGTCAGTGTAATTTAAAAGTGACTTTATAAGTGATAAAGTTATATTCTAATTTTAAAGTGATGTTATTAAAGTCAATGAGGAATTAGAAAGTGAAAAAGTGACTATGGAAATAAAATGCTAAGTGGGTGAGTTAAAAAATAGAAATTGCGAATTAAATGCACATTTATTCTCATCCTTTGATCTAAATGAATATGAGCCATTAGATTTTAGGGTTATCCAAAAAGTCATTTAGGGTAAAATGAGAGAAGAAGAAGAAAAAGAGATAATTCATTCTTTCATGAGCATTTGAGAGAAAAAGTGAGAGAGCAATGAGATTTTCTGAGCAGGGAGGAAGTGAAAAAGAGCAGCGAATCCGTACAACAACTTGGCACACATCTCAAGACAACAAATCTGTACAACATTTATTGGCACCCATCCCAAGGCAGAAATCTGTACATCAGTGATTTGGCACTTTTTCCAAGGAGTATGGCACAAAAATTGAGGGAGAAAATACAACAGGCAGAGGTACGAAATTTGCGGTTGAGTTGGGCACAGATTTTGAGGACTGCTGTACAGTCTATATGATAGTACAATGATTTATGGGCATGGATTTCCAGGTAGACTGTACAACATTTATTGCTGTTTTTTTGTTTGTTGTTGGCACAAATTTTGAGGTGGAAGATTAGCACAAAAATCGAGATAAGTTGGATTTTGTGAATGCTGTAATATTCTTGTGTATTTCAGTGTCTTTGTAAAATATTTTCAGAAATAAAGAAAAACTCTCAAATTGGTTTTCTCCAGAGTTGTAAGGGGTTTTTTCAGGGTCACAGTGACAAAAATTACTGTCATTTTTTGTGTCGCTATTATATTTCACTGTGTATTTATTTCTGCATTTTCCAGCAGTAGTGAAATCTCCAAATTTGTGTCTTTAGAAATAATTATCATTTCCAGATTTTAGTGTTTTTATCATGCTTAGATTTAACGTTAAATGCATGGAGTAATAAGGGAAAATTGATAATCGGAGTGGGGATTGAAATTTTACACTTTGACATGGTATATGGTATTTTAGAGTAGAAAGTTACTATGAGTCTCTAAGGAAGACAATGTCACAACCTGAAGATCCTTATCACCTTCTACAAGGTTTGGTTCTAGTTACCAGGTATAAAGTTATCAAATCCTTTGGATAATGGAGAGTATCACACCCAACATAACCTAATCATGACCTTAGAGGTTTGGTTCTAGTTATCAGTCATTGGTGGTTCCTACATATCAATTGTTAATTTGTCCATTTTCTGATATTTATCTCAAACATAGTCACATGTGTTCCATCAATTAGCCTAGTGCTACTGGTCTCTCTCATATGAGGACACACAAATAAGATGTTGTCTTGCATTTTCTTTTCTGTGCATGTCATTGACAAATAGACCACACTTTGTAGAGCGAATCAAATATCATCTAGAGAATGTGTAAGAATGTGTAAGAATGTGAAGAATGATCTTGCTGGATGACTGCCAAGTATATACATTAGAATTTATACAATGAAGTGTTCAAAATATCACATGCTATGAACCATGATGCAATGCATTATATGAGTGCAACTATATGCCACACTCTATTTGTACAGTATTGATGAGATGTTGTATGATCAGAAGAACAAATCCCTAGGATCTTCTTCTTTCTTCTTCTTGTTCCTTAACATCTTTTGCTCCATGGGCTCCATCTTTTCACGTTGTACCTTTCCTCAGATTGGATTATTTCCTCAACTTCGAGCAATTTCTCCTGTAGTGTCCCAACTCATTACATTCAAAGCACCTTACATTTGCAATGTCTTGCTTCTTCTTCGGATGTCGAGACCTTCCAAACTTTCCTTTGCTCAATGTGTTGCTGCATATGCCTGGGATTTGCCGGGAGGATCAGGTTCCTCCTTGGCCTTCAAACAAGATTCTTACATTACACATTGAGACCGTAACTCATCAAAACTAGAAGTCTCCTTTGTCATGTAGATGCTGGACACAAATGAGCTCTGTTCTTGAGGCATAGTATTGAGTATAATTGTTGTCATTTCTGCATCAGAGATCGTCTCACCAAGGGCATGCAACTGATCTCTCAAGTGATATATCTTGACTAGATATGTTGTAATGTCTTCTTCAAACGAAATCGTGATCTTGTACAACTTGCTACTCAATGCTATTTTCTAGTTGAAGTGCTGACACAATACAATTTGTTCAACCTGTCATATATCTCCTTGGCCTTGTTCAGCTTTTCCACAGACGGAATGAGATGATCCTTGACGAGCTCTTATCTCACTTTTGTAGAACTTGTTCCACTCATCCATGTTCTTCTAGTCTGGTTTTGTCACATTTTCCTAAAAAATGTCCAGGACATGATTATATGTCAAGATGTGGTCTATCCTCTTCTTCCACCCTTGGTAGTTAGAGGTGCCCTCTAGTTTATTGCTTTCCTTGAAAAATACAGACATGGTGAACACTGGAGTTTCACTTGGAAGTTTTTCTTATCTGAGATAAGACTCCCTCTGGATGATGATTTCCTCACTATCAATAAACTGTTGCTCTCCCGAATCCACTTTGAATTGTACAAGTCACACTTGACTGACTTCTACAGGTGTATCAAATATTCTGCTTGACTTGCAATGACTGTCAATAAACAAAGATTGTGTTGCACTGATTCTTTGTTACAAATATCTTCTAACTGCCTGTAGCTTGCCAACGTGACCAAGACAAAGTGCAACTTATTCATTGAAGTCTCTACTCTACGAATAGAGCTACAACAAATAGAGATTCTTGACACCTTTATCAAGCAAATTTTTAACAAAGTTCCCAGCAAAATATTATTGCCAATTCGAAAAACAACTATTATCTTTATTATTGTAGGTCGGCCTCACTGATTGATCAAGTTTTCACTGTGTATATATATATATATATATATATATATATATATTTATATATGCTATCCTTGTCACTGTAGGATGCACAAGACGTGGACCACATATTGATCCTTCTTCCACATGTCAACGTGCCTCCAATGTTGAATATACTTTTATGACAGGCCTAGAGAGCCTTAGTTCGATCTAGGACTCTCTTTTGCAAATTTTTGAGATACATATACACATGTCAAATAAATTCAATCTTTGAAGGAGATCTCGGCTCCTTGAAAACAAAAGACTTTACTACATATAACCTTGACTTCTTATAGGTAGAGTCTCGGTCTTATTGGAATGGATCTTGCTATCCAAAGAGACTTTGCTTCAAGACTTATGTATTATTGAATTTCGATGCACAAGAGTGACCTTGTAATGACACCTTATGACGAGGATTGTACAGAGGTAAGGTAAGTTATAGGGCTCTGAAATAATCCTTCAACCCTTGATCTCAGACCTCCCTAAGATTATTATGAGGATGTTTACACTTATGAATTCGAAACTTTTGCACAGGAGTAGAGACTATCTGAATAATCTGTCTAGAGTTTTTAATTAAGACATGCGAAAAAATGATACCTTATATCATTTGCTTAGAGATGGAGAATTCATCTGCTTTCTTAGGGTTAGGATAGATGCCAACAAAGTGGTCCTTGAATCCCTCACAAGACTGCTAATAGACAATGACTGAGATATACATACCAGAGGTGTGAATTTTCTCAGGAAAGAAGGGTGATTGCAAACCTTGTGGTCTTCCTTGGATCTTTAATCCAATATTAGTGAATGCAGCCTCCGTTAGGCTTGTAGATAACCCCTTCACTCCTAAAAAATGTGCGATTTGTGCTCTCGATCTAGCTGTAGTAGGTCTGCGGCCTCAATGAAGTGATTAAGGGTTAATTTAGGTGCAAAAAATCTTTGATCTGGTAGCCAAGGGGTGCGGCCTTGATAGGTTTGCCCTCTTACTAATTCAGTATCTTGAAGCAGACCTAAATTGATCTTAAAACACCTTCTGCAAAAACTAGGGCAAACATAATTGCAGTTTCTTTATTTGTTTTCTCTTATTACATTGACACTTCTTGTGAATATATTAGTCCCTCATCATTATTAGTATGATGTGTTCAGTATCATCAAGATAATGCCAATAAAGAAGATAACGATGCAAACAAATAAAGGCTCCAAGCCAGGGCAAAACCCCAAGAGGGGAAAACCCAAAATTTCTCTCTTATAGAATCTGTCCAATGGAGACTTCCAAGACCAAGACCAAGCCAAAAACTAAGTGGTAAGCCGTCCATTAACCCCAACCAAAAACTTTGCAAAATATTTCATGCAAAAACCCTAGTTCCTCCAAGGAATTCACACGTGTGAGCCAAAGAGACACATATCTGCCTTCTTCCTTTTCTCCACAAAAATTTCGCTTCTCTTATGCATTCACTGGATTAGATTGCCTCTCTCCCTTTCTCGCTGGATTAGAGAAGATAAATTGCTTGAGTGTGTCTCACAAATGAGAAGAGGCTCCTTTTATAGGCTTCTTAGGTGAGCAAATTATCCTCTCTAGGTCGACTTGACTCTGGTTGGCTGACTTATCACTAGGAGGATTCTAGACATTACAAAATACATTAATAATTTTTCTTTCTTGTTACATGAGCCTCAATGGCTATTACATCATGACCTCAACTTGTCAACAAGAACCCTATAGCACTCAATGGGTGCTTTGACCTAGGACCACAACAAGATGGGCAAGAAACCCATTTACAATAACATATTTTCCTCTTACAAATAATTTCTTTTTCTTTTTCTTTTTGACAAGTACATCAATAATTACATTTTATTAGACATGTACATCATCAATTCATGAACCAGTACAATAAATGAAGACCAAACCTATTTACTTCTTCAATCTTCAATACTCCCTCTTAACTAGGGAGATATTCATTACTGACAAGAGGTACAAGGACAATATTTCCATTGGAACATTTTCATAAGAAGAGTCGGATTGGTAAGCCAACTTAAGCATCAACATTATGACCAATATACAACCAACATTGTCAACATAGCAAGGCCTTGACTAACAAGCTTTATCTCTGAATAGATCAGAGCACAATGTTGGGAGGCTTTACGTGGGGAACCACACTACCTCTTAAGGCACATGCCCCATTCAGATGTTTACAAGGTATGTCCTTCTAGGAATATTCTTATCTTGGATTCCCAATCCTCAGCGAATTTCGGTCCTCTTCGACCACTCTTGGCTTGGATACCCTTTCAGATCCTCAAAGTGTGTCAGTCACCATGCTACTTCCCATCTTGGATTCCAAATCCTTAAGGAGTATTTGTCTCAGATGCTTACCCAATCCTCCAGATGCCATTCTCTCCTCATGGCCTTCACTAAGACTTACGACTGTTAGTCTTGGTCTAATGCATGACACATGAAGCAGAGAACCATATTTGTCACTCCCTCTTATCTAGGGAGAATCTCCCTCTCAATTAGGGAGAAGTGTCAATAATCAGCTGCTAAGATAGTAGCTCTCAGGGCTCTATCATCATCATCATATGTGCGAGTTTTCTATAAACACCACAGAGCCCTCTATATGCAGTATCATCATCAAAACAGGGTACACCATCACTTTCCACATCGTTAGTCAGAATCTGTCGTGTCTCAAGCCCATCATCATCGAGCTGGAACATAGCTCCCTCTAAACATCAGGAAAGTGATTGAATAGGGCATGATAATTGAACCATCTGCAACCTGCTATCTCATCGACCATTGTGGTAAACAATAGCTCCTTCAAACCAATTGCCAAGGCAACAACCCGACGTAATCACATCATGACTGTTAGACATTCTTCACGTAGCAGGATCATGCAAAGAGTATCGTGTCATCATCAACATCATGGTCTTTCATCATCATCAAAGTCTTCAACGAAATCATTCATATTGTGTCTTTGCCAGTGATCTAGTCTTGTATATCAACTCATTATGCTGCAACTGAACCCACCTGCTCCTCAGAGACTTGCTCCAAAACATATAAAGTAGATAACAATGGTGATACCATCATGGTCATTCTTCCTTGAATAAATCACTCCATGACATCTCATATAATTGATCCTCATACAGTACCATTCAACTTGCAACATATATCAATGTCAACGGGATGGCTGCGAAGTACATACATCAAAATTTATACAATGAAGTGTTCAAAATTTCACATGCTATGAACCATGATGCAATGCATTATATCATTGCAACTACATGCCATAATCTATTTGTACAAAGTGTTGATGAGATGGAGTATGATCAGAAGAACAGATGCCTGGGTTATTCTTTCGTCTTCTTGTTCCTTAACCTCTTTTGCTGCATGGGCTCCATCTTTTCGCTTTTTACTTTTCGCCGAATTGGATTATTTCATCAACTTCGGGCAATTTCTCCTGTAGTATCCCAACTTGTTACATTCAAAGCACCTTACATTTCCAATGTCTTGCTTCTTCTTCGAATGTTGAGACCTTTCAAACTTTCCTTTTCTCAATGTGTTGCTGAATATGCCTGGGATTTGCCGGGAGGATCAAGTTCCTCCTTGGCCTTCAAACAAGATTCTTACATTACACATTGAGACCATAACTCATCAAAATTGAAGTCTCCTTTCTCACGTAGATGCTGGAAACAAATGAGCTCCATTCTTGAGGCAGAGCATTGAGTATAATTGTCGTCATTTCTGCATCAGAGATCGTTTCACCAAGGGCTTGCAACTGATCTCTCAACTGAGATATCTTGAATAAATATGTTTCAATGTCTTTTTCAAATGAAATCATGATCTTGTACAATCTGATACTCAAGGCTATTTTCTGTCCTGAAGTGCTAACACAATACAATTTGGTCATCCTGTCATATATCTCCTTGGCCTTGTTCAACTCTGCCACAGACGGAATGAGATGATCCTTTATGGAATCTTATCTCACTTTTGTAGAACTTGTTCCACTCATCCATATTCTTCTAGTCTGGTTTTGTCACCTTTCCCTGAACAATGTCCAGAACATCATTCTCTATCAATATGAGGTCTATCCTCTTCTTCCACCCTTGGTAGTTAGAGGCGCCCTCTAGTTTATGGCTTTCCTTGAAAAACACAAACATGGTGAACACTGGAGATTCCCCTGGAATTTTTTCTTTCTGAGAATCTACGACTCCCTCTAGATGATGTTTTACTCACTGTCAGTAGACTGCTACTCTTCTGAATCGACTTTGAATTGTACAGGTCACACTTGACTGACTACTACAGGTGTATGAATTATTCTGCTTGACTTGCAATGACTGTCAATAAACAAAGATTGTGTTGCACTAATTCTTTGTTACATAGATATTGTAACTGCCTGTAGCTTGGCAACATGGCCAAGACAAAGTGAAATTTATTTACTGAAGTCTATACTCTAGGATAGAGTTACAAGAAATAGTTATTTTTGACACCTTTATAGAGCAATATTTTTAACAAAGTTCCCAGCAGAAATATTACTGCCAATTCGAAAAACAACTATATCTTTATTACTAGCCTTTTCACTGTAGGATGCACAATATGTGGACCACACAGATTGATCCTTCTTCCACAGGTCAACGAACCTCTAATGCTGAATATACTTTTATGGCAGGCCTAGAGGAACTTTACCTAGCTCGATCTAGGACTCCATTTTGCAAATTTTTGAGATACAGATACACAGGTCAGATAAATTCAATCTTTGAAGGAGATCTCAACTCTTTGAAATCAATATAATTTACAACATATAACCTTGACTTTTTATAGGTAGACTCTCGGTCTTATTGGAATGGATCTTGCTATCCAAAGAGACTTTGCTTCAGGACTCATGTATTATTGAATCTCGATGCACATGAGTGACCTTGTAATGACACCTTTTGACGAGGTTTGTACAGAGGTAAGGTAAGCTTCGGGACTCTGAAATAATCCTTCAACCCTTGATCTCAGACCTCCTTAAGGTTATGATGAGGATCTTTACATTTGTGAATTCAAAACTTATACTCTATCTAGCATTTTTAATTAGCACTTAAATATAGATGCCAACAAAGTGGTCCTTGAATCCCTTACAAGACTGCTAATATATAGTGACTGAGATATACATACTAGAGGTGTGATTTTTCTCAGGAAAGAAGGGTTATTGCAGACCTTGTGGACCTCCTTGGATATTCGCTTTAATGCCAGTGAATGCGGCCTCTGTTAGGCTTGTAGATAACCCCTTCACTCCTAAAAAATGCGCCTTTTGTGCTCTCGATCTAGCTGTAGCAGGACTGCGGTATCAATGAAGTGATTAAGGGCTAATGTAGGTGGAAAAAGTCTTCAATATACTAGCTAAGGAGTGCGGCCTTGATAGGGTCCTCCTCTTACTAATTCGATCTCTTGAAACATACCAAAATTGATCTTCAAACACCTTCTGCGATTTGTTCTTGGATAAAAAATTGATATTGATGCCTTCACATTTTCGGCCTAGGATGAATGTCTTCCTTGAACTGAAATGATGCCAAACCGACCTTTCTGCCCACTATTCAAAGCCCTAGCTCTGACACCTAGCTAGGGAAAACATAATTAGGGTTTATTTATTTGTTTTCTCTTATTACATTGACACTTCTTGTGATATAGATTATTCCATCATCATTAATATGATGTTGTGTTTATTTTCATCAAGACAATGCCAATAAAGAAGATCATAATGCAAACAAAGGCATTGGAAATAGGCTCCAAGCTAGCGAAAAATCCCAAGAGGGGAAAACCAAAAAATTCTCTGTTCTTATAGAATCTTTCAAATGAAGACTTCCAATACCAAGCCAAAACAAAAGTGGTAAGCTATCCATAAACCCAACCAAAATCTCTACAAAATATTTCCTACAGAAACCCTAGTTCCTCCAAGGAACTCGCACATGTGAGCCAAAGAGACACAAATCTGCCTTCCTCCTTTTCCCGACAAAAAATTCGCTTCTCTTATGCCTTCATTGGATCAGATTGCCTCTCACTCTTTCTTGCTGGATTAGAGAAGATAAATTTCTTGAGTGTGTCTCACAAATGAGAAGAGGCTCCTCCTTTTATAAGTTTCTTAGGTGAACGAATTAGCCTCTCCAGGCCGACTTGATTCTAGTTGGATGAATTATCACGAGGAGGCTTCTAGACTTTACAAAATACATAAATAATTTTTCTTTCTTGTTACATGAGCCCTCAAGGGCTAGTGCATCGTGATCTTGACCCTTTTACTTGTAAACAAGTCCCCTAGAGAATTCAATGGGTGCTTTGACCTAAGACCACAATAAGATGAGAAAGAATTCCATTTACAATAATACTATTTTTCTTTTACAAATAATTTATTTTTATTTTTATTTTTGACAAGCACATCAATAATCACATTTTCTTAGACAATTACATATCAAGTCACGACCCAGTACAATAAATGAAGACCGAACCTAGTTAGTTCTTCAATAACTGGTGCCTCTAATAATTGTTTGTTTGATGCCTTGCCAATGTATTTAAAGATCCTTGTTATTGACTGAGTTCATGGGAGATGTAGATCATTATTCCTTCAGCTGTTGCTAGTGCCTCTAATAATTAGTTGTATGATGCCTTACCATGTACTGAAAGTATAATAATAAGACTCCTTCAAATTTGTTCCTTGTTACTCAACTTCAAGTGTGCCAAAGGGTGCCCCATGTAGTGCCATCCAAGTTTAAATTGAATCTTTTGTTTTTTTGGTGAGATCTAGTGAGGTTTACACATTGCTCCCAAGTTGTTCTTCAATCATGATTATTATATTTATATACTATAATATTACAACATTGTTCAAAGTGTTGCTTGATTATTAGTTAAACAATATGTTCATCATTTTGATACAAAAACAATGGGGTTGGTTTATCCCACAACACCTATAACATACAACTACAAATATTCAAGTAAAAAGTAAATATAATAAGCATAAGTTCGATCCTGAAGGCATTGGATCGGGCATAAACACCATAAGTAGCATTAGGCATTGACTCAACATTTAATGGAGGATCATTATGATAACTTGATATGGCTCCCATTTGGAGGTTTCATGACTCTAATATGCTTAGTGCCGTAGTCAGAAACTTGTTATAATGTGTTGGAGGAGGTCAATTTCATAGCTTTTAAAATGCTTAGTGCCATTGTCAGAAACTTGTTATAATGTGTTGGAGGAGGCCAATTATGCTAGCTTGCTTTAAAGCATCTCATGACTTTGTGGAATTTTCTGAATGGAAAGCCCTATCATTTCTATGGTGATAGTGTTCATTGGGCATGGAAAGACCTAAGTGGTTCCCTGATCATGTTGCATGGTCTATTAGTTATAAAATATTTTTCTTAGGGACAAGAAAAATGAGTTTTATGTATTTAGCTTGCCTACTCTTAAGGGAATTTGGGTTTCAAGCTCCCAAGTCTGTTAATTCTTTATCAACAATAATACCTTCCATGATTAGGAACCATGCCAAAAGAAATTTATTTGGCTATAATGTTAGCTTCAACATAATTCATAACTAGAGAAACCAAAGTCTTTTATTAGGACATGACATTCCAATGCGTTTTCAAAGTGTTAATTTTACCACTGTTCTATCTTGTTTCAATTACTTTAGCCCAATTCAATTCTTCAATTAGTAATCTTTCAATAGTAATTAATTCTTTTCATCAATCAATAGTAATTGAAGACAGAACAATAGTGCAATGAAAATAGGAGATAATCAACACATCAACAAGAGACATGAATTTGGTCAAAGACCAGGGAAAAAACCCACAAGGGGGAAAACCCTTTGAAATTATTCTTCTATTAGATTGTCATAAAACGTTCAACGGAGAGTACAATGAGCCAATACAAAACTATTCATAAAAAATTCCACCAAACAATATCCAAAAATATGCTCCCAACAATAATACTGATAAGAGTTAACTTTCCCAATATGCAGTCAACTGTGGTTAGCTGCGATCACTTGTAAAAATGAAACCCTAAGTCCCAATCTTAAGGAGGGAGATTCATGCGTGTGATTGTATCTTTTTGGCTGCACGGATAGGTCTTCATGTGTGTGGTTACAACCGAAAAATTCCTTTGTCAACCTTGTGGCTAGAAACCAAAAACCCTAATCACATGTGTGAGATTTGTAGGTTTTAACCCTATACAAAAATTATTTGCAAACGAATTTTTAAAACAAAAAAATAACAAAGGTGAGAACATAAAACAAATATACACATAAATTTTCCCTTGAATCCAAAAATCGGGACTACCAGATTGATTTTTCATTATTTTCCTTTCAATGTTACAATACATATATATACATGCCGAAGCATTCATAAACCCCAATCCATTAGCCCTAGATTAGAACATAACCGTAGTTCCCTTGACTGAATCTACAAAATACTATGGGTAGAAAACCATCATGCCCAATACTATGTGCAAAACCCATGCACAAAACCATAGGTCTGTCCGCCCACCTATTATAGAGTCCATTTTTTTTTTCCTGTGGCACTGCCCTGGACCCTGTGTAGGAGGGATTCCACCCCCTTGTGACTCCCTTGTTGTGCCAAAAAAAAAAAACAAGACAAGCTATCACCCCCCCCACCCCGTGACCCACCTGCACGTGTGACTAGTCGTGGAAAGAATACAACACATACCCAACAAGCTTTAAACCTTGCAATTTCGTACCTGTACGAACTGAATTTCGTGAACTCACTTCAAATGTGTGCAAACCAATCCAAAGAAGAGAGAAGAATTATATGCTTGATGATAATTCCCAAATGAGGGTCGCTTGACTTGTGTTTATAATATTCCAAGGGTGTCCAATTTCCTTTAAGGCCCGACTTGATCAAATGTGACATTGTGGGCTTCACTTCAAAAATACACTTTCCCTTGTCCAAATCCAGTGATCCTCTTGGAAAGATGAATCTAGTCCCTTGATTGGAATTTGTCATTGAGCTACCAAATTAACACTCCCTCTCAACCAAGGAGAAATTCCAATTGCATCATGTAATAATCATAAGTATCCCGTCATCATATCATGCCCCATCTCTCCTCAAATCTATCTGTTGAATCATTCTCAAATCTAAAGAAGAAAAATCATAAGGGAGCTTTAAATACCCTCCTCTCTGGACAATGAGGAAGGTCCTATTGGACACTCTCACCTCACGTCAATGAAAATGGGGAAGGTACTGTGGGACACTCTCACCCAAGTCATCTCATCGAGTAATAGGCAAGATAAAACTTACCAAGCAAGGATCACAACCATACCATGATGCAATCATTGGGAAAGATACCACTTGCTATATAAGAAGTAATGATCACATCCATCCTATTGCATATTTATATTCTCAACAAATACCCTCAATAATCATGTGGTAGAACACCTACATCATAATTTGATCTTGGGTGAGATACCCGACTTACCAAAGGTAAGGATCACATACCCCCAAGCCTCCTTAACTTGCTGGCCAGATGGGTAGGGACAATCCCAACAAGCCTAGCTTATGGGTATGTTTCCAACTCTGCATAGACCAATATAGGGGAGATAATCAACTTGTCAAAACGGACAAGGTCACACACACCCTATGGATAAAAAATAGGGGAGATACCCTATTGTACAGAGATCCCTCAAACCAAGGAGCCCTCAATGCTCCATTACCTCCTTGGGGTGCTCAACCAAGGGGGAATATTTGTGCTCAGTGTTCTCGACATGCGATGCCCCTTATCAAGAGGAGTCATATCCATCATTCCAAGCTTCTATATGAAGACCAAGAACTTCCTAAGTTAGCAAAGCCTTGGAGAAAATATCTACAATCTGCTCATCTGTTGATATGTGGTGGAGTCTAACAGATCCTATCTACACCATGTCTAGAATGTAATGATATCGAATATCTATGTGCTTGGACTTGTCATGAAACACGATATTATCTGCTAGTCAAATCCCACTCTTCTTGTTTCAATATATTAATGTAGTGTCTAGGACCTGCTTAAACATCTCTCCAAAGATCTTTCTCAATTGAAATGCTTCACAAATATCCATGCCAAAAACAATATACTTTTCCTCGACGGTGGTCGATGATACAAAATTTTGTTTCCTTCTCATCCAAGATATCATGGCAGATCCAGGGCTAAAACATCAATAATTGCTTTTCCTGTCAAAAATTCCTGTCCAATCAACATCAATATATCCATGTATTCGAATATCTCAAACCAAGGGTGATCGTCCCATGCAAGTATCTCAGGATGTGTTTGACAACAATCCAATGTTCATGGAGAGGCTCGGTCACGAATTTACTCAATTGTTCATTGCATAGCATATGTACATACGAGTGTTCACTAAGAACATAAGGGGTCCCAATCAACTATTTATACTTGGATGGATTCACCAAATTGTGTCTTGCAACTTCTCCAAATAGATTCTTGAAATTCATTTCCACCGGTGTGGCTAAGGACTTGCATTATGTCATTCCATATCTTTCCAACAACTTCACGACATATTTTCCTTGTGAAAGGAAGATATCACTGAGCATTTTCCATACTTCGAGCATGTTGAGAAATCAATAATTATAAGAATTAGGGTTTGATTCCTCTTTCTTGATAATTAATTTTGATTTATGTTGAATTAATTTACTTCTTTGTTAGTTTATCTTTCATCAAAGAATTACCAAATTAAATGTATATGAAGACCAAAAAAACAAGAGATACAAGATGTAGGCACTCAACCAGGGAAAAACCCCTCCAAGGGGAAATCCCAGTCCAACTCTTTCGCTAGTAGATTGAAATCAATATGATACAATCAAAGACCCTTTAGACCTAGAAAAATACCTCCAAACACCAAGTCAACCGTTCATTCTAATAGATGATCCCTAGAAATGTCTCTAAGTGTCAACTTCTTAAATGCAACTTTAAAACATAATTTCGGCCCCCAACTTTAGAATTTCAGACTTGCAGTTCATTCAAAAATTTCAGCCCCAACTTCATTCCATTAACTTTACATGTGTGAGAGAGATGCCTAAAAACTTGGTTCTGGTCTTCCCCATATTCTTCCTTCTTTCTCCTCAACTTCACTCTTCTTTTTTCCTTTTTGTCTTGTAGATTGAACTTCTTGAGTGTTTTACTTCAAATGAGTTGAGCTGTCTCTCTATATATACTCTTTCCACTGGTTTGAATAACCCTAATCTAGGCCGACTTCATGAGGACATGGACGACTTGGTGTGAAGGTGAACAATGAAACTTGTTAGGAAATTAAATATTACAGAGCAATGAAACACATAAAATATGCGGAAAACACAAGTACACAAAACATATAAAACCAGAGAGACAGAGATATACGTGGTTCACCCAGTTTGGGCTACGTCCACCCCGAACAGCCAGTCCTTCCTTTCTATTATTCAGCAAAATGAAGAGACGCAACCTATAGCAGATCCGCTGTAATATCCTCTGTTCTCTCTCACAGTGTCCCTATCTGTTTCTCGCTCCGAGAAATACACATACAATACACAGCCGCAATACAATACCCTCATACAAGCGAGAGGGTGCCTTCTAGGGCAAAAAACCCTAAAATAAACATAACTTCTACTGTAAGATCATCCGCCTAATGAATGGCCTAGATTGACTAGAAATTAATATACTTTTACAAGGCAATTTTACATCTGTTTTTAGCTTCGGGGGCGCTCCCCCCGAAACCCCCCGCTAGGGGGGGGCTCCATAAAGTCGCAGCCCCCCCCCCCCCTCCCCCTGGACCCCTCAGGCAACGTTTAATTACGGGCGGCGTTGCTGCCACCATTAAGATACAAGGGTCCAACGCTGTGATACAAAATAAACAAGATAATCAGGCTCCACACCCAACAAAACTTTTGACTCAAAAATAATTCTTTTTACATGATACAAAATCCCATTGAGAAGGCTATATTAAAAATGAAAATGAATCTATTGAATCGAGACAAAACCTAGAAGCCTTCAATGGAGGCTTTGACCTAGAAAATAAATAAAAGAGCATGAACCCATGCTTCAAAATATTTTTTCTTTTACAATAAATTTATTTTCCCTTTCTTTTCATCAAATACAACAATGAAGATTGACACTAGTTACATTCTTCAACATTTCCTCTTAACTAGGGAGCTATTCATAATTACATACATATATAGGTACATGGAAGATCTCAAAATGATATGAACCATGAAGAGTCATAACATACAGTGCTACAAATTAGATACCTAACTAGGGTGCTATAAACGAGTGTGACTAAGGTGTACTCAAGCTTTAGCCACTCTAGGTACCATGAAGATTTTAAGCTCTAACACCAACCTAGGGATCTAGGTGCGTATCAAAGGCTAGAGCTCCAAGAACAACACCACCCTCCCTAGTTCAAGATCTAGACATCAACACATAGGCCGACCAGATTTCCTCCCAAGCTGCTAATCAAGGTTGTCATTGATGTCAATATGGCACTAGCCGAGATGGAAAATATTCTTGAGATGCCTGGTTCTAGATGATGATGACATAACTCTTGTTTGACAAGGATGCCATCAATGAAGATGTCAACCACGAAGATGTGAAACCACTAATGAAGAAGTCCTTGAACTAACTATAATGTTGCATGTGCCTTGACGATCTAGACCTTAACCCGTGATGACATATGGAGTCATACACTTGATGATGTCATACACTAAATGGATGACCACAATTGATGATGGCCTCTTGATGAAGGTCTTGATGACAATGGTTGGAAACTATATGATGACATGGAGGACCATTTGATGACATGGACATTGATTGCATGACATGAAGGACTTGGAGATCACTTGATGGCATATGATGACATTGTTGGAAGATCTCATTTGATGATATGGATGGTGGTTGGAAGACTACTTTGAAGCTCTCTTGATGGCAAATTAATTGATTTTTCACTTTGACATATGGATGACATATCGCTGCATTATTACATGACATGACTTGGATGCTACACTATCATGATGACATAGATGACAAACATGATAACACACTATGATGAAGAACTTGGAGTCGTAACAATGAAGGAGCCCTAATGACCTTGTTGTCCTAATCACCCTCTGCAAAATTTTTGCCGAATGACCTTGCTGTCCTAATCACCCTCTACACAAAAAATTCAGGAGCAGTCACAAATAAAAAATATTTTGGACACCTTGGAGGAATATTTACACAATGAGTTCTATACCATCTTAAAGAGGATTTTTTCCTCTTTCTAACAAGCCCTCACTTTCCCTCAAACTCCCGGTGGTTGATGAGATACTGAATTTATAAGTTAAATAATAATAATAATAATAATACTTAATTGTGAGCCGACCTACACCCACACTCTCATGTCGGCCCTTTTCCCCAACAGTCACGTCCTTTCAAAGATGATAAACCACTATAAATATAAAGGTAAACTAATTTGTTTCAATCAAGAATTTTCGGTGATTATCTCAGTGAATGTGAGAACTGCAACTCAGTGAATAAGACATAGAATTTCAGTGCAAATCACAGGAACAACAACCAAGGAGGCCGAGAAAACAAAGAAGATCACTGCTTTTTTGTGATTGGGTTAGGGACAGATCATTTGACCTCTAAAACATTAACTCATATTGCAGAGACTTGAAGCTTGGATTTGTTGGAGGGCTGAGACTAGTAAATAGCCACCTCAAAGTTGTACCTTGGACCTGTGAAATTATCTTGTGAAAGAACTAGAACAATCACCTGAAGTGTCACCTATAGTAAAGCTCGGATTGCAGAATTAGAAGATTTTAGATCTGTGATAGGAGGCTTGTTCCGAGGCTTGAAACATAGGTATAAACCTCAGATTACAACACACTTGTGGAAGAGTTATAACACAGTTCGATTCTGTGCCTCTTCTAGCTCATTTTGGAGATAGCTCATTATATTGCAGTTTAGATTAGCGTGTGACAGGTGTGTAGATTTCCTGTGGGAGACACCTCTACCTTAGACCTGTGTTGTGAAGGGTTTGGAACTGCGAAAGACAACCATCAGTGAAGAGGACAACCACCAGTGAAGAGTGCAGTCACATTTGTTTAAGGCTCAGTGCTTGGATCTGTGAAGTACTAAGCCTTTAACCTGTGATCAACTAGCTCAGTCTCAGGGTATAACATCAGAACAGTCAATCACTAACAACTTGTTTTGGAGAAGCTACAATTGAAGATTTCTGAAAAGGAAGGTGTCTTTTGTTGAAGTAATGTTTGGTGCATCTTGAAGACCTGAAGAAGCCCTCTTGGAGATACTTGTTTGGGCAACCCTTGGCATCATTTTGAAGCATCCTTGTTGGAGGATTTTAAAGACAATATTGAAGACACTTTGTGAAGACAGTCTTAAGGAGCAGGCCATTTGGAGCACTTTGTGAAGATACCCTTGGAGATCATGATGCATTGAATCCATCATGAGGTGACCTTGGAGTTTTTTGTTTGGTTAACATGAAGAGTTGTGGAGACACCTTCGTGATAAGACAAGGTTGTCATTGATAAAGTTACGTGGAGACTAAGTGATGGCATTGCAGAAGATTGACATGGCTCGTTGAAGAAGACATTAGGAGCCGTGAAGAATAACCAAAACATATGTTGATGAAGTGAAGTTGAGGGTTGGTTCCCAAGAGGTTGGAGCCTCATAGAGACAAGGTCAGTGCCTTGGAAGAAGGGTTAGAGCCCTAGAGGATTGGAGTCCTCAAGAAACCAGGTCGGAGCCTATACTAGAGATAGGGTTGGAGCCCTAGAGGTTGGTGCCTCAAATTGACAATGTTGGAGCCTTGGAAAGTCCAAGTCAGTGCTTGGCACAATACAGGTTGGAGCCTGGAAGATTGGAGTCTTCATCTAGGGTTGGATCCCTATACTATTATTGTACTTGATTTATTGTAAAGAAGATATTAATAAAAATATTTATTCCATCATTGTCTGTTTTGTGTTCTAAAAATAAGTGATCTAACTGGTAAAACTAACAATTGAAAAGAAATATTGATTCACCCCCCTCTTAGTATTTCCAACAATTGGTATCAGAGCCAGTACCTTCACTCAAAGCCTAACAGCTTGAAGGTTTATCATTAGAACACAAATGGCAAAGCCAAGGAATAAAGTCTCCAATCCTCCTAAATATGTGTCTTCCTCAACCATCGAAATTGAAGTCAATCAATTTGCAAAGGCTTCATTGTTCAATGGAAATTTTGATATATGGGAGGCAAGAATGAGGAATTTCTTGAAGACTCAAGGAATTGAAGTTTGGAAATCAATGATTACTAATGACACGATGGACGAAGAACCCAAGGAGTACAATACAAAAGCAATGAAGACAATTTTGAATGGGTTACCAAATTCTGTGAAGGCCAATTTTGAAAAATGTTCGTCAACAAATGTCATATGGGACACTCTTCACGATCTTCACTCAAAAGGAGTGTTGACAATGACCTCTAGTCAAGAAGATGATGGAAAACAAGAAAGGAGTCCATAATCCATCAAGGAAGCTGAAGATAAGAGAGATGACAACGAGGCTAAAGAAGACCTAGAAGATGAAGAGAACAAATAAGACTTTGAATAAGATCTCCTGTATAAACTTATGGCTTCCATGGAAGAGATTAACAGTTTGAAAAAGGAAAATGAGGAACTTAAGAAGAAAGCGCAAGATGGTAACCAAGACAAGACAAGGAAGGAAGTTGACTTTGTCAATCTTCAAGTACAAGAAAGAGATGAGGAGCTTGCCAAAATTAAAGTGGAATTTCATCAAATCAAAAGAAAGTATCATGAAGAAGTCATACCTATGACAAATCAATTGGATAAGGCAAAGAAAAGGGAAGAAACTTTGTCAAGACACCTTGAATAAAGACTTAAGAGCTTGAACAATCTTGAAGCAGAGACTGGTCAATATAAGGAAGAGGTCTCTTCTCTTAGATCTCAACTAGAAGAATCAAGGAAACAAGCGCAAGGAGCCGAGAAGGTGATGGAAACTTTGGCATTCATAGAAGGAAAAGTTAATGAAGCAGAAAAAGAGATAAACACCATGATATGCCAAATAGAAGAAAAGGATGAAGAAATCTTGAAACTAAAATCAGACATCAAGCTTCTCAAGGCCGAAACATGTGAAGCTACAAGAATAAAAGAAGAAATGGAGAGTAGTCTAGAAAAGGAGAATGAAGAAGTCTTCATAATGAAATCAAATATCATCTCCCTTAAAATCGAAGCACATGAAGAAACAAGGATGATGGAAGAAATGAAGAAGAAACTAGTTATGAAAGATGAAGATTGTGAAAAGTTGAAAGGAGAAATTACCTTTCTTAAAAAGGAAGTTGATTTGCTGAATAAGAACTTGAAAAGCTTTCAAACCCTAGATGACATCCTAAGTCATCAAAGGTCTCCCCTTGATAAATCAGGTGTTGGATATGCAGGTGAATCCTCAAGCAAGAATGATAATGCTTCAAACAACAAAGATGTGAGGAACCTAGAAAGAAATGTTGATGCTCGCAGTTCCAGCAAAGGCAAGGAGAAGAATCAAGACAAAAACGGAAGAAATTCTACTCCAAGGAGACTTGCAGATGGTGTCAAGAATACAAAAGGAAATGAATGTTATCAAAGAATCCCAAGGAAAAAATACTTCAGAAATACATCAAGTAAAACTCGATTTCCGAGTTACCAAAGTATATTTCTTGGTTATTGCTATTCTTGTACAAACTTTGGGCACATGGAAAAAAATTGTAGGGCATATCACAAAGACAAATATAATGTTACCCTTCAATCTCCTAGAAGCAATTTTGCAAGAAGAACTCATTATTTCTTATTCATGAACGCGATAGAGTGTTTCAATTTCCATAATATTGGACATATGGCACTTTATTGTTACTTGACTTGGGTCCCTACACAAGCTAGAACCGTGACAACCAAGCCAGAAAAGAAAGTTACACAAGTATGGAGAAGGAAGTAAATTGGGTTGGAAACTCTCTTGAACACTCCAGCCAACAACACATGTTGTTGACTTGATGAAGTCATCCTTGATATTCCAAGTATTTGATGGTGATACTCTGCCAAAAAGGAGACCATGCATACAATTAGGGGGAGTTTGTGATCATTCTGCGAAATGGCACTACGTGGACAATCATATTTTAGATCATCTCTTGGGAGCAATGAAGAACATAATCCCCTCTCACCCAATGGACCATTGTTGAAACTGTCTTCCGTTAGATCACAAAGCAAGAAATCTTTCTTGAGCTAGAAGAGTTTATGCAAGCAAGGGGAGTTGGTTCATCATATGAAGAAATGTGGTCACATCTATCATGGACCACATTGCCAGAATAAAGAGCACCATGGCAATGGGAGCAACATGAAGCAGTGTGATAGGGGGAGTACTTGGGCACCCCGTTTTCCATTGATGTCAAAGGGGGAGAGAACGTTGAAGGGAAAGAATATTGCCATCAATGAAAAAGGGGGAGATTGTTAATCAAGGTTGTCATTGATGTCAATATGGCACTAGCCGAGATGGAAAATATTCTTGAGATGCCCGGTTCTAGATAATGATGACATAACTCTTGTTTGATAAGGATGCCATCAATGAAGATGTAAACCACGAAGATGTGAAACCACTAATGAAGAAGTCCTTGAACTAACTATAATGTTGCATGTGCGTTGATGATATGGACCTTAACCCGTGATGACATATGGAGTCATACACTAAATGAATGACCACAATTGATGATGGCCACTTGATGAAGGTCTTGATGACAATGGTTGGAAACTATATGATGACATGGAGGACCATTTGATGACATGGACATTGATTGCATGACATGAAGGACTTGGAGATCACTTGATGGCATATGATGACATTGTTGGAAGATCTCATTTGATGATATGGATGGTGGTTGGAAGACTACTTTGAAGCTCTCTTGATGGAAAATTAATGGATGTTTCACTTTGACATATGGATGACATATCGCTGCACTATTACATGACATGACTTGGTTGCTACACTATCAGATGACATAGATGACATTGATGACAAACATGATAACACACTATGATGAAGAACTTGGAGTCGTAACAATGAAGGAGCCCTAATGACCTTGTTGTCCTAATCACCCTCTGCACAATTTTTGCCTAATGACCTTGCTGTCCTAATCACCCTCTACACAAAAAATTCAGGAGAAGTCACAAAGAAAAAATATTTTGGACACCTTGGAGGAATCTTTACACAATAAGTTCTATGCCATCTTAAAGAGGATTTTTTCCTCTTTCTAACAAGCCCTCACTTGCCCTCAAACTCCTGGTGATTGATGAGATACTGAATTTTTAATTTAAATAATAATAATAATAATTAATTATGAGCTGACCTACACCCACACTCTCATGTCGGCCCTTTTCCCCAATAGTCACTTCCTTTCAAATATGACAAACCATTATAAATATAAAGGTAAACTCATTTTTTTCAATCAAGAATTTTCGGTGATTATCTCAGTGAATGTGAGGACTGCAACTCGGTGAATAAGACACAAAATTTCAGTGCAAATCACAGGAACAACAACCAAGGAGGCCGAGAAAACAAAGAATATCACTGTTTTTTTGTGATTGGGTTAGGGATAGATCATTTGGCCTTTGAAACATTAACTCAGATTGCAGAGACTTGAAGCTTGGATTTGTTGGAGGGCCGAGACTAGTAAATAGCCACCTCAAAGTTGTACCTCAGACCTGTGAAATTATCTTGTGAAAGAACTAAAACAATCACTTGAAGTGTCACCTATAGTAGAGCTCGGATCGCAGAATTGGAAGATTTCAGATCTATGATAGGAGGCTTGTTCCGAGGTTTGAAACAGAGGTATAGACCTCGGATTACAACACACTTGTGGAAGAGTTATAACACAGTTCGATTCTGTGTCTCTTCTAGCTCATTTTGGAGATATCTCATTATATTTCAGTTTAGATTAGTGTGTGACAGGTGTGTAGATTGCCTGTGGGAGACACCTCTACCTCAGACCTGTGTTGTGAAGGGTTTGGAACTGCGAAAGACAACCACCAGTGAAGAGGAAAACCACCAGTGAAGAGTGCAGTCACATTTGTTTAAGGCTTGGTGCTTGGATCTGTGAAGTACTAAGCCTTTAACCTGTGATCAACTAGCTCAGTCCCAGGGTATAACGTCAGAACAGTCAATCACTAACAACTTGTTTTGGAGAAGCTGCAATTGAATATTTCTGAAAAGGAAGGTGTCTTTTGTTGAAGTAATGTTTGGTGCATCTTGAAGACCTGAAGAAGCCCTCTTGGAGATACTTGTTTGGGCAACCCTTGGCATCATTTTGAAGCATCCTTGCTGGAGGATTTTAAAGAAAATATTGAAGACACTTTGTGAAGACAATCTTAAGGAGCAGGCCATTTGGAGCACCTTGTGAAGATACCCTTGGAGATCATGATGCATTGAAGCCATCATGAAGTGACCTTGGAGTTTTTTGTTTGGTTAACATGAAGAGTTGTGGAGACACCTTCATGATAAGACAAGGTTGTCATTGATAAAGTTACGTGGAGACTAAGTGATGGCATTGCAGAAGATTGACAGGGCTCGTTGAAGAACACATTGGGAGCCGTGAAGAATAACCAAAACATATTTTGATGAAGTGAAGTTTAGGGTTTGTGCCCAATAGGTTGGAGCCTCATAGAGACAAGGTTGGTGCCTTGGAAGAAGGGTTGGAGCCCTAGAGGAATGGAGTCGTCAAGAAACCAGGTCGGAGCCTGTACTAGAGATAGGGTTGGAGCCCTAGAGGTTGGTGCCTCAAACTGACAAGGTTGGAGCCTGGAAGATTGGAGTCTTCATCGAGGGTTGGAGCCCTATAATTTTATTGTACTTGATTTATTGTAAAGAAGAAATTAATAAAAATATTTATTCCATCATTGTTCGTTTTGTGTCTAAAAGTAAGTGATCTAACTAATAAAACTAACAATTGAAAAGAAATACTGATTCACCCCCCTCTCAGTATTTCCAACATAAGCATCTTGTTGCCACAAGATGCTTCATCTCTCCCTATCAACTAAATTTGCAATATAGACCAATCCAAGCATGCTTTTGAAATATTCGAACTTCTTATTTGGAAGAGATGTTGTCAATATGTCAACTACCTGTTCATATGTCAAAATATATTTTAGCTTCACAAGCCCATCCTGCACCAAACTTCTAATGTAGTGGTACCTTTTATTGATATGCTTCATCCTTGCATGAAACAAGGGGTCTTCAGACATCTTGATGCTACTTTGATTATCAAAATTTAGCACAGTAGGATCTAGTGGCCTTCTAAACAAATCCGACAACAATTTTCTTAACCAAGTTGCTTCTTTTCCTAGTTTACATGCAACAATATTTTCAACTTCAACATTACTTAAAGGAACAAGATGTTGTTTTCTAATCATCCATGAAATCATTGTAGATCTGAAGCAACAAAACTGTAGGCTTGTTGACTTAAATGTAAAAATTCACAAGAGATATTTTGTAATAATAATTTATTATATATAAGATGTATATGTGATGATAAATGTTACAATGAGGCCCTGCTTATGTACCTAGGCAAGCGACTTTTCATGATTGGGCATGTCTTTTAGACATGCCTTTTCACTTAACTAATTACTATATAAAATAATCATCATTTCATGATTATTTACATTTATTTCTTCTATTAGTTATGAATTATATTCATAACATTGTCTTCTTCTCCGAAAAGCTTTGTCCTCAAAGCTTAATTATAGGAAATTTACTTCACCTTGATCTTGAACAATTGCCTTCACTTTCCTAAATCATTTTTGATAAATCTAAGTGGTCAGAGGTAGCTCAACATATTTTGGAACTAGTTTTAATTTTTTTAATTTTGTTTTTTATATATATTTTTTCTCCCTTTTATTTTTCATTATATATATATATATATATAAGCAAGCAATTTTATAAAATTTATTATAATATAACTTTATAAATAAAATAAAATTATAATAATTTGATAAATTTTTTTATGATTTGTTAATTTATCAAGTCATTTCAATTATATTGTACGGTAAGAGACAACTAAGTAACCATCATGTCTTTATATCATGTCTTTCTATTGGAAATATTCCTTTTTGCGGGTACGTGCCACATCTTAATTACAAATAACTCATGCGACATCTGTTTCTTGGTAGAGCTGGAAACGTTCTTCCATCTACTGGAGGTTGGAGGTAGAATATACTCTTTATATTTTTCTTAGACATGACAGATAATATCCCTATCGAATGGAGAAGTTGTTCGGATAGAATAAAATATAGCACCCGCGCTCCATATATCCACCTCTTCGGAATAACTTCCGCTCAGTTTTTTCAGGTGCTGTATAATAGAGACTCCCAACGCGGTCCTTGTAGATAATCTGCGCTTCTTTATATTCATCTGCATGTTCAAAATCTACGAGCTTAACATTCCACGAGGGAGACAAATTGCAATTATTCAATTCCCAAAACAACAATATATTTTTAGATTTTACATCTCCACAGACAATGTTGTTGGTGTGTGAGTTGTCGAGAGCCTTTGGCATAGATTTGATTATTTTGGTGGCTTCTCTCTCACAACAAAAACCCAGAAAACCCTTTTGCTCGATCACACTATGCAAATCTCCACCATTACAGAGCTCTGTAATCATGTAAGTAAATTTCTCATCTTCGTATAGAGATACGAGATGGAAGATTCGTGGGTGGCCTGATAGACGACGGAGAAACGATATCTCGCGTTGTGCCATTTCCTTGTTGCGTATAGCTTTGCAAGCATACTCTCCTCCTGTTTTCTTGCAGATACACTTCTTCACAACTCCATGCTCCTTCACTGAGAACATCATCGCATACTGTAAAATCGTTCTTGATACATTCATAAGTGGGTTCCAGATCACTCCTGCAGCATAGATTCAGGATGTCTTCTACTGCGCGCAGTATTGAAATATAATCACGTAAATATTCACCAGTAAATTTTCTTCTTGGATATTTATTATTTCCCAACAATATATGTAAGGGCATGGTTTGCTGGGATTCCTCGAAGGCCTGCTCAAGGATTTTTCTTCTATCGTGAGCACATGCATCCAAAAGTATGTCGTCGCTATACTCATTGTACTTATCGTTATCGCCATAAATGAAAGCAGTGGAAATTAAGACAATCTTAAAGTCCCCCTTCTCCAATAAATGTTTATAATTTTTAGACAAAACAGGTGTGAACTCATCAATCAAATTTCCAGACAGCCCAACGCTTTTGGGCCACCAGCCGAAACCAGAGGCTGCCAAATCTGCGAGACATGGCCGACAGCTCCAGCACTAGTGAACTCATCATCATTGTAATTTCCATTTTTGTTTAATCTTCTTGTTCTTCTTCTACTTGTGTCGCTGTCGCTGTCATCCTTGTCATTATCATAATTACTATTATTATTGTGCAGTACGGAAGAGGAAGGAATACGGAAGAGGAAGGAAGAGGAGGGTTGGGAGGAATTATATAATTGCTCTTGTTTCCATTGGCATTTGGTGTTAATGTTGGTCTATTTCTGTTCAAGCCATTTTTATTATGGAGCAGTAAGGAGGGACAAGGAGGAAATGTAGCAGCAACATTCATGTCCCTGTCATTTTCATTCAGTGTGTATCTTCTTTGAATTCTGTTGATATTGATGTTGCTGCAATCATTAGAATTGCCATTAATGTTGTGCAGCAAGGAGGATGAAGGATGATGAGGTGTGTAAGCATTCATATTCATGTTCATGAAGCTTTGGTTTTCATATAGTCTAATTGTTCTTCTACTTAGATTGTCACTATTGTTTTGATATTTTTCATCTTCAAAATCAGTAATCTTTACCCCTTCATCATCTACAAATGTATTTATATTCTCAGTTTTCATATACCCAATTTTACTGTCATTCATGTCACCATATTTATCTCCATCATCATCTTGATCTACATAATTCTTATCCACATCAAGATCAACTTCATCTAGATCCTCATCTTGATCTATATCAGCTTCATCTTCTCCACCATCTTGATTGATATCTTTTTCATATTCATCATTCTGATAAACATCTTATTCTTTATTATGGATTTCTTCATAACATTTCTTAAAATGGGCTTTAGCTTCTGCACATGACTTTTCTAATTTCTCAAGCTTTTCTTGAATTTTTCTAGTCTTCTCAATTTCTTCAGGATCTCCACATAATGGCACATTGTACAGTAAACTATGTTCATAGGCTCGTAAATTACATTCATAGGCTCGTGAGACTATATTGTGCAGCATGGCTTTGATAGCTCTGATACCACTGAAGCAACAAAACTGTAGGCTTGTTGACCTAAATGTAAAATTTCACAAGAGGTATTTTGTAATAATAATTTATTATATATAAAATGTATATGTGATGATAAATGTTACAATGAGGCCCTGCTTATATACCTAGGCAAGCGGCCTTTCATGACGGGGCATGTCTTTTAGACACGCGTTTTCACTTAACTAATTACTATATAAAATAATCATCATTTGATTATTATTTACATTTATTTGTTCTATTAGTTATGAATTATATTCATAACAAGATCCAAAACTGAAACAGGAACTAGTAGTACTTCTTCCATTTGTTTCACTGCCACCCCAGTCAAAATTGGTTAAATATGTTAGTTTAACTTCTTTTCCAACATACTTTAGGCAGTGATGAATTGTTCCACATAGGTATCTAAAGATATGATTAGAAGCTATCCAATGGTCATGATGAGGCTCCAACTGAAATCAACTAAGAATGTTTACAAAAAAACATATTTCAGGTTTGGTATTCGCCAAGTACATCAAGAGCCCACCAACTTACGATAGCTTGTAGGATCAATGAGACTAAAGTCAAAGCTTATTAAATTCTTTAGATTTGTGATCATGGGAGTAGTCATAGGCTTGGAATCCATCATGCCAAACATTTGTAACATATTATTTATTATGTACTTTCCTTGACCAAGATATATCTTACCAGGTTCCTTCCAAACTTCCAAGCTCAAGTTGTAATGCATAAGTCCCATATATTTCATTTCAAATTATGCTGCCAATATTTTCTTGAATTCTAGAATTTTGTGCTCTACACCTGTAATAAATTAATCATCCACATATAAAAGCATAACATCTAGTTCATTCTTCACTATCTTGATGCAGAGGTTTGCATCAATAAAATTTTTGGCGAACCCAATCCTTAAAATATATGCATCCATCCTTGCATACCAAGCCCTAGGAGCTTGCTTCAATCCATATAGATATTTCTTTATTCTGCAAACATGAGTATCCATTCTATTTATCTCAAAGCCTTCCAGTTGTTCAATATTTACTTCTTCATCAATTATTCCATTTAGAAATGATGTTTTGACATCCATTTGATGGATATTCCATCCCATAGTAGCATATAGCGAAACCAAAGATCTAATAGTAGTGTACTTGGTAGTGGGAGCAAAGGTTTTTTCATAATGTATTCCTTCTTTTTGAGAGGAACACCTTGCAACAAATCCTGCTTTGTATAATGTACCTAGAAGTGGGAGAAAATGTTTCTTCATAATCTATTCCTTCCTTTTGAGAGAAACCCCTTGCAACAAATCTTGATTTCTATTTGTCTATGCTTCCATCAATGACATGTTTTATTTCATAAATCCATTTTGAAGTGACAACAAATTTGTCACTAGTTATAGGAATGATTTATCAAACCCCATTCTTAATGATAGATTGATATTCTTCTTGCATTGTTTTCTTCCATTTTTCTTGATGAGTGGCTCCTTCAAAGGTAGTTGGTTATGCTTCGATTAAATTTGTTATGTATGTTGCATATCCTGAGTATCTTTTCGGTCTTTCTCTTTCTCTAAAATTTCCTTTAGTTTCTCCATGTCCTTCAACATCTTCAAGTGTAGCTTTACACCAATTTGGCCTCTTCTTTGTTTCAGGAATGATTAGAGATTGAATAGGATCACTTGGTCCTTCTTCTTCTTGGCTCATAGGTGTATTGTCATGTTGCTCTTCTTCTTCACAGAATGGTATATCTTCTTCATCAGATTCGACTGGTATATACTTGGACATTTTGTAGTCATGGTTTTCATTAAATATAACATCCATGCTAACTTCAATTTGTATTTCTTGTTTGATGTAGAATCTATAAGCATTTGATGAAAGGATATAACCAACGAACATACCTTTTATGCTTGTAGAGTCTAATTTATTTCACTTGTGTTTTGGAACATGAATGTATGCGGGACATCCAAATATTCGAAGATGGTCTACACATGGCTTCTTCCCTATGAATAATTCTTCTAATGTCATATTATCAAGGATTATATGAGGACTTCTATTTTGCATCTATACTGCCGTCATGGATACTTCTCGCTGTTGAAATTTATAACTAGGTTCGATATTCATAATTTCTATTGTAATCATGATTTTATGTATTTGATGAAAATAGAAAAAGGAATTTATGATATTCATTCTTGATGCATGGGTTTCATGCTCAAGGTAAATTTATTTGTAGGTCAAGTACCCATTGAGTGCTTCTAGGTTTTTCATAGAGTTATGAAGTCAAAAGAGTCATTGTCATACATGTAAGACCCCTTTGGGCATGTTGTATCTTGTAAAGAAAATTTTATAGAGTAAAAAATGTCATAAAGACCCTCCAAGACCTTGTCAAGCAAGTCGTCCTATATGAAATATCAAGTCAGCCTCATGGAAGAGATTTGTACCCTTGGAAGCCCTATATGTAAGAAGGAAATTGACCTCATTTGAGCTTAAGACAAGTAGGTTCGATCTCCTCAAGAAAGAATTTGGAAAAAGGAAGAAAATAAAGGACAAGAAGAAAAGATAAAGATCGAAGTTTTGGACCTCTCTCTCTCTCTTGTGTTGGGGTTTCTAAAGTTGTTGGGAAAGTCAAAATTGCAGAATTTGATGGGAAAGTAAAAATTACAGAAGTTGACGTGCAAGTCGAAACTTTAGGAATTGTTGGGAAAGTAAAAATTGCAGATGTTGCTGTAAAAGTTGCTAGGGTCGAAGTTGCTAGAGAAGTTGCTAGGGTCGAATTTGCTAGGGTCAAATTTGTTGCTGGAAGGTAAAATGTTGTTGTTGTAAGTTGTAAAGAAATATCATCAAGAAGGAAGGTTGACTTGGAATTGGAGGGGTTTTTTTCAAGGGTCTTAGTTCTTGGAATTTGTCATTTGAAGATTCTATAAGAAGAGAAGAATTATTGTAGGTTTTCTTCTCAAGAGGAGAGGTTTTGGCCCTGAATAGAAACCTACATTTTGTGTCCTCTTGTCTCATTTTTATTTCATTGTTTAGTAGATGTTTGATGATAATAACATAATAATAATCAAGTGAAAGAAGAAAATATTAAAGAAAAAATACATCACAAGTAGTTATCAAAGTAAGAGAAATCACCTAATCTAGATGCCTCTAGATTTCTCAACATGGTATCAGAGCTAAGGTGGATACAACATGGAAAAAGAACATGAAGAAGAGAAGGAATATCCATCACATCACAAGGATCACATCATCACGACCTTGGGAAGCCTCCACATTTTACATTATAATCCAAGGGAGCAAGAATAAGCGTTTCCATCATCATCAAAGACATCAAAGTGATCTCCTTCACATTGAAGCAAACTTTCACATCTAAAATATCCTTGAAGAAGATAATCAAGGAATCACCATCATAAATAAAGCATCAAGTTGAATATATCATCATATAGGAGAATCTTCACTTGAAAATTAAGTATCTTTACATCTATGTTTAAATCTGCTATCAAAATGACTTCATTCTACAAGGAAAGCAAAAACTAGTTGGGTCATCAAATTTCCTTGCATGGAAGAAGATGATATATTTGATCCTCATAAAGAATGAATTTATTGAATATGTTAAGGGTTAAATATCCAAACCATATAAATATCAAGCTCAAGCATTATCAAAGTACATGAAAGGGGAAATAAGGGCTCAAATAATCCTCATTAAATTAATCAAGGATTCCCTCATCCCTTATGTAGCAAAGTTGGAGAAATCAAAAGATATTTATGAAAATTTGGTATAATTGTTTTTCATAAGCATTTAAAGAGAAGTTATATCATGGAAAATCGAATTATAAAAAATGAAGGAATAAAAGGAATAAGGGATATCCTCATACCTTATGAGGGTGTCACAAATAAGAGATCAAATACAAGAATTAAGAGAAATAATTCTTGATAAATAAATGATCACCATTTTTCTCAATGCACTACCTAATGAATGGGGAAATGTTATATCAAGTGTCTATGGAAATAAGGAAGCCACTCCATTCAGTGAACTTTGGTCATTATGTAATATTGAAGAAAGTAGGTTGAAGGCAAAAAGTGATGCTGGAAAAGAAGAAGATCGATATGTCAAATATACAATTTTATGAGTGTAGTTAATATGGGCACTACAAAAGGAAATGTCCCAAACTTAAGAAGGAAAAAAATAAGAGAAAATAAATAAATGAAGCCCATGCTACCAGAGAAGTGGAAGAATAAAAAAAAATAAATCAAAGGAGGAGGAAATGAAAGATCTCTACTACAACTGAGATAATATCCTTCACTTAGTTATTTTCAGTTATATAGGAAGCATCACAAGTATGATAGGATTAATTATAGAAAGATAGAGATGAAATCATCATAGAAGCATGGAAGGATAGCTGAGGTAGAAAGTATACATGGTTATAGCAGTCATCATGATAGAAATTGCATCTCCATTGAAAAAATATAAGGACAACCAAGTAGTAGTATATATGGTTGGAGGAAAGTCATCTAGCAAGATAAAAGATAAATAATGGTCATCATACATCATCATTATTATAAATGAGCATTTGCAGAATAAGGATCATCTATATCCTCCACTAGAATCTTTATAAGAAGGTTCACCTCTACTTGGAAGAAGCAAGTTTCTCACTGATTGTCTACGTTCCACCTTGTGTGGGATCCATTGTTTAGAAGTATGATGGTATGGTGACAAAGGAGTGCAACATGTCAAGTTGGTTGAAGTAATTTCATCTTAGAGGAAGGAAAGGAAGTTTCTATAAGGAATTATAGATGATAAAAAGTAAGAAGAGGTATCTATATATTTGATAGATAAATTCATGTCATCTTATAGTTGTAGATAACATAGTTGAATGCTCTATCTCATGAGCATGATCGAAGAAAAATAATATCTTCCATCAGGAATATGCATGAAGGCATGTAGACAATATACCTTGAACTCTTCTACATATTGATAATATGAAATCAACATAATATGAACTCATATGGAATATGAGGTGGTTGACAATTATGGTTCCTATGATGAAGGGAATATTTATAGAAATTTCTGGGGAGGCAATATGTGAAGAAAAGGAGAAGAGTTTGTGAAATATGAAACTATATTCATGTAATATAATATATGTGATCAACATCCAATAAATTGAAGAATTAGTTATGGAATCTCCACGGAAGAAGAAGGTATGAATACCCTAATATGGATACTGAAAAATAAAATATCTTGGTAATGAATGCCTTGGAGATGGGTTCATACATGTGTAGGACGTTGAGGCTGCAAGAATAAGATGTCATGAAGAAAGGCCATGATTAAAATATAACTTTGATTTGATTTTTATCTTTAGTTTCAGAAACATCTGGTTGGATTGAAATAAGGCTACCGAAAGAGATTTTTAGATGTCACCTACAACTTATAATATTGAGATTGGATGGAAGATCTTGGAAGAAACATAACTTGGAAGAGGTATATGTATAAAGGAAAAAATAGATGTGGACTTGAAGGTCACTTTCCAATGAAGAAAAGGATGACATGACTATTAGTTCAACCCTATGGTTCATTGAAGGAAAGTGATGGAGAATATGGTCGATTCCCTATGAAGAATATTTAAAAGATGAAGGATCCATGATGAAGAAGTTGAAGTTCATGGCATCGAAAGGAGGAGCCCTACTAGCAGCTCATAGTACCTTGATCTCCACCAAAGGGCTGATAGCTGATGTTGGAAACAAGTCCCTAGTTAAGAGGGAGCTTGGGAAAGTTCATAGGTAAGAAGGAACTTGGGTATATTCCTTTGTATAGGAATGAGTATATCCTCCATAGTTTAGAGGGAGAGATATACACATAATTCTTGTATTCATGTTATGAAGAAATAATGGAGGATTGGGTAAGCATTTGATTTCCGATACTCTTTCAGGATGTGGTAGGGAATCCAATAGGTAAGAGTAGTCAAATGGGAAATTCCACGAGGATATGTTATTCCAAGTCAGGAATGGTCCTAAAAGGACATACCTTGTGAAAATCCAGATGGGGTATGTACCTTGAGAGACAATAATGATGGCGTCTATCAGTCATTATCTCGCCAACATTCTGATTTGATCTTGTGGAGAGATAGAGTTTTTATTCAAGGCCTTGAAATGTGACAATGCTGGTTGGTACAATGAGATGAAATGAGATAAGCTGAAATAATAGCTTATGAGATGGCTTACCAATCCAAATGTTCTTATGAGAATTATTAAGTATGAGAATGTCCATGTACCATGCATGGATTATGAATACCTCCGTAGTTAAGAGGGAGTGTTGAAATGTGTAACTAGGCTCGGTCTTCATAATGTCTATTGTAATCATGATTTTATTTATTTAATGTAAAGAGAAAAAAGAATTTATTATTTTCATTCTTGATGCATGGGTTTCATGCTAAAGGATAATTTATTTGTAGGTCAGGCACCCATTGAGTGCTTCTAGGTTTGTCATAGAATTATGAAGTCAAAAGAGTCATTGTCATACATGTAATATCCCTTTGGGCATGTTGTATCTTGTAAAGAAAATTTTTGTAAAGTCAAAAATTTCATAAAGAGCCTCCAAGACCTTTTCAAGTAAGTCGACCTACATGACATATCAAGTCGGCCTCATGGAAGAAATTCGTATCCTTGGAAATCCTATATATTTTGTTTCCCAAGGAAAAATCATAATTTCCATTATATGTGAAAATTACATGTTGTAGATGCATATGTATATGCATATTTTTGTGACTGTAGTCACACCATATTGTTCTATCAAAAATCACCCAAGGGGTACACAGATATAGTAGTCAGAATATATACAATAAATACAATAATTTAAAACCAGTCATATTGTTCCATCAAAATCTGTCAAAATTGTGCCTTTATCCCTTTGTCATATGTTTGGCTGATCGATGAAAGGGAAATGATAATAGCTACAGTGTTGCAGGTCTTCTGTTCTACTATGTGCCATAGCCCCCGATGCTGGACCACTGCCTCCTTGGATAAACTATTGGAAATGTTGTTGCGCTCCCTGCAAATATGAGAATAGGAAATGGGTAAAAATTGTGCTTTCAAAAGCCAGATATCCTCAAATATACTCCGAAGTGTGTGCACATGACATGTACCTGATTTTTTGAACCAATTGATGATGATTTTAGAATCTCCAAATATTTGTAAATGATGACAATCATGCTCTAATGAAAACTGAAGTAGATGGTGAAGTGTGATGAGATCTGCATATTTTTTAGTGCCCTATCCTAATCCCATGTTTATTTTGAAGGAGTGCTGAGGGTTGAGGTGTAGGATAGCACCTCCTCCACATCCCTGGGGTTATGGCGAGCCATCGAAGTATGCCCAAGGATGATTATAGTTTATGACTTCAGCTATAATGGTTCGAGGGGGGCACTGGGGATCATCTTCGAGGATGCTATTGTAGGTAGAAATGATACGAGAAGCGATATAGTGCCAATTAGGGGGTCGAACCTGAAATATAGAGTAGTTCCTGGCCAACCATACCCCCCAGCTGATAAGAAGAGGTAGATTTCGTGCTTTATGCGGGGAGGCTGATTTCCACCAACTTTTCCATGCCCCCAAAATATTCAAACCTGTCCACTGAGAATTTATATGAAACTCAAATAGGATTGATGTCCATAATGCTCAAGAGGTGTGACAACTGAGAAAAAAATGATCACTTGTTTATGTGTCCTTTCGACAGAGGGTGCACGAGGAGGGGCCTTGTATGGTCCTTTTGTGAAAATATTCCATAGTGGGTGCTATATTGGTAAGAATGCACCACATAAAACCCTGATGCGAGGCGTGGATTTGAGTTTCCATAAGCACCTCCACCACCAAGTAATCAGCTGTGGGGAGTGGTTCGAGTATATATACAAGTAGCCATATTTGGGAGAGTATTGCCCAGACTTGAAAAGTGCCCAAATTAATTCATCATCCCCTAGGAAGATGTGAATGTGGCCTTCAGATAATGATGAAGTGTAAGTCTTCCATATTTTATGCATAGGGGCAGGGAGGCCAAGGTGGTTTGCTGTTTTCCAACCCTGCAGATAGAGTCTCGAGGACTGTGGATCAACGATCTGTGCTATGAAATGTATTCCACGATCTGATAGATGATTGATGATTTTGCGGGGGAGAATGTGAGCGTTCCCACTCCCTGACCATGGGTCAATTCTAATGCGCGCTTGATTTCTAGATATGCTGCTCCATGTTAGACCATTCCGAATGTGCGACAGAGAGGCTAGGACAACCTTCTAAATTGATGATATATTTTGATGGCTCCAAGAGGTAAGTCTGATACAGTTAATAATTTTCATGGGCTGAATGCATTTCATATAAACCACCTATGTCAGAGATTTCTGGAGGTCATAATTTTCCATCCCAATTTTGTAGCAAGTGCTTTGGAAAATATATCCAGTTCATTGATTCCCCATCCTCCCCACTTTTTTGGAAGGGCGATACGATCCCATTTGATCCATGCGAAAGTATTTCCTTCCCGATTCCCATTGCAAAGTAATCGACAACATAACCGTTGAATACTGCCAATGATGGCTCGGGGGATCCATGCTAGAGACATCCAATATACTGAGGTGGCTTCCAGGACAAATTTGATCAAGGTGAGTCGCCCGTCCCAAGATAACCATCTGTTGTGCCAAATAAATATACGCTTTTCCAATTTGGAAATGAGCCATGTCCAATCAACAGTGCAGTAATCAGAGGGTTTTAGTCGAAATCCAAGGTACCAAAGACCATTAAGAGGGTCCAGTGTGGTAAATGGAAATCTGTTCATGGAAAGTCCCCTTTCCTGTGGAGTGCATCCGAATACTGATATGGTCGACTTGTGAGAATTGCAGACCATGCCTATGGCTATACTGAATGAGGCAAGGGCTGCTGAGAATGATAAGATGTCGCTGATGGATCCATTAAGAAGGATGAGAACATCATCCACGAAGAGGAGAAGGGAGAGTGTGCATCCCTCCACTATTTTGATGCCCTGGAGATGCCCCTGATTCTTTTCGTCCATGATTAATCAACTTAATGCTTCCATGATGAGAAGAAAGAGAAGTGGAGATAGGGGGCAACCCTGTCTGAGCCCTCTTTCTGAGTGGAAGAGGGAGGAGGCAGATCCATTGATGAGGATGCTGAATGATATATTAGTGATAAAATACATGATCCATTTGATGAAACTGTAGGGGAAATCCAGATGGGTGAGGATCATTCGAATGTAGAGCCAATTAGAGTGATCAAATGATTTTGAAAGGTCCAAATTTAATATACTGCTCTTAATATTTTTGTATTTGATGGAGTGAAGGACCTCGTGGGCTATGCCAATGGCATCATGAATCTGGTGGTGGTGGAGGAAGGCAATTTTTTCAGATGAAATGTGATCAGAGAGGATGGGATTAATGTGATTCGCAATGATTTTGGAAATGATCTTGTATATCTAGTTACAGAGGGAGATAGGTCGGTAGTCAGCGAAGTGTCTAGGAGCATCATATTTGGGGATGAGGGAAATGAAGGTGGAGTTGAAAGCATCATATAATTTTCCAGATGTGCGACATTATTCGACCACATTGAGGATGTCTTGACCCATGATCTCAAAGAAATCCAGGTAGAATTCAATAGGGCAACCATCAGACCCAGGGCTCTTGTCTTTATGGAACCATTTCAAGGTGTCCTGTAGTTCTTGCATGGTAACGAGATGGTTTAGATGTTCTTCATCATATTGGTCCATGAATCTAGGAAATAAACCAACAAACTTTATATTTTCAGCCAGATTGGTGTTTGCAGGGGCCCTGTAGAGGTTGGGAAAGTGTTCCACCCCCATGTGGGCCAACTGATGAAAATTTTGAGCTTGATTTCCATGTTCATCCTCTAGTGTCGAGATGGTCATGTTGATGGCTTTACAACCATTTTCAAATTGGTGAAATAATTTAGAGTTTTCATCTCCAACTTTTAGCCATGTAGCTCTGCTCCTAATGTGCCAAGTTTCCTCCTGTTCCTTGAGTATTCAAGGAGAGTGATATGTGTTCTAGTGGCTTCCATGGACGGGCCTTCCATCAAGGCAGATTCAATCGCAGCAATCTCTAATTCAAAATTGTGAAGGGTATCCTCATCCTTTTTCCTATGATCCCTAGCCAAAGTCTTGGTCAGTTTCTTGATTGCATACATCCTTGCAGAGAAGGTTATTGAGGGAGAGGATCTAGGGTCCAGGGGGTGGGAGGACCCATAGTCGGTTACCAAGTTAATGTACTCCGGATGGGAGAGCCAGGTAGCATTGAAGTTGAAGGGGCTGCAGGGTTCCCATCGGTGGGGGTAAGCTCCGAGTAGATGGCGGAGTGGTTAGACAGTCCCCCAGAGCCCACCCATTATTGGGAAACTGGCCCAGAGCTGGTTAAGGATTCATGAATGAGAAAACAATCTAGGCTACGAGCTGCAGAGGCCTCACCAACCCTATGATTGCTCCAGGTGGGATGGATCCATGGCATGGCGATGTCAACAAGGTGGTGATCTTAAATAAGGTGAGAAATATCATTAGAGAGGGGGTCAGGATGTGCAAGGGGTCCCCAAGATTTAGCCAGGCCCAGGGAGAAATTTAAGTCACCTACAAGAATGAGATTGTGAGAAGATAATAAGGAAAGATTGAGAAGATGTTGCCATAAGGGAAGTCAAGCGCTATAGGGTCCATATATGTTCATCTCGCAATATTCAAGCCCAAGGTTAGAGGAGAATACATCCGCGCCAAAGAATCCTTCCCCTCCCTAGTAATTGAGAACCTTGATGGATCGAGGGTTGGTGCCCAGTGAAATTCCCCCGGAATGACCTCGGGTATCCGTGGAATGAAAGTTCCATCCTGGGCAGATGCCCTGTAGGACAGATATAACATGTTCAGAGGAGTCTTTGGTTTCTTGCAGAAAAATGATGTCGACTGCGGTGCTAGTCAATAATTTGCGAAGGGCCAACTTTGTGATAGGGCTGGCTAGACCACGACAGTTGAAGGAGATGATCTTCATGAGGAAACAAGGGGGAGGGTCGTCCGTGCTCTAAGGACCCACTCGAGTGTATTTTGTTACCATCCATGACTTCCTGCCCCACCTGTATGATGGCCTTAGATATGTTTTAATGTTGAACCCTACCAAATTTAGTTCATATAGGGTCCATAATACCCAGGCCACTAGATCCAGAGGTGGGAGAGTGGGAAAGTGAGTGGAGGTGGTAAGGATGGGGACCCCAAGAGTCTGATGATAATTTAGTGCGAGGATCTGATGGGGGGGATCCGGGGATGGTGGGGGGAAGATCAGAAATTTTGGGTGGGGGAAGGGATGTCAGAAAATAAATAGACAGGGGAGGTCAGGTAGACGATGAAGAGGGAGCTGTGCAATGTGAAATTGATGATGATACACATGCATATGATATAAAATGAAAAGCAGGGGATGAGGAGTGAGATGTACCCAATGCGAGCTTGGTCGTCGCTACCCGAGCCTGAGTCATTCGGGGATATGGTGGACCAGGAGGTGTAGGAGTGGGCTTGGTCCTTGAGGAAGCTTTCTTGCCTTTGCATCGATCAACCGATTTTTCCAGAGGAGGGGGATAAATCGGTGCATCATTTACCTAAGGTTGAGCAGATATATCAACATATTTGGATCATTTTAGGAGGGGGAAATCCTTGTAGGGGTGCCCAACTGCATGACATCGCCGACAACGGTACAACACACCCTCATAATCCAGGGTCTGAATGTGAAAAAATTTCCTCCATCGAAGAGTGATGGCTTCTTCCAACCCTTCGCGAGTGTCCAGGTGAGCCAGGATCTTGGCCATTGTCATAATTCCCGTGGATAAATATGATTTATCATAATCCAAGTAGGTGCCCAAAGTATTTCCGATATGCCGCATGATATCCTCCGACCATAAATGGAGAGGGAGGCTTGACAGTCTAACCCAAATCTACCCTGCTCTGAGTTGTTCTCTTTCCGGGTCGAAGAGAGGGCTCCATCATTTAAACAGAACTGGAGCTAGTTCAATGTACCATAGATTTGAAAGTACCTATGCTACCTGCTCTGGGCGCTGGAATATGAGGGCAAGACAACCTTGAGGGAGGATGACTACCATTGGGATCTCCTCCATAATAGGTCCACAGATTTCATTCAACCAAGTATGCAAGATATTTAGGTTGTATTTACGCCCCCCGACATGGCCAACCAACACCCTATTTTTCGTGTCCATAACCTCTCCCAGATGGAGCTCGTCGCTGAGGTTAAGGTCAAAATTCCCATTCCCCCGCTTAATGCACATTGAGCACCGACTACCCCTTGTAGCCGAGCTAGGTCCTGTGTGGCCATTGTCAGATTAAATCCATGAATCAGAGGCGGTCGGGTTGTGTGCATCTGGAGGAGGGACAACAGGAGGTGTAGAGAAAAATTCGTAGGATGTGAGCCTAGATTGTGGGGGTGGAGCATCAGGTGGGGCGAATGGGGTTGGTGCGGAAGATTCAGGAGGGTGTTCTCTAAAGGAACCCTGAGAAAACGGGATGGATGGATCTTGGAGGCAGGTAGTGAGAAATTGAAGAGAAGCCGAGAAGAAAGTGGCAGTGTCCATCGGCAGCGAGGATCCAGGGGGATGAGAGGCAGATCAGTCAGTGAAATCGGAGAGGAACCAGAAAAGAGAGGTAGGTCAGTGGGTCGAGGACCAAGGAACAGATGGGAATATGGCAAGGGGAAGCATGGGCCATCAGATGCAGTAGTAGGTAAGTTGAGAGCCAACAGGGCACTAGGTGGCAGAGGATAAGGAGGGGAACCCCAGATCTCGACCCCATCGAGAGGGTCCAGGGTGTAGTCGACCAATTCCTTCTCCATAGATGGCACAATATGGAGTTAACTTCTCATGATTGTTGCAGGCTTTTTGGTGTCAGACCCGATAGAGAATCCAAAGGCGGTTACTGAGATGCGTGGTTTTCCTACATAGAGATGCTGTCGTCCTGTACCCGCGGTCGGAAAAGAAAACCTAACCATTTCCATAACTAACCGGCTTCAACGCGGAGGGATTGGAAATCCTATATATAAGAAGTAATTCGAACTCATTTGAGCATAAGACAAGCCAGTTCGATCTCCTCAAGAAAGAAGTTGGAAAAATGACGAAAATCAATGATAAGAAGAAGAAGAGAAAGATCAAAGTTTTGGACCTCTCTCTCTCTCTCTTGTGTTAGGGTTTATGAAGTTGTTGGGAAAGCCAAAATTACAAAAGTTCCAGGGCAAGTTGAAATTGTAGAATTTGCTGGGTAAGTCGAAATTGCAGAATTTGCTCGATAAGTCAAAATTGCAGAAGTTGCTGGAAAAGTTGAAACTGCAGGAATTGCAAGGAAAGTCAAAATTGCAGAAGTTGCTGCAAAATTTGTTGGGGTCGAAGTTGTTGCTGGAAGGTAAAAGGTTGTTGCTATAATATGTTTAAGGAAATATCATCAAGAAGGAAGGATGAAATGGTATTGGAGGGGTCTTTTTCAAGGGTCTTAGGTCTTGGAATTCATCATTTGAAGATTCTATAAGAAGAGAAGAATTCTTGTGGGTTTTCCTCTCAAGAGGAGAGGTTCTAGCCTTGGCTAGAAACGTACATTTTGTGTCCTCTTGTCTCATTTTTATTTCATTGTTTGGTAGATGTTTGATGATAAGAAGCTAATAATAATCAAGTGAAATAAGAAGCTAATAAAGTAAAAATACATCACAAGGAGTTATTAAAGTAAGAGTAATCACCTAACATAACTTCCCATAGATTTCTCAACACTCCCCATATAAATTTTGGTATATATTTGATAAAATTTCATAATATTTATGCATTCTTCAATGGTTCTATTTTTCCTTCTGATAATCCATTCTATTCACGATTGTAGGGAAAAATGAGCTCCTTCTTATTGCCTTCTTCTTTACAATATGCCATAAGTTTTTTCGAATTGTATTCACCTCCATTATCATATCGTAGAGTTTTTTTTTATCTTTCTTTCGATCAGGGTATCAACTTCGAATCTAAGCTCCTTGAACTTCTCAAATACTCCATCCTTTTTCTTGAGAAGATACAACAATGTCTTTCTAGAGTTATCATCAATGAAGGTCACATAACAAAGATTGCCTCCAAAATATTTATTGGATATGGGCCCACAAACATAAAAATTAATGAGGTCTAATATCTCCTTAGATCTTGTGTCATTACTTGTAAAATGTTTCCTAGTGTTCTTTCCCGAAGAACATCCCTTGCATAATCCCATATGGTCTTCCTTGATGATGGGGATGCCATTTACCATTTGACTTAGAGAGGTTATTATATTGTATGAATGCGCCCATATCTTCTGTGCCAAATTTTGATAAGATTAATATCCATGTGAACAAGGGCTTGAGGAGATGGTGTTATAACTCTATATTGTCTTTCTTCACGAATTCCAATAATCCTTGCATTTTCAATACTTGAACCCTCTCCCCAAACCAAAAATTCACCATATACAAAAGCAACCATATCTCCTTTATATTCTAAACAAGAAATGGAAAGTAAATTATATTTCAAACCTGGCACATAGAGGATGTTGTTGAGGTGTAGTTTTGCTCTACTTTCTAGCTTCAATGATGTAAATCCAAGGCCCTTGACTACATAGTTGTTGTTATATCTTAGCTCGACTACATGTGATGACAATTCTCTTGATAGAGTATGGAGTTTCCCATTTTCTCCTGTCATATGTCTTGAGGCTCCACCATTAATGATCCATGAATTGTCATCATCAAGTGCACTTGTAAGTGAAACCGAGAATCCTTCACTCTTGACTCTTCTATATAGATTGTAGATGATCCTTCCAACCAAACTTCCTATAATTTTCACGATATTGAGACCAATCTTCAAATAAATTTCCATTGAGAGAGTGACCTTTTCTTCCAATATTTATTTTTCCTTCCTTCAATTTATAGCCAAGAAATTGATCTTCAACTAGTCCTTCTTTCACCTTAGCTACGATACATTTTGAGAAATCAATACTTATAGGAATAAGGGTTTGATTCCTATTTCTTGATAATTACTTGTGATTTATGTTGGTTTGTTTTAATTCCTTGTTAGTTTATCTTTCATCAAACAATTACCAAATTAAATGTATATGAATACCACAAGAACAAGAGACACAAGATGTAGGCACTCAACCAAGGAAAAACCTATCCAAGGGGAAAGCCTAGTCCAAATCTTACACTAGTAGATTCAAATCAAGATGAGACAATACAAGACCCTTTATACCTATACAAATACCTCCTCCAAACACCAATTCATCCCTCCCTTCCAGTAGACGATCCCTACTAAAGTATCCAAGTGTCAACTTCTTAGATGCAACTTCAATCTAGAATTTCACCCCCAACTTCATAATTTCAGACCTGGAGTTGATTCATAAATTTCGGCCTCAAATTCAATCCAATAAATTTGCATGTGTGAGAGAGAGATGCCCAAAAACGTGGTTCTTGTATTCCCCAAATTCTTCCTTCTTTATCCTCAACTTCAATCTTCTTTTATACCTCTTTCTATTGTTGATTGAAATTTTTGATTGTTTTACTTCAAAAGAATTGAGATGCCCCTCTATATATACTCTTTCTGTTGGGTCAAATAGCTTTGATCCATGCCGAATTCATGAGGACAATGTTGACTTGTTGTGGAGGTGACAAATGACACTTTTGACTAAAAAATAATTCTTTTTATATGTTACAAAATCCCAAGAAGGGTCTAATAAAAATCACAATGAGTCTATTGACTTAAGACAAAACCTAGAATCCTTCAATGGAGGATTTGACCTAGAAAATAAATAAAAGAGTATGAAAACCATGCTTCAAAATAAATTTTCTTTTATAATAAATTTATTTTCTCTTTCTTTTCATCAAATACAATTATGAAAATTTACACTAGTTACATTCTTCAACATAACCCTAGAAATTAGTGCATGAGTCCAGGGTCCTTCATCTTGAATTTAGAGGCTATATCCCTCTTAATATCGATCATCAGGGGCTCGCTAACTATAAAAAATAGATCATCAAGATATAGAAACAAAATCAATGGCATACCTTAGACCACTTTGAAGTAGAAATTGGGGTCAACGATGCTTCTTGTAAATACAAGCTTCATCAGGTAACTATCTATGCGGGAGTACCATGATCTGGGGGATTGCTTCAAACCATACAATTCCTTATTTTGATCCTCTACTTCAAATAATTGTGGATTCTCAACATACACTTCTTCTTGTAACATGCCATGAAGTAATGTTGTCTTCACATCCATCTGATGAAGGGTGCATCCTTGGAAACTATCAAATGAATGGTGGTGTATCAAGCCACATGAGAAAATATATCATCATAATATTATCCCTCTTTAAGGGATAATCCTCAGGCCGTGAACCTTGCCTTATATTTCTCAATGCTTCCATCGACTCCATGTTTGATATTGAATAGCCATTTTAAGTCACCACATATTTCCCCTTCGGTCTCGACACAACATCCCATACGGCATTCTTCATAATTGATTCATATTCTTCGGTCATAGAATATTTCCAAACTTTTTCTTTCACGACTTCTTCAAAGGCGTGAGGCTCAAATTGAATGATATTTCTCATAGCTACAACATATCTTTGGTATCTGCATGGATTCCTGCTTTCTCTAAATTTTCCTCGTGCAACATGTCTGTCGACATCTTGTAATGTGTCATGAAGCCAAAGTTGCCTCTTCCTAGAAAGGTGATCACATGGAGGAGGATCTAAGGGGTCTATGGGATCATAATCAATGTATCTCTCAGATTCAGATACGAAAGGACCTTGTAAAATATCCATATCATCATTCTTCTTCTCAGAAGGAGGCAGAAGAAGGTCCCTTGATTTTCCAAGGGAAACATATTCATCAAACGTTACATCCATGCTAATTTCAACCTTCCTTTGACCAATAATATATATTATAAATGATTTAGAATCTTCACAATATCCAAAAAATATACCTTTTCTTCCCGTGGATTCTAGCTTGTTCTTGTTGTCCTTTGGAACATGAAAATATATAGGGCAACCAAATATACAGAGGTGACCAATGTCGGGCTTGATACATGTGAATACTTCTTTGGGATTTTTTTTGTCTAATGCTTGATGAGGCACCTTGTTTTGAACATATACAACTGTATTTGTTTATTCTCCCCAAGGGAACTTTGAAAATTTTTGATCATGGAACATGACCTATTATTTATTTCAACCACTCCATTTTGTTTGGTATTATAGGGCATAATCATCTCTTTCTCAATGCCTCCTTTTTTGAAAAAATATATGAATTAAATTTAAATGTAATCTCCACCGTTGTCAGAACTGAAGATGTTAATTTTCTTCCATGTTTGATTTTCAGTCAAAGCCTTCAAATTATTGAACAAATCAAAGGCCTCATCCTTATGCTTCAAGTAATATATCCATGTATTTCTTGAGAAATCATAAATGAAGGTAATGCATTAGAGATGGCCACCAAGAGAGTGTATGGGCATTGGACCACATATGTTGGAATGAATGGGTTGGAGGATGTCATATGTATTGTTATTTCTAGAGGGGAACGACCCCCTTGTCTTCTTTCCACTGGCACAACTTGGACATACTCCATCATGTTGATCTTGAATATCAGGAATCCATGGGACCAAATTCTTCAATTTCGTAAGAGCTTCATAATGGAGATGATCCAGTCTACAATTCCACAACTCGCTTTAATGATTAGTGTCATAGACCATTTCTAAAAGGGGTCTTCTTGTGACTCTATAGAGTCCTTCAAATCTAGATCCAAATGTGAACACATTTCTCTTAAGGGATCCCACCGACCAAGTAAGTAATTTTCCCTTAATGAAGGAAACTCTCATCCCTTTGGCTTCCAAAGTAGATATAGATACCAAATTATTCTTCAACCCCCACACATACATCACATCATGAAGGAAAACAAATTCCCCAAAATACAAATGAAACTTAATAGAATCAAATCCCTTAACATGATGAGTGGATTTGTGTCCAAGAATAATTTTCAAACTTGACTCCCCCTCCACCAAATTAGAGAGAAATTCCTTATACCTAGAGAAATGATGAGAGGCCTCATTATCAACCAACCAGCTATCCCAAGTATCAGGAGGACAAGAACAACAAAGTACATAAATAAGAATATATTCATATTGGTTTGCAACATTACTTTCATACCTGGTATTTATTGACTTCTTTTGAGGACAATGGTCTTCTTCATGATCACTTAGTGCATCTCTTCTCCTTCTTTCATATCTTTCATTACGATCATTCCTTCGATAATTTTCTCTTATTTGATTATTAAACCTGTTATTTTTGCTTCTAGTGTTGTAGTGTGGATCATTTTTCTTCTCAGGGCAGTCTTGAGCATAGTGACCTTTCTTCTGACAATTGTAGCATTCAATGTGTGATGATTCTTTGTCTCTTCCATTCCTTCTATTTGAATTTCGAGGAGGAGGCTTTCTTGAACTTGATATACCTCCTTTCGTTTCTTCTTCTTGTTATGAGTGACATAAGCAACATGCTCTCCTTCTTCATGATTTTGTATCCTTCCTCTTGAGATCATGCTTGATTATTCTTGAGTGAGTTTTCCAACGAGCTCATCAAATTATGGGAAAAAATTGTTATTGCTTATAATGGTAATCAAGGTTTACAAAATAGGAGGGAGACACATAAGGGTTACCACCACCAAATCCCTATCAGGTAGTTTTCCCAACTCTCTGCAATTGATCTCGAAGATGAGATATCCTCATAATTAAGGATTGCACGAACTCTCCTTTATTCATCTTCATATATTTAAGTTGATCTCTCAAGGAGATGATTTAATTCAAAATTTTGAATTCATACATGCCTACTATCTTATCATACATATCCTTAGAATTTTTCAAATTTCCAACATATGCAAGTAAATGATCATCTAAACCATCAGATATAGTTTTCTTTGCTTTTAACTCAACTTTATTGTACTTGTTATTGACAACAACAAAAGGATTCTCCGGAGGCTCAGGTAATTTTCCTTGTATGTATTCTCATGCATCATTGTCATCATCTGTGATTTCCAACCTGATATTCCAAGCAACAAAGTTGGACGAGTCACCCAACTTCGTAGTTTCCTTGGAGTAATAAGTAGACATCTTGACTTGATTAGATAGACTAGTCCTTCAAATTTTCCAAAGATGATTGCTACAACTCTTGTCTCCTTTGGGATTTTCCTTCAACTTAGCTTTGATACCATGTTAATTTTACTGTTGTTTTATGTTGTTTCAATTACTTTAGCCCAATACAATTATTAAATTGGTAATATTTCAATAGAAATTAATTATTTTGATCAATCAATAGTAACTAAAGATAGAACAATAATGCAATGAAAATATGAGACAATGAACACATCAAAAAGAGGCATAGATTTGGTCAAAGTCTAAGGAAAAAACCTCCACAAGGGGGAAAACCCTTTAAAATTCCTCTTCTAATAAATTTTCATAAAATTTTAAACATAGAGTATAATTAGACAATAAAAAACTATCCATAGAAAATTCACCAAATAATATCCAAAAATATGATCCCAACAACAATACTGATTAGATTTAACTTTCCCAATCTACAATCATCTGTGGTCAATTGCAGTCACCTGTAAAAATGAAACCCTAAGTCCCAACCACATAAAGGGAGAGTCATGCGTACAACTGAAGCTTTCTAGCCACACAGATAGGCTTGTATGCGTGCGGTTACAAATAAAAAATTCTTGTGTCAACCCTGTGGTTGGAAAAAAAAAACCCTAATCACACGTGCGAGCTTCAAACCTTGCAATTTCATACATGTACACACCAAATTCCACGAAATCACTTCAGACCTGTGCGAACCAATCCAAAGAAGAGAGAGGAAGAATATTCTTCATGATTATGTCCAAATGATGGTCACTTGAATTGTATTTATATGCTTCCAAGGGTGTCCAATTTCCTTTTAGGGTCGACTTGATCAAATGTGACATTGTGGGCTTCACTTCAAAAATACACTTTCCCTTGTCCAAATCCAATGCTTCAAAGGTCAAAATTTCTCTTCTCGGAAAAAGGAATCTATTACCAGGATTGGAATTTGTCACTAAGCTCCCAAATTAAAACAAAGGGCCATTAAGACTTGCCCAAAGTGAAACCACTTATAGTCATCAATAGGTAATATTTGGTGAAATTTCTAGAGCAACTCCACTTTTAGCCTTGCCACCAAGTGGGGGATTATTGTCTCAACTTAATAAAAGAGCATCTTGAATCAAGGGTGACACTATTCAAAGATATTCCATAAATATTGGCTTGTTTTTATGGAATCTTATTCTTTGTCCATGTAAGCCAATCCCTCTCTTTGATTGCAATTGAGATTTGTTGTATAAATAAATTTATGAAACATCTAAGGTCAAGCACTAGGGAATTTTATCTAATTATCTTCCAATATTCTTAGTAAAGGGAGCCATCAAACACAACGATAATTAAAAATTAACTTAGCTCCAAGGTACGAAATATTTAGGGTATGAATGGTTTCCCATGCCTTCTAGATAGATTGAATCACTAAGGTACCACCAATTTTTAGTGGAAAAAAAGTAGTAAATACCATTTGCAAGGAAATTCCCTCTTAAGATATCTCACACTATAGATATACCTATGGAATGACATAATTGAGTAATGTTTTTGAAGCCCCATTTCCTTTCATTGTCTGAATGATCCATTTGACATGTAAATTCAGGCTTTAATTCTATTCTTGATGATGCCCAAATTTCCATGCTATCTTAGAGTACGGTAGAGGCCCCAATCAACTCCATCAAAGTTGTTTTCCCCATATTATAGGCCCACAAGATGATATTTAAAGACTTTTAGAGTAATTGATAAACTAGGAGGAATAGTAGACATGGGTGGCAACCAAAATTTTAGTGCATATATGAACCTTAGCCACCAAAGATTTAGGCTTTGTAATTTATTAATTAATTTTTTTCTCAACTCTATACACTACCACCTACCATATATTTTTAGGATAAACAAGAAAATGGAATTCCAATGATGTTAATTACTTGTTTGAACTAAAGCCAATAGAGAAAGAGGAATTTTGAGGGAAAAACCGTCTTCATGAGCGATGGAATCTATTTGATAAAATTTGAACTACAAGTTAGAAGGGAGAAAATATAGAAATACATTATTTTCACATATTTTCAATTTATCTTGGTGTAGGTCTACTCTAAGTTTTTATTGTGGGTACTCTTGCATCCGAAGAGTATACTTATAACAAGTAAACCGGGAATACATGGAAAAATGTGTTTTTTTTCCCAATGAAATATCCCACATGCACCTAGTTTCATTTTATTATATTTATTTTATTTCTTATAATGTGACATGGGAGCTGGTGAAAACTTTCCATGCTAACTTTTTTTTTTTCTCCAAATTTTTATATATTTGATGAAGGAGTTCTTAGGGACCTATTCAGTGACATCAATCATGCATATTTGAAAGGATTTTTTGAATTAGTGGCTCAATATCTTAGTAATCCTCCATGACAATCGTTTGAAAATATGACTTGCACTTTTTATCCCATAATTGATGGCAGGGGAAGACTACCACCCACTAGATGTTTACTTAAAAAAAATTACTATGTAAGTAAAAATGGGGTACTTATATAATGACGAGATTCTTCATCGACAAAATGGTTGTGGAAGGAGGGAGACATAAAATTTTAGTGATGGATGGTGGATCAATGAGAATATCCCTTGACCTTGTTTCAACAATGGAATTGCAATGCTATAATATTTTAACAATAGGTGTACTAACAAACCAATTCCTTTAATTTGACAAATTCATGGACTCATGCAAATTAAAACATTCCATAACTCCAAATATAAGCCTTCAACTCTCTAAATGGAATTATATAATGTCAGCTATCTATATTCATATCAAAGGTTTCCTTAGTGTTTGTATTTCCAAAGGCTATTTGACTCTTTGAAGGCATGGTGGGGATTTTATATAGTGAAGATAAAGGTAGTTATAGCTTCAAACTCCAAACAATAGTGAAGTAGCCCAATTGAATTAGTGATGATAAAACATTTCCCACTTGCAAGATTACAATAAACAAACTTGGAAAATAATCTTGATTTTACCTAAAAATAATACTTAAAAAAATTCCTCAAAATACTTTGAGAAACCTAACTCTCTAGCTGTAACCATGCTAATTCCATAACTTTTCCATGTGGAACCTTCCCATATGTCTATGTGCATCTTAGATGCCACCTTATGAAATCATCCCTCTGATGTGACACACTCACATGGGTGCCAATTGTCCCAATCACCTTCATTGTGTAGATGAGTGCCACATGATGTGTCCGTAGACATTTGGATATATGTTATTGAAATAATTTATTCTTTTTATGCCCCAAATATTCATGGATATTAGGTTTTCATTAAATGTAACTTAAGTAGTGGATTAAAATTTCATTAGATAGAAAGCCAAGGTCAACATTGTAATGGAACAACCTACACACTAAATATTTTATGAAACACATCCTTGAGCACAAGTTAGGTTCATGCTTGAACATGTAGAAAATTTTCAATGAAATTGAGGAATTTACCTTGATGAAATAAACATCTTGTAATGTGACATAACCTTGAGCGTCCAACCATCCATCAGCTTGTACTAACTCATCTGACCATCTGTCATCGCTTGATTGGTCCACATTCTTGCCTCATTATGCATGTTGATGTTAGTGTTGTGGCATGGAATATTTTGAGACAACCATGTGTCCTTAGGAAATTATTCCTTGTGCTATGCCATTTTCCTCACCCTTTTTTTCTCACACATCGAATAACTTGGTTAAACCCTATAATCTCTCGGGAATTTCCTTGGGTGGGTAGATTACTCATGCATTTTACCATCCTACAAGCCTCCTCTAATAGCGAGGCAAAACTATTACTAAATTGTAGATATGGTCGTATGATCTTCACCCATTCAAGAATGGAGGGAAAAGCAATGAATTTACTCATCCATAGACCCTCAAAGATACAAAACAATGCATGTGTGGGTTTGTGAGGTCCAAAAAAGCACGTGTCACTCAAACCTTGATAAGGAACAAAATAAGGGTTTACCACATAATGAAACTATACTGTTGTTATTGGACTTATTCTTGGATCTGAAAATTAGTCCTAAAACCAAAATACATTGCCACATGGTCTATTTTGTATGGAGGTATTACAATTTCAAGAAATTATTGTTTTTTCATGGTTAATTAGAACAATGTTCATATTGGCATATTTCTAGTGTAATTAACCCTCACAATGGAATATTTTTAGCATTTTCCCTTTTTTCGTAGTGTCAAATTTCACAACAACACACTCTTGAGTTGATTTTTTCAAAAGTGATCACTCAACATACACTCAAAGAATAGATATTTCAAGAATTAAACTCTACATTATGGACCTATTCTTTATGTAAAAACTTTAGTATGAATAATAATCCTAGAAAAATGATTCCTTTGCATGGGATTGAGAGTCTTAGATTAGATCATGATCTCTTTGGACATACATTTTAGTGAGGCTTTAACAATGTGAATTCTTCTCATACAAAGGAATGCACAATTTGCACTTTTATATCCACTTACCCAATTCCTTATGGAGGTTTGAAAAGAATCATTGAAGACCTTTAAACACGAGATAGTCTTAAGAGGAAGAGAGCTTGAGGTGAAAGGACTTGAAGCCATATTCATCATGGAAAGTTATGTATCCATCATTTTACTTTTTTTCTACTAGTAATAAAATCCCTAGTTTCTCTTTTTACTTGTGTTGGTTTAATTTCATTTTACATGCTTTGATTTCATTAAATTAATCAAATAGATATAGAAGTTTCTATTTTGTTTTGTTCATGAAATTTAGGGTTTGGTATTATAGAATAAGAAAGGTGTTTTTGGATGATATTTCACTATTGTATTTAAGGTTGAAATTTGATAATCATTCAACATTTGTGATATCATTTGAGTTAAACATTAAATATATAAATTAAACACCAAATAACATATTGTGTTAAAATAATGTTCTTTATCAAATTAGATATTGTTTTTGCGATGATACATTATCCTCTATAGTCTAAGTGTAGGGGACCTCCTTAAACACTGGCTAAAAAGAAATTATATATAAAAAAGAAAAGAAAATAAGTCAAATGTTTTCCTTATGAAGCTTGATCAAATTTCATGTCAATGTCTTGATGACTGTCATGATGACGAGCCACACTTTCGACCAAAAATCATATTGTGATTGATCAAAAAGTATCAAATCAAAATTGCTTGGAAGCCTTAACTCTAAAAGTAAAATATCATTACTTAAATGATGTGTTACTAATGTTTAAGATATAGTGGTGATGTCCTAGACATCATTTAAGCAATGCTAGGCAACAATATATTTTTTTTGCATGTTTTGTAGCCGATGTTACTACAAAACAATGTGGTTACTTATTAATAAATAAAAAATATCGTGGTGTGGCATAGAATATAAGCATGATTAATCTTGCAAGGTAATCTTGTAAGATATGTAATTTATTAGAGTTATGATGAGGAATACGAGCTATGATTGGGATGGGAAGCGAAGGGATTTTCTTCAAATCTCATGATAATGTGTGTTATTAATGAAATGAAATTCAATGAACATGTGCATTACATTGGAGATACCTCGTTACATGGAGGAGAATTGGGAAATGAAGAAGATGAACACTGCCATTTTGTAACCCTCGAGCGCTTACAAGCTACAACCCTCCTATGCTATCGCCTCTTAGGTCTGAGATCCACTCCCCACTGTTGGTGCCTCTTATGCTCGAGATCCTCCCCCCACTGCTGCCACCTCTTACACTAGGGACCAATGGTTTGTTTACACCGATGGATCCTCTTCCCCTATAGCCACAAAGTCTCTTTTAAGAGCTCATAATCCCATTTCCATGAATATTTTGAGGCTAGAGGCGAGGAAATACTTCCAAGAGAGGAAATGGAGGTCAACTGTACTAAAATTCAAAATCCCCCCAGTCAATTTTGGAATAGACAATGAAGGGAGTTGGAGACCCGGAGTAGCAAACATTTCAAATTTTTGTGTCTGGTACTTGTCTAGGGTGTCTTATGTTTTATGGTCTCATCATTGGAGGTTGTGGGAGCTTTGGCTAGCAATATTCATCAGTAGATGGGTATCTTGAACGAAGAAGTGAGGCTTCTCTACAGAGGGAGATAGGTGAAATCGGAAAACGCTATGAGATTATGGATTTACTAGGGATGCCATGCTTGAGGGGAAGGGCTAGAGGTAGTGAGCATCTTCGACAACTAAACCCTTTTCTTACAAAGATAGTCTAAAGCCAAAATCTAGTTATGAAACACCAAAGAATCTCTTAGGTCAGAATTTCATAGTGGAAGATGCAGCAAACACTCCATCCATCAAGGTGGACGATGTATTAACAATGCTAAAGGTTGTACATTATATGCAAATAGCAACGATATGTAGTTTCAACATTTTTTTGGCCCCCATTTTCTGCCCTCTGGGATTGGGTGATTGGGTTTATTAGAACTGTCCCAAAGTTAAAGTTGTTGTTTTGCTAGAAAGGATATTTTGTGGTAGTTTTTAAATATTTTGACAATTGACAGGGTTTTTGACCAAGACCAAGGACCGTGGTTCTGGGGAAGAGAAGGTCTCTCTCCAACCACAGTTTTCGGACTTTAAGCCTCTTTCCATGAAATATCTTGCTGCACCGGTATGTGTAAGGCTCCTAAAATTAGCCCTCAAATGTATTCGACCAGAAGTTTTGGAACAAATCCGTAATTCATTGGGATGATACATCAAAATAGACTTTGAAATATTGGAGTCATGTTTCATCACTTTCATTGGGATGATACATCAAAAGAGATTTCAAAATATTGGAGTCAGGTTTCATCACTTTCATTCGTATATGTGTTGAATTAGATCTGACTAAAGGATTTCCACATAATAGTATTCTTAAATGGGAGGGAAAGTAATTTTCTCAACCGTTGGACTATAAAGACACAACTTTCAGGTGTCGAAACTGTCACCAACCAAGGAACTTGCAAAAAGCTTGCCCATCCTCAAAGGGTCTTCCCACTCCCAAGAGCAACTAAAACCCAATAGAGGTTGGAGTTACCAGAAGCTCGTTTCAAGTGGTAAGAACTTGCCACCCTCAATCTACTCTTCTTCTCAATATTGAAAGGATTCCACTGTGGTACCACCCCATTCCTTAGCAGAGGAGAATTTTTAGGCCTAGAATAGGGAAACAACATCAACAATAATTGTGTTGGCAATTAATCGGTAGAAACACACCCATGAGGGTCAGCAATTCTACCCACCCATGAGGGTTAGCAATTAACAGGTAGAAACACACCCATGAGTCTGACCATTCAGATAGTGATAAAGATGTTCCATGTTCTACAAATACTAAAGAAATGAAGCTCTATCTAAAGAATGAGGATAGGGTTTTCTCCTCAATTGTAAATGATAAAATTGTTGGTTGGGTAGAGATTCATAGGCACAAAGGAAAAAAAAAGAAATCCAGGAACAATTCTGATGTGTAACACCAAAAATATTATGAAGTTTTTTTGTAATATGATGTAATATGTTTTCTTGAGTTCATAGAAATTAATTCACAAAAAATTTGAAATGAAATTCAAGCTTATCTCTCAAATCCTACGCATATTGTTATAGCAAGTCTCAAATCCTATGCATTCTATTATAGCAAGTCCTGCTTAAAAACATGTATCTACTTCTTTGCTATTTTGAGCCCGTCAGTCTCGTACCTCTCTAACATATCCTGTCTCTGTTTAGTCCTTTTCTCTCTTCAACGTTGGTTTCATCTGTTTCCTTTGTAACCATCTGCATCCATTTCCTTTTCCTGATATGATAAGATTGACCTTCATATGGAACAGGAAACCTACACATATTTTAGTTGAATACCATTGCTATTCTCTCTTATTTTCAAGACTAATTAATTCTATGGTTTTCTGCTCAAGGAATTGAGAATATTTTGAGATTATTTTCTGATTAATTCTATGTTTTTCTGCTCAAGGGATTGAGAATATTTTGGGATTATTTTATTTGTCCTTCGGGTGGTTGTATGTAGAGTTCTACCTAGTTAGCATGTTGATTACCCTATCTTTAAGCTTGCTATTGTTGGCAACAAAATTGGTATTAGTGGTCGCTATCATTTGTGTACCAATCTCATCTTGACTTTATAAACCATTGAATGCATACCACACACTTTCAAAATAAATAACAATTTCCTTCCCAAATGATCACAAATTTCATTTCATTTGTGCAACTCTTCATTTTGCAATGACATTTTTTTGAAGGATGCAGAGTCTATCAACGTTGACATCACATTAGTTTTTTTTTTTAAGTAGGACTCGCACTTCAGATCACATTACTTTGTGGTAATCTTAATATCACCATTTGTGAGCATTTCTAGTTAGCCAAAGGCATCAACTTCTGGCTAAATCAGAAAATTAACTATTGAGCCATAGAGTCAAGTTCCATTAGTTTGCGGTCATCTTCAAACCATGATCAGTTTGAGATCATCTTCAAATCTTCATTTCTGAGTTTTTATAATGAGTAGATTATACCAACTTTAGCCAAAATTTGGACATGTTCTAGGAACCACCGAGTGTTAGGGCTAAGTTCCATAGTTGTTGGTTTAGCCTTAAACCAACTTTTAGTAGAGGCTTATTCTAGCCATCTGGTTTGTAGTCATCCTAAACCACAAAATTTAGAAAGCACATTTAATGATTGGAAATTGTCCTATCTTTCTACTTGGACTCACGAGAACCTCTTTGGATTAAGGGGGAATGCTAAACACCTACTCCATTAGAGTTTTGGTGAGAAATACAAACTATCATTTAGATTCCAAGGGACCTTGGAAGAAGAATCCAAATGTTACATGCACATTGTATTTATATGTATATTTTATTAATGAAATGTGATTCATGTTTATCTCTCACATTTTGGTACATTCTAATAAATCAAAAGAGTTATTTTATGATTTTGGATCTTTTATATGTGTTTTGGAAAATAAATGACTCACTAGTTAATTTAAATAAAAATGTTGTTACTATAAAATTCTTATACTGTATTTATCTATAATAAAAAGGAAATTAGCAACTATAATTATAATAAAATAAACCAAATAGATATTAACATATGCAAAATAGAGAGTGGCTTATCTTGGGTCACAATAAGGGCCTTGCAATCCTTCTAATGTGTTAAATACCACAAAATGATCCATGTATAAGAGAGAATAGAGTTCTACCATCTTCCATCGTGAAAGTGAACATGACATGATGGTAGAGTTGTACCTTCAATCCGTGTGAAGGTGAATACTCACACATATCAAATATCACCCAACATGTATGCAATTATCAACCAAATATATTGATGTTGTTTAAAGCGCGACTCCTCAAATTCCTTCATTCATACGTAAATTTGGTCTTAAATCACACAAAGGCATATTAGCACAATTTTGAAAGTGTTGCAAAATTGGGAATATGGAATTTGATCAATGAGTATCTCACTTCAAGGAAAAGTATTTTATTTCCTCTACAATAACGTGTCTTAAAAAATCTGACTTCATTTTATTTTATAATGAAATTCACACCTTCTCATATTTTTCTATCTCAACCAAGCAAGTCCCTTGTGTTCACAACAAAAAATTTTGGATTTTCCTTCTTCTCTCCCAATTCAATCTACCTCAATTATCTACTTCTGCTTTGAATGCTACACTGGGTTTTACAACACTTCAATACTAGGAATAGTAGGGAAAAAATGCAATGTTTGGAGATTCATATGCAATGAATGGCATATGGAAACATGGTGAATCTTATGAGGTAGTCCAAAGAGACATTTTCATTAAAAATTACCTGATTCCTTTCATTTGGATTTGAATGGGACTTTACTAAACTCTATAATCATTTGGGTCCATCTTGGTGGGAAAATTATGGCCTCTATCAATTTGTGTAAGTACTTTCAAGACCCATTGTTAAAGTTAATTTCACTTAATAAAATTTTGGTACATGAGGATGTGGGAAATAGAGCCCTCATTTTCTCAATAGGCATGATATTTTAGCGATCCTAATTCAACACTAAATATGACATCATTAATATTTCAAGTCTAGAGCACAATGTGATTTTCTTTGAGGAAATAATCCAAGGATTGAATGAAGGATGTAATTCAACAAGCGGATGCGAATTTATGTTGGGTGTTATTTTTTTTATGTCTTCTTTCAAACCGTCACGGCCGTAACTATATATTTAGTTAGTTGACAATGTGTTGAGCATTAATAAGGTTTACTGGAGTTGAAATCCATTCTCTTCCCCATCACTTTTAAATAAATCAAAATTACATTTAAGAATTTGGTGCAAATATTATCTCTTTTATCTTCTAAATATTAATCTTTTATACCATTATTATTAACATGTAGTTAAGCTCGTTGTCATTTTTATCTTAACAATTAATAAAATATTAGTAAAGTGAATAATCACTACAATACAAAAATGCATTCAATATTGTTAGCATACATTATTGGTCTTGTTTTGGTATGATAAATAAAAATCAAATCCAAATTGGAGATGCATGTAGTGAAGATCATCTCAATCTGTTAATATGAGTAGGTAAGAGATCCATCTGGTTATAGGATTTTGAAAATATAAGGTAGGTATGACATCTTCATGATATAAATTTTTATAGCTTTGGTATATATAAGGCAAGATGGAATCATTGAGATGAGGAATAATAAAATGGACTTGAATCCCTTTCCTACCATGAACTATAATTTGTTATCTCATTTTGAAACATTGATTAGTTAAAAAATTTGAAGTTAAAAAAGAAGTGAATAAAAATTATTGTGCACACTACAAAATATAACTTATGAATAAATCAAAGATGCTATATATATCAATTTAATATCACAAAGGGTTCACCATTAGACAAAAGTGAATGCCAAATAATTCAAACCAAAACAAAGACAAGAAGTTTAAGAGCTACACAACTTAAGTGCTACACACAACTTCACTTGTCTAAAAAATAAAGAAAACCAAATACATCTATTCTTCTAATCACTAAATTATCTAGGAAACTAATAAAGTTAAATGAATCACACCTTTATTTTTGAGTAACACCCAATGAGATGACCTTAATCTTTATGCAACAAAGTTCCCCTACAAAGAGTTATATTCCCATCATTCTAGAAACTTGGTGTTATGTCTAGTCCCAAAAATATAAAGGACAAAACTTCAACCAATTAAAAAGAACTATCATTTTCTAGAAGAAATTAAAACCTTCAAAAGTTTGGAAATTATCCTCTATGTTAAAGATATTGATAGGATTTTCAAAAAATAAAATAAAAATATTAACAAGATTAATTGTTCCATAGATGATGTATATGAACTAATTAAGCATGTTACTTACAAAAAAGTTCAAATTTGTGGCATAAAAGAATATATTCAAGTGAAAAGTAACCAAACCTATAACAAGCTAGCTAAATCTCATGAGAAACAAAAAATATTGAATTTTATAAGAGTCCCCTTAAGTGTTGAGAAACGTAACTAGTTTCGGTCTTCATAATTGTTGTATTCATTTCAATATGTATCCTATGTAACAAACAAGAATTGAAGAAATAAAGTTATTATTATTAAAGCATGGGTTTCATGCTCATTATCGATGGTATTCTAGATAAAATCATGTTCTTCATGCTTATAGGGTTTGTTAGGTCTTAGGATTTATTGTCATGAGTCAATGAAGTCAACATCATGTTTATAACACCCTTCCAGGCAATTTGTAATTGTAGAAAGAATTATTTTTGAGTCTATAAAATCTTGGAATCTCCAAGAGTACAAGTCGGCCCTAGGATCATCAAGTCAGCCTAAAGGAAGGAATTTGACCCTTTGAGAAGGCCATATAAAGGAGAAACTCGACCTCATTTGGATACACACACAAAAGTTTGATATCTCAAGACAGAGTTCGATCTGTAGCTAGGAATTTTGAAGAAGAAGATTGAAGATCAAGAAGGAAGGAGGAGGAAATTTTCTTGTTTTGGGCTCTATCTCTCTCACACGTGCCGAAATTCTAGGGTTTCTATGTTGTAGAAAGAGGCCAAAGTTGCAGGACCGAGTTGCAGTAGGACGAATTGCAACCTCTTGTAGATGGGAGGAAGGATACTTTGTCTAGACCCCACTAAATTTAGAAAGAGGTATCTTGCTCTTGGAAGGTCTCAAGAGGAGGTTGATATAGGGTTTCCTTGGAAGTTGCAAATTGAAATTGCAAGGTCAAAGTTGCAGGTTGAATAGTAGTGTCAAAGCTGGCAGGTCAAAGTTGCAGTGTGTAGTTGTTTGGTTTAGATCCAAGAAAGACTTGAGGAAGGGTCGAGTTGGTTATTGGAGAAGGACTTGGTCTAGGGATTGGGTCTTTGTATCTCACCTGAATCAAATTCTTAAAAGATAAGAGTTTATGGGTATTCGCCTCGGAGGGGTTTTTCCCTGGCTGAGAGCCTATATCCATGTCCTCTTATTATTTCTATTCTTGATATTGTTTGACGAAAATATCTAAATAAATAACATAAAGAAGATAAATAAGATTCACGAGCAAATATCAAGGTAAAGGAAAATAAGATATAATAATTTTCGCTTTACATTTTCTAACATGGGATTAGAGCTAAGGTGAACAAGGAAGGCAATTGGAAGGACATTAGAAATAATTGTTGATCAAAATATAGGAATCTCTCAAAGCCTGAAAGAATAAGACTACAAGGAAAAATTTCTCTTGAAAGGATCTGGTTAAAAACTCATCAGTAGAAGGCCCTTCTAATCTAGGGTTTCTACATTGAAGGATATAAAGAATACATAAATCTTGCAAAAAGGAAGTTTATTTGCAAGGCATCAATCATGGAAGTTGTTGGCGGAGGAATCCCAGGGAAAATCCTTAAAGGACATCTTCAAGAACTCTCCAAATGTCTTGAAAGAATCAAGAATTTTGGGGACATCATTAAGAACAATCTTGGTTATCAAGTAAATATTATATTATTAAACTATGTCTGAATCTTCAAGTTATATGGGTTCCTTTTGCAAGGATAGAAATAAGGTCGTTGGGGCTTCAAACTATCTAGCATGGAAGAAAAGAATTGAATCGATACTCACTGAGAAATATGTAATGAAATATGTTACTGTGGAAGTCACTGAACCAAGAAAAGACAAGACTCAAGAACGAGAAAAACAAAAGAAAGGGGAAGTAAAGGCTCAAAGGATCATAGTTAAATCAATTAAGGATTCTCTTGTTCCATTTGTTGCAAACATAAATACTTCCAAGGCTATGTATGGAAAGCTAGTAAATTTATACTCTGTAAGTACAATAGGCCATAAAATGTCTTTGCTGAATAAGTTATATAGAATGATGAAGTAAAAAGATGAGGATGTAGCATCTTTCCTCATGAGAGTCTCTTAACTAAGAGACCATTTGCAAGGCTTTGGGGAACCTATTACTGATTCAGAAGTAACCATTTGTGTACTGAATGCATTGACATAAGAATGGAGCAACTTTGTAACAAGCATTTACTCCAAGAAGGATTCGACTCGCTTTGAAGAGTTGCGGGCATAATGAATATTGGAAGAATCATTGATCAAGGTCAACGATGATATTGGATCAGATGAGCAATCTCAATCCTTTCTAGCTCAAGTCAAGGAGCTAAAGAAGGGAAAGTTTGGCAAGTCCAAGAAGAAAGACATGCCCAAAGTGGAATGTTTTATATGCAATGAATTTGGAAACTTTAAGAGGGTCTGTCCAAACAAGCAGAACAATAAGAGAAAGGAAAGGAGCGAAGCTCATGTAGATGAAGCCATGTGAGAACTTAAGAAGAAGGAAAATAAGGAATAAGTGAAGGATCTTTAATACTAAAAAAGGTTCACTGATTGTCAGGTTCTCTGTAAGATAGTATGTTTTGCATAATATCATAGAAATAAGCATATGAGAGTTACATTTATAGAATTTACATGATTAAGTTTCTTTGTAGAGATCATCCATATAAATGGATAGATAGACCATTTTGCATATTGATCATCTAGGCATATCTAACATTACATTAGAAGAAGTCATCTCACTTAGGATCATCATGATCCTGGATGAATCGTAATTATGAAAGGTTCTTGGAAGAAGCACGGTGACAAAGATTAGTAGACATTCCATGTAAACAAAGTAACCGATTAAACGAGAACTATAACCTCAAAACAAGAACTCTAGTAAAAAAACCCCAAAAAAACATGAAAAAATAACCCAAAAAAGAAAAGTGTGCATGTTGGAACAACTTTTTTTTTGGGGGGGGGGAGGTGAATTTTCAACAATTTTTAAAAATGATAATAAAAGCCTTTATTTTTTGTGCAAAAAACACCTGAAATAAAAAAGTGTTGATGCTGGCATTGAATTTTTTTGTTGTTGCTAAAATTCCAACATTTTTTAGCAATGACATTAAAAATAAAATACCATGACTCCAAAAATCATTAAAATTTCAATAGTTTTCAACATTACGTCGAAGATAAAATATCAAGACTCCAAAAAACCTAAAATTTCCAACAATTTTCAACCATGGTGTTATGACTATGAAAAACGTTATAATTTTGGTATTTTTTAGCCATGGTATTAAAGATAAAATATCATGACTCCAAAAAACCTTAAAATTTCAACATTTTTCGGCCATGGAATTAATAACAAATATCATGACTATGAAAAACCTTAGATTTTCAACTTATTTCGAGATCAAATATCATGATTAAATTAAACCTTAAAAATAAATACCTGAATCAAATTCATTATACCAAATGCTAAAAATATAGTTTTCTTAAAATCTCAGCCCAAGACAACTTGACACATTGCATCGAAAACTTAAAAATCAACCATCAAATTGACATATAATGGGGACGTGCTTGACCCATTGCATTTGAAACTTAAAAATGAACCATCAAATTAAACATAGTGGAGGCGAACTTGATTCATTGTAACAAAAATTAAAAATCAACTATCAAATTGACACATATCGAGATTGAGTTGCTAGTTGAACATCATCATAACCCCTAAAGCAATAAACAAATAAATAAATCAATTAAATAAAAAAATAAATCATAACAAAAAAAATTAAAAAAAGTGAAAATAAAATAAGATTAAAACATTGAAAAAAGAAAAAAAATGACCAAAAAAAAAAAAAAAAAAAGAAAAAAAAAAAAAAGAAAAAAGGAAAAAAAGAAAAAAACAAATATATATATATATAATTGTCCTGCCACTATTGGCCTGCCACCCCTGCTCACCCGCCAAGGGGTCACCGGCGAGGGCAAGTGCCTTGGCCCGCGACCCCTTGTTGGCTAGGAGGGGGTGGAAAGCCGATTCCCAAAATCAACCTTTGTTGTGCTAGTGGTGAGAGGGTGATTATGAGAATCACCGTATGCCTGCTGGGGGCCAGAGCGTGATTCCGTGAATCACCTTCTGCCATGCCGCGGCTAGAGGGTGATTCCAGGAATCACCATTACCATGATGGTGGTGAAAGGGCACCGTGGGTGATTCCCGGAATCACCCTCCACTGTGCTGGGGCCCCTAGAATCACCCTCTATCGTGCTGGGGTAGGAGGGTGATTCTCAGATATTAGAGAAATTTTGTGGTCTAAAATGGGCCTCGAAACAAAAATGTACAACCAAATTCAACTTTATAAGAACCAATAAGATTCAAGATGATGATTTCAACCATGGGGGATGATTCACCATTTTTGGAGTAAAAAAGTAAAAAGATTACAAAATAAAAAAAATAAAAAAATAAAAAAATATTTTTTCAACTCATATTTTCAACTTATCTCCCTATAGTTTCACTTAAATTTCAAGTGAGAACACTCATTGGATGTAAAATTTAATTCCTCATCCAAGGATTACCCATGCTTGATACTTTCGATGGACCCTGCTACACGAAAAATGAGAAATACATGAAAAACGTGATTGCAATCACGGCTTTTCATGTATTTCTCATTTTTCGCATAGCGAGTTCCATCAAAGGTATGCAACATGGGTAGTCCTTGGATGAGGAATTAAATTTCACATCCACCAAGTTCTCCTACTTGAAATTTGAGTAAAATTGTAGGAGGATAAGTTGAAAATATGAGTTGAAAAAGTAGTTTTTTATTTTTTCCCTCTAAAATTTGATGATGTAATATAATATTATTTTATTATTTCCACTACTATTTTTATAATATTCTTTAGGAGTCCTACTTTAGACCTCAAAATTTATCTAATTAATCACTCTCTTCCATGCTTGGGGCGAGAGGGTGATTTTGAGAATCACCTTTCGCCGTGATGGGGGTCATAGGGTCATTCTGGGAATCACCCTCTATCGTGCTAGGGCTAGAGGTTGAATTCGAGAACCACTCTCCGCCATGCTGGGGATAAAGGGTGATTTTGGGAATCACCCTCTGCTGTGTTGGTGACGAGAGGGAACTGTGGGTGATTCCCAGAATCACCCTCCACTGTGTTGGAGGCTAGAGGATGATTCTAGGGCTAGAGGGTGATTCCCATAATCACCCTCCATCATGATGGCCCTGAGAGGGTGATTCTAAGAATCACCCTCCGCCATGCTAGGGGCTAGAGAGTGATTCCAGAATCACCATCTAAGGTGATAGGCCCAGAGGGTGATTCCCAAAATCACCATCCGCCTTGCCGAGGCTAGAGGGTGATTCTAGGAATCACCCTCCTCTGTGCCGGGGCCATAGGGTGATTCTGGGAATCACCCTTCGCCGTGCCAAGGCTAGAGGGTGATTCCCGGAATCAAACTCCATTGTTCTGGGGCCAGAGGGTGATTTCGAGAATCACCCTCTGTTGTGCTCGGGCTAGAGGGTGATTCCCAAAATCACCCTCCACCGTGCTAGGGCCAGAGAGTGATTCCAGGAATCACCCTCTGTCATGCTGGGGGAAAGTTGGAATCGTAGGTGATTCCTGGAATCACCCTCCACCATGTTGGGGGATAGAGGGTGATTGTGGGAATCATGCCCACCCTGGCCCGCTGCCCCTTGGTCACTGGGCGAGGGTGGCAGGCCTATTTTAGGAAGGTGGCTTGTTGATTTCAGGAATCATCTTGTGACCTCCACCCAACCGCTAAGGGGTCGCGGGGCGGGGGTGACAGGTCGAATTCATTCATTATTTTTAAATGTGTTATATATATATATATATATATATAATTTACTTTTATTTTTTTGTTTTTTATACAATTTTTTTCTATTTGTTTGTTTTTGTTTTTGTTTTTAAATTTAAATGGTTAAGTAACAAATATTTAGAAAAAAGTGCATACTTAAGACATAAAAATATTTGAAGAGTAAAAAATAAGCTCTGAAAAAAAAATGTTGATGCTTTTCTAAATCCGCATGAAAATCATCGTTTAATTTTTTTTATCCATAATTAATATATAATGAAATTTAAAGTGAAAAAAATAAGGCCAAAAATAAAAGGGGTTGATGTTGCATCAATGCTTTTCAAAATTTGCATGAAAGTCACTATCATTTAAAAAAAATGTACAAAGAAAATTTAAAGTATAGAAAATATACTCTAAAAAGAAATGTAATTTTGAATCAACACTTTTAAAAATCGGATGATTTTTTTATACCTCTAAAAAAATGAGAACTTAGTTCAATTCCTGTTTTATTGATTACTGTGTTTGTAATGTATACTGGTAAATGTACGAAAGAATGCAATGGGTCAGGATGCCAGCTCTTTATAATATATATGAATAGTTAGATGATTGGATGAAAGCATAAGAATGCATGTTGGATATAAAACTTTGGATAAGATTCATGTGTTTAGAACCTTGTGAAAAAAATTTGGTATATGGATATATGATTCTTGAAAATAATAGGATTTGAATTACTTAATTATGCATAAAAGATTTAATATTTTCTCTAGAATATGTAAGATAATGATTTACATCCAGTATAGTCTCCGAAAGAAAAGTTGTAACTTGGTAATCAAGTTCGATCCTTGGGAATTCTGATGCATGGAGGAACTTTCAAGTGGAGATGGTCAAGGAGGATGTTGATGAGAAGGTCATCATGGTGAGATAAGTCTATTTTTTTTATGATTTGGTTATATGGTTAACATATTAGTTTGCTGCCTGGAAAGGATGTTGCAGGAATACATGATGACAATTGAGGCAAGTTCAACTGTTTTGATGTGAGGGAAGCTCAATATCCAGTACCTAGCAACTATGAAGTCAAGACATGTTCATATTGGAAGATAGTAGTGTGAGAAGATAACTTGAAGGTCAAAGGAGATCACTTTCATGAATAAGTTATGATCAACTTGAAGTTTTGGAAGGTTCAATATAATACCTTTATAATGATGAATATGAAAATGATGAGTAAAAGAGATGACCCGAATCTTTTTACAAGATCGAAGAGTGGAGATGGATCCATGATACTTAGGAAAGATTCGAGTTCAATGCAAGATATGTGAATGAAAGAGGGAGTTAGGAAATTATGCAAAAATGGTAGCTGATACTCTAAGGAAGATAATCTCTGATGCTTGTGGTGTTGACTTCCCAAATAGAAAGGAAGTCGAAAATATCCTTTGGATTTAAGAGGGAGCAAAAAATTCTCCTCTGAATAGGAGCAAGGTTCTATCCTCAAGATTAAAGGAGAATATGGATGCTCTTTCAGTTTGAGAGGGAGTGATGTTGTACATCACATGTTCATTCTCTTCTTCAGGTGATGAAGAGAGAATCGCGAAGGATTTAAATAGCATCTATGTTTTCCTTGAGGATATATCGTCCAAGAAAGGAAAGATATTGAAATTCTTTGAGAATGGGACAAACATTCAAGAGAAGAGTGGTTGAAGAGGATCGATATTCTTTAAGGACTCAGGTATGGAGATCCAAGATAAGAATAGTTTTAAAAGGACGTACCTTGTGGACATCCGAATGGGGTATGTACCTTGTATAGGTAGTGTTGTATCATACATAAAGCCTCCTAGTATAATACTCTTGATTAAAGAAGAGCTTGTCTAGTTAGGCCTCATAGATAATGATTTTCATGATGACGATGCTTACAATATGACTTATCAATCCAAATCTTATTGTGAGAACTCTTCAGTTTGAGATATTGTGTTGTATTGGTTGTACAATTATGAATACTTCCCTAGTTAAGAGGCAATGTTGAGAAATGTAACTAGTTTCGGTCTTCATAATTGTTGTACTCATTTCAATGCGTATCCTATGTAACAAATAAGAAACGAAGAAAGAAATTTAGTATTATTATTAAAGCGTGAGTTTCATGTTCATTATTGATGGTCTTCTAGGTAAAATCATGTTCTTTAGGATTCTAGGGTTTTTTAGGTCTTAGGATTTATTGTCATGAGTCAATGGAGTTAAGATCATATTTATAAGACCTTTTCAAGAAGTTTGTAATTATAAAAATAATTATTTTTGAGTCTATAAAGTCCTAGAATCTCCAAGAGTACAAGTTTACCCTAGGATCATCATGTCAGCCTAAAGGAGGGAATTTGACCCCTTGAGACGGCTATATAAAGGAGTAACTCAACCTTATTTGTATACACACAAAAAAATTTGATATCTAAGAAAGAGTTCGATCTGTAGTTGGGAATCTGGAAGAAGAAGAGCAAAGGTCAAGAAGAAAGAAGAAGACAATATTTTCTTGTTTTGCGCGCTATCTCTCTCACATGTGTGAAAATTATAGGGTTTTTAGGATGTGGAAAGAGGCTGAAGTTGCAGGACTGAGTTGAAAAAGGATGAAGTGCAACATCTTGTAGTTGGGAAGAAGTATACTCTGTTTAGATCACATTGACCTGAGAAATAGATGTATTTCTCTTGGACGGTCTTAGAAGGAGGCTAATCTAGGGTTTTTTTGGAAGCTGTGTTAGGATATTCTGACACATAGGAATTAGTTAAGAATAACTTAGTCTAGTGTAGAGTTAGGTAAAGTGTGTTTCCTTACCATGTACATTTGTAACTTATAATCCGACAGTCACGATTTGTAGTGATTCGACGATTATCTCTCTCCTCGGTATTAATGACACTTGATCTGTGGCTTAACACCCGATTGGTCCATAATATCTATTTAAAGAGCATGGAGGGTCATTTGTTCGGTAACCGTTTATGAGAGAAACATATGTAACTTTTCTTTTTATATTAATAAATGGCTCTAATGCCTCCTTCCTTCTCCTATTGTATCACCTTTGTCAATCCTTCAATCCTATCCCAATTTGTTCTTTAGGGGGGATGTTAGGATATTTCGACACATAGGAAATAGCCTCCTTTTGTGTCACCTTTGTAAATCCTTCAATCCTATCCCAAGTTGTTCTTAAGGGGGGATGTTAGGATATTTCGACACATAGAAATTAGTTAAGACTAACTTAGTCTAGTGTAAAGGTAGGTAAACTGTGTTTCTTTACCATGTACATTTGTAACTTATAATCTGACAGTCATGATTTGTAGTGATTTGATGGTTATTTCTCTCCTCGATATTAACGAAACTTGATCTGTGGCTTAACACTTGATTGGTCCATGATCTCTATTTAAAGAGCATGGAGGGTCATTTGTTCGGTAACCTTTTATGAGAGAAACATATGTAACTTTTATTTTTATATTAATAAATTTCCTGAAGTGGCCGTGTTGGATTAGGCCGTGGACTATTTCCCTCTTTGAGGGTTTTAACCACATGATAATACTGGTGTACTGATTTTTGATCTGTTTGTGAGCAGTGACCTTTGGTTCTTGATCTAAGGAACTTATCCTGTAAATTCCTACATGGTATCAGAGCTATTTTGAGGGCCGTGTCCGTTGTCGATCCAAATCTGAAGTCAGTTTGATTGCATGCGACTGTCGTTTTATAGATCTACTATTTTTGAACATTTTGTTGGAAAAATACTGAGAGGGGGGGGGGGTGTGAATCAGTATTTAGAGTTAAGTGATAAATTTTATTTTTCCTTTGCTGAATTCCATACGTGACCTTAATGAACCCAACTGGCGTATACACGCACATATACCAAAAGAAACTTGCGTATACTGATATGAATTTATTGTTAGAACATTTTCAGAAACACACTTTTAACTTAAATTATCCGTTTATGCATCTGTTAGTTCAACAATAAATATGTGCAGTAACAGCAAAATAAATCATCACAAGAGCATCACACATGAACACCAATATTTAAGGTGGAAACCCAAATCGAGAGAAAACCACCACTGCTGTCGTCTCTCTCTTCAATATTTATTATATGGAAAAATATTTACAATTTTGTACTGATGCAAAATTATATCAATACGCAGGCATCTACCTGCAGAAGGCTGCAACCTTCTCTCATTTTATAGCTGCTACTGGAAGGGAGATACAACCCCCTAAACTCGTTTACCAGCCACTACTGGAAGGGAGCTTCAACCCACTGATCAAAACACCACCTTCTACTGTCATGAAGCCTCTACTTCCATATTGAAGGCTTCAACCCTTAGAAACATTGCAGACCACGTTTCATCAATTTTCATACTAGATCACATATCTTCGAAACAACCCTTCACAAAGATTAACTATAATAAAATTCACCCAATACATCAAACTAGATAGTGATATCACTGTAACCAGATCTTCAGAAATAACCCAGACTTCAAAATCAATATGCAAAATCAAACTTAACCCTGAACATTTATCATCTTAAAATGCATACGCTACTTTGCTTCACTTAACCCGTGTGTATACACACTTTCCTTAACACCAACCTGTGTATAGATCCAAGAATACTATTTTTCAGAATGTGATCTGTCTCAGATCCAGATCTGAGGCTTTCAGTCAGACATCTTTTTAGAAATGCAGAACCTTTAAATATTCAGTCATAATTAACCATGTTTACTCACTTATTGATTAGATTTGGACATATTCAACTTAGCAACATATACAGTATTCAAGCAACCCATATCTTCATGAAGACTTCATTGACAGACATCATAAATAATAGCAGCAATAACATAAAACCTCTGCAATAAGCTTTATAAAAACCTAACTTCCATATGCACCTTTTCTGAAGCAAACCCGCATATATACGTGCTTTTACTGAGACAAACTAGCATATAGATATGTAAATATTAGTTCAGCAGAATGTTTTCAGATCTATAGAACTTACCAAGATTTCTTCACTCCACTTTAGAAAACATGCGCCAGGTCTTAGATCTAATCATCTCTTTAATGGATCATGCAAGAACATATTCTTTTCAGGTCTAGAGATCTTGATCCATCAATATATCCAAGGGTGCATCATAACTTTAGATTTATCAATAAAACAGAGTTCATCCTATGCAGATATACTTCAGAGATAAGTATTCAGTAACAACCCTTACACATGCACACCTTGCACTATGATCTTCTTCTCCTTATATAGATTTAGCCTTTATGAATACCATGAGGCAAAACCACACAACTGCTGATGGTATTCTTTGGACGGAATCAAATAGATGACACAATGCTCAAAACTGTGGGCTAATACCATGGTAATGCCCCTTGGTATCATAATTTTAGAGCGCAAAAGGCATACGTGACTTGGATCGTCCTTATCCGCGTGGATACACGACTTCTCTTCGTAAAAACTGCGTATATACTAATTCTAAATGTATACGCGAGTTTCCTTTATAAAAGTAGCATATACATTGCATCCATACGCGGGTTTCCTTCATCAAACCTGCATATACATTGAGAAATATTTCCTGTTTCATTTCCCTGGCACTTACTGGAATTCTTTCTCTGTCACATCTGAACTGACCTGTAGAAACATCATTTTTACATCTTTAACACATAGGTTGCTTATCAAAAGAAAAATCATCAAGTAGGTTTCCATCAAGGACAACTTCATCAAGTAGGTTGCCATCAAGGACAACATATTGCATCATATTGACAACAATCTCCCCCTTTAGACTTGATGGAAACCATGATGGTGTTTGATCACCACAACAGATAAATACCAAAATAATCTCTCCCTTTGATATCAAGGGCAAAGGGCGGATCAATACCGAAACAAGGTTTCTTTTTCCTTGTAGAAAGAAGAGCTCTGCAGATCTGATGTGCACTGTATTGACCATGCTCCCCTGAGTTCATGCTGAATCTTTAGATATATTTTTCAATGAAGTAAATGAATCTATAACTCCATCAAGCATGACATTTCCTATCACCAAGGACTCATACTTACATCAATGATCCAACCAAGTGGAATTACATATTTGAATGAGCTACCCAACCAAGTGGGTTTACAATTTGACAAAGTCCTTACATGACTGAATATAAAAATTTACATCATAAGTATCAAAATTTCCTTGTGTATCAAATTACATAAATGGATTTTCATAACCAGGACCAAAAGATCTCAGGAGAGAAATCATAAATCAGAAACCAAATTACAATGCCAACAATGCATCCTCTTCAACAAGGCAGGTGCTCCCCCTAAGCTTGTGCATCCTGAACACTTTCAACAACCAATTCATCAAAGCATCTATATCAAGGAGATAAATATCATAGAATGATACATAAAGATGAATACTGGATCAAAACAGAGATTACCCAACAACACCACAACTGGTCTGAATGTTGAATTAGAGAATATATGTCAGCAAAACCCATACACGGTTTATGCACAGAAACTCGCGTATATACGCGATTCTCCTTTATGAAACCTGCGTATCGAATTTAATCTTATGAAATTAAGCATATTTGATTAGAGAGGTAGAGACAACTCCCAAATTCTGTCTGATATATTCGAATGCTTCCCTAGGAAGAGGTTTAGTAAAAATATTAGCAACTTGTTCTTTGGAGGGAACATACTCCAATTTAACCTTTTTTTTAAGCACTTGTTCATGTAGGAAGTGATACTTGATAGGAATGTGCTTCGTCTTGGAATGCATAACAAGATTCTTTGAGATACTAATGGCACTTGTATTATAAAAAAAAATGGAAATGGGAGGAGAACATTTGATTTGAATGTCTTGTAAAGTTTGCATCATCCAAAGTAGTTGTGTGCAACATGATGTGGCAGCCACATATTTTGATTTTGCTGTGGATAAGGAACTATAAATTTGTTTCTTGCTGAACCAAGATACTAATCGGGGCCCCATATAGAATGCACTACCACTAGTGCTTTTTCGATCATCAAGATTTCCGGCCCAATCCGCATCAGTGTAAGCATGTAGAGTGAGATCAAAATGCTTTGGATACCATAGACCAAAGTCTTGAGTCCCTTGTAGATATTTGAATATTATTTTTACATCTTGAAGGTGTGACTCTTTTGGATTAGCTTGAAATCGTCCAAAAATCCCAACTGCATGCATAATATCAGGTCTTGTCCTGGTTAGATAAAGCAGACTTCCAATCATGGATATGTATTCTGGTTGATTCACCGTGGGAGAATAATCATGAGAACTGAGGTTACACGCAGTTACCATTGGTGTACTTACAAGTTTGCAGTCTTCCATCCCATACTTCTTTAGAATTTGCTTAAGATATTTTTCTTGTGATAAAAATATGCCATCTGTTGCTTGTTGCACTTGTAAGCCAAGAAAAAATGTTAGTTCCCCAAGTAAAGACATTTCAAATTCTTGATGCATAACATAAGAAAATTTTTGACTCATGGACTCTTCATTACTCCCAAAAATGATGTCATCAACATATGCAACTACAATCAATAGTTTATCATTTTCAATTTTTGAGTATAAGCTGCTATCAGCAGATCCCTTTGAAAAACCTTATTGATGAAGATATTTGTCAAGACGATAGTACCATGCCCTTGGAGCTTGTTTGATACCATATAAAGCCTTTTTAAGTTTTCAAACAAGTTTTTCATCATTTCCCAAAATGAATCCTTCTGGTTGTTCTATATAAACTTATTCTTCTAGATCATCATTGAGGAAAGAAGATTTAACATCCATTTGATAAACTTTGAATTGTTGAAAGCTTGAAAAGGCAAGAAACATTCTTATGGCTTCAAGTCTAGATATAGGAGAAAATGTTTCTTCAAAGTCTATACCTTCTTGTTGAGCATAACCTTTACAAACAAAACTAGCTTTGTTTCTAATAACATCTCCATTTTCATTTAACTTGTTTTTGAATATCCATTTTGTTCCAATAACATTTTTATCATGAGGTCTTGGAACTAATTCCCAAGTGTGATTATTTTCAATCTGATCAAGTTCTTCATTCATGGCTTGAATCCAACATTCATCTCTGCTAGTTTGATTGACATTCTGTGGTTCAATAGTGGATAGAAATGCCAGATAGCTAGGAGATCCTACAAGAGTTCTTCTTGTTTGGACACCTGATCCCTTTTCTCCCAAAATTTGAGATTTTGGATGATTCTTTTGAACATACCTGGATGGAGCTTTTTCAGATAGATCATCTTCTGTTTCTTCATAGGGTTCCCCTTCCATTTTGTTGCTATTTTATGTAGGAGGATATACATCATCATCATCATCTTCATTTTTTGTTGGTATTTCCCTTTTAAGAGCTGAGAGAGACTCATCAATTACAACATCAATGCATTCAACAATATTCCGAAGTCTTTTATTGTAAAATTTATATGCTTTACTTCTAGAAGAGTAACCAAGAAATATTCCTTCATCTGCGCTAGGTTCAAATTTACCAAGTTTTTCATCATTGTTCTTGATAAAACATTTTCTTCCAAAAACTCTAAAATGCTTTACAGTTGGAAGATTACCATACCAGAGCTCATAAGGAGTTTTATCACTGTTCACATGAACATGAGCCTTGTTAATAATATTTACTACGGTATGTGCTGCTTCTCCCCAAAAGGTATCAGGTGTTCCAAAATCATCAAGCATAACATGAGCCATTTTTTGAACTGTTCTATTCATTATTTCTTCCACGCAATTTTTTCGTGGGGTTCCAGCTACATAAAACTATCTTTTTATGCCATGTTGTTCACAGAAATCAAAGAATTCATCTGATATATATTCCCCTCCTTGGTCAGATCTAACACATTTGATTTTTAGATCTAATTCATTTTCAACCAGAGCTTTGAAGATCTGAAATTTTTCAAATTCTTCATCTTTGTGTTTTAGTAACCCAATCCAACACATTCTAGAGAAGTCATCAATAAATAGAATATAGTATTGTTCTCCACAGGGTGAATTTTTCCTCATAGGTCCACATAAGTCAGTATGTATGAGTTCAAGAGGCTTACTTGCTGATCCTTATTTGGAATTGAATTGCACTCTGGTTTGCTTACCGAATTGGCAAGATTTGCATATGGTATTTTCAGTTAGAGTGATGCTGGGAAGATCATGAACATCTTTGAGTCTGCTAGATTTTCTGATTTGAGAGAAGCTCAAGTGCCCCAATCTTTTGTTCCATAACCAATTTTCTGAAGATTTACCCAAGTAACATTGTTCTTTGCAACCTTTCAATACATACATATTTCTTGGTGTTCTAGTTCCTTTTATTATTGTTTTTCCTGTTTCAAGTTCATGTACCACACATTCTTTTGAACTAAAGACAACTTCATTTCCTTGATCACACATTTGACTCACACTTAACAGGTTATGTTTTAATCCCTCCAGATACATAAAATTGTTAGCTTTTACCTTTTCTTTTAGAAAAACATAACCTTTTCCTTTAATGACAACAGGAGTATCATTTCCAAAGGTAACATTCTTTTCTCTTTCTAGAGCATTGTATGCAAGAAGTTTATTTCTATCTCCTGTCATGTGTTTTGAGCATCCGCTATCAATGTACCATTTATTTTCTTCCCCTTCTGCAAATAAGGCTATGCCACAGTTCTCAACCTGTAAGTCCTTCTTTCTCCATACCTTGGAATTTGAAGGTATATGCTCTTTTGGTTGAAGTTTGCTCCTGCATTCAGATTCTCCATGACCAAAGTTATTGCAGTAAGCACATTCAATTTCATTTTGAAGAGGATAAAAGTTGTTATAAGTATTATTCTTTATTCCAGTCTCATTTCTTTGCTTTCTTGCTTCTCTGGTCATGATTGTTTTGTATGCAACACATTAAACAAATCTATGACCAAAATTATGACATGAGAAACATTGCCCATTAAAGAGTAAATTTCTACGATCATGAAACCTTCTATTTGTGTTTACTTGCTGATTGGTATTTCTATGATTGATATTTCTGCTATTGTTCCTTGTATTGAAGTGGTCATGCTTTACCTGTGAAGTTTATTTGTTCTCTTGCTGAGTGACGAAATGTTGTAGGCTGGATTTAGCTTCATTTAGATAGCTTAGTGCTGAAGGCTGAGAGGATTCTCCGATATATCCAAGACCCGTCTTTACAAAAGGAGAGCATTGAACCTTGATAGTTTCATCTAAGGTTTCAGTTCCTTTAGCAAATATAAGATTTAAAGTTTTCTCTTTCCCAATTTCCTTTCTTAGACTTACTATTTCACATTCTAATTTCTCATTGTGCTTCTCCTTTTCTATAAGCTGATTCGTTAGAGTATCTATGGAAATTTTGTTTTCTTCCAAACATATTTTGAGCTGATTAATTTCTCCAAGAAAATCATTTTCTTCTAGAGCATCCATAAAGGTATCCTTAGCCTCACTAGAATCTTTTTCAAAAGCCATGAGAAGTCTAACATCTTGATCAGATTCTCCTTCTTCACTATTTGAAAACCCATCACTATCTTCATTAGTATAATAATTTTTTCTATTGATAAACCAATTCTTTTTTCCTTTTGCCACTTTCTTTCCTTTTTCATGATTTTATTTATGGATACACTTAGCAGCATAATGACCAACCCTTCCATAAGAAAAAAATTTAAAAGGAAGCTTACCTCTGAACCTTCCAGTGCCAAGTTGTAGCTTCTTTACAAAATTTACCTCATCTTCTCTTGAAAAATACCCTGATCCTTCCTTTTCCTGTTCTTCCTTTGCAGTAGCTCTATAGACAACTTCTTTGACTTCGGATGGATCTCCTTTTCTCATTTCACAAGCAGTCAGAATACCATGAAGTTGAACAATAGTAAGAATTTGTAGATCCTACTTTTATTCAATAGCAGACACTTTTGACTCAAATTTGGAAGTTAGAGATCTTAAAACCTTTTCTACTAGAGTTCTCATATGATTTACAATATAATATAGATGTAAAAAGAAACTAGAAATGCTTTCCTCATTATGCATCCTGAGATTTTCATATTGAATTCCGAGAGTTTGGAGTTTAGCACTTTTTACCTTGGTATCACCTTCATAGATTAGAATGATTTTGTCCCATATCTCCTTTGCTGTATTCAACGACATGACTTTGACAAATTCTGATTCAGTTAAACTTCCCAATAATGCATTGAATGCCTTTGCATTGGTTTCATATTTCTTTCTTTCTGCTGCATCTGTTGGAACTGATGCTGGATATTGATTACCTCCTTCAAATATAGCCCATACATCTACTCCAAGAGACTGAATATAGGATCTTTTCCTTGTCTTCCAGAAGATTAAATTGTTTCCGTTGAAGAGAGGAGGCTTGATAGATGCTGTCCCATCTTGATTTCTCATCTTTTTTTATCTTCCTTCTAGCGATTAAGTTTCTTCAGAAGGAACTGCTTCGATACCAATTTTGGAAAAATATTAAGGGGGGGAGGGGGTGAGTCAGTATTTAGAGTTAACTGATAACTTTTACTTTTCCTTTGCTAAATTCCATACACGACTTTAATGAAACCAACTTGCGTATACACGAGCATATACCAAAAGAAACTTGCATATACTAATATGAATTTATTGTTAGAATATTTTCAGAAACACACTTTTAACTTAGCTTATCAGTTTATGCAACTGTTAGTTCAACAATAAATATGTGCAGTAACAGAAAAATAAATCATCACAAGAGAATCACACATGAACACCAAGATTTAAGGTGGAAACCCAATTCGGGAGAAAACCACTGTTGCTGTCATCTCTGTCTTCAATATTTATTATATGGAAAAATGTTTACAATTTTGTAGTGATGCATACTTATATCGGTACACAGGCATCTACTTGTAGAAGGCTGAAACCTTCTCTTGTTTTCCAGGTGCTACTGGAAGGGAGCTACAACCCCTTGAACTCATTTATCAGCCACTACTGGAAGGGAGCTTCAACCCCCTGATCAGAACACCAGCTTCTACTGGAAGGAAGCTTCTACTTCCATACTGAAGGCTTCAACCCTAAAAACACTACAGACCACGTTTCATCAATTTTCATACTAGATCACATAACTTCAACACAACCATTCACAAATATCAACTATAATAAACTTCACCCAATACATCAAACCAGACAGTGAGATCACTGTAACCAGATCATCAGAAATAACCAAGACTTCAGAATCAATATGTAAAATCAAACTTAACCCTGAACATTTATCATCTTAAAATGAATACGCTACTTGCTTCACTTAACCCGCGTGTATACGCACTTTACTTAACACCAAACTACGTATAGATCTAAGAATATTATTTTTCAGAATGTGAATTGTCTCTAATCCAGATCTGAGGCTTTCAGTCAGACATATTTTCAGAAATGCAGAACCTTTAAACAACCAGTCATAATTAACCATGTTTACTCACTTATTGATAAGATTTGGACATATTCAACTTAGCAACATGTACAGTATTCAAGCAAACCATATCTTCATGAAGACTTCATTGAAGGACAACATAAATAATAGTATCAATAACAGAAAACCTTTGCAATAAGATTCAAAAAACCCTAACTTCCATACGCGCCTTTTCTGAAGCAAACCCGTGTATATACACGTTTTTACTGAGACGAACTAGCGCATAGATCTGTAAATATTAATTCAGCAGAATGTTTTCAGATCTATAGAACTTACCCAGATTTCTTCACTCCACTTCAACAAACATGTGCTAGGTCTCAGATCTAATCATCTCTTTAATGGATCATGCAAGAACATAGTATTTTTAGGTCTAGAGATATTGATCCATCAATCTATCCATGGGTGCATCATAACTTTGGTTATCAATAGGCAGTTCATCGTTGACCATGAATAATAATGATGACCATGCAGACTATGATCTTCTTCTCCTTGTATATATTTAGCCTTTATCAATACCATGATTCAAAACCACACAACTGCCGATGGTATTCTTTGGACGGAATCAAATATACGACACAACGCTCAAAACTATGGGCTAATACCATGGTAATGCCCCTTGGTATCATACAAAAGGCATACACGACTTGGATCATCCTTATCCGTGTGGATACACAACTTATCTTCATAAAAACTGCTTATATACTAATTCAGAATGTATACGCGGGTTGCCTTTATAAAAGTAGCGTATACATTGCATCCATACATGGTTTCCTTCATCAAACCTGCATATACATTGATAAATATTTCCTGTTTCATTTCTCTGGCACTTACTGGAATTCCTTTCTCTATCACATCTGAATTGACCTGTAGAAACATTGTTTTTACATCTTTAACATATAGGTTTCTTATCAAAAGGCAACTCATCAAGTAGGTTTCCATCAAGGACAACTTCATCAAGTAGGTTTCTATCAAGGATAACATATTGCATCATATTTCCAACACATTTTCAGGCCTTGAGAACTGCTCTGTTGTGTTCAGAGCATCTGTTACAGTGAGGAACGTCTTTCATTTCATGCGAAAAGGTGACCGGTCGCCCAAGTTATGACAATTTAGATGCGGAGGTATAAAATATCTGTTTTGCAGTTATATTTGTTAATAGTTCTGATTATTTCAGTTCTCTCTGTTTATTTATACCCTCTTCTCTGTGTATGCTCTTTTCTCTGTGCAGTGCACGATCTTGGCAAATCAGAAACAAAAAGAAAGGATTTTTTTTTTTTTTTGCTACGTATGCTCTTTCCCTGCGTCTTTGTGTGATCTTGGGAAATCAGAAATAATGAAAAAATAGATAGTTGCCAGTAAGGGTAACCAAAAATCTAACATTCTGCCATAAGTCTTGCATATAATTTTATTTTGCTCGGATATTTGTGTTTTTCTTTGTGCAGGAAAAAGGAAACCTCTTCCTCCGTTCAAACAATTACAGAATCCTTTTACTATCTCACTTGGTGAGAAGTTAGTTTATGAGAATAGAGGTCTTGGGTTGAAGTCTCTTTCTCAAGCTTCTTTTGTAATTTTTTTTTGGTTAAAGGTGCGGGATTTTTTTTTTAAAGTCAAACTTCAACATCAAATTTCAAACCGCTCCCGTAACTATTCAGCGTCTTCAACTCGTTTTTTGAAAAAGGCATAAATTCTTCATCCGGAAGCCGTTTTTTTTGAATCAGCATAATTTTTTGAGATCCTTCCATTGGAGTAGTTAGTGTTAGATTTTGTCAGCTTCATATTTTTAAAAATGGAAAGTGCACGCCTGATTATTCTTAACAGCACCAATTATTTCCAATGGCTACCTCACATGGTAGATATACTTAGAGGTAAAGGGATTTATAGAATAGCCATAGGGCTAGAAACTAAACCTTCTGATTATGATAAAGTCGCTAAATGGGAAAATAAACAAGATCAAGCACGAGGGTTGATAGGAATGTCCATTGATCAAGATATTTGATTTCATATCCTTGACATTGACACCCCTCATGAAGCCCTGGATAAGCTAAATACTGTCTTTGGCATTCAAAATCAAATCAGGGCCCACTAGCTTGAAAATGAGTTGCTTACTTCGGACCCCAACAATTTCTCCTCTATTGAATATTTTTTGTCCAAATTCAAGACCCTTAGAATTATTTTAGAAGGTTGTAAGGTCAAAAAGGAATATGGTAGCCTCATCTATTGCATTCTTTCTAAGTTTGGCCCAGCATACTCTGTATTTGTTTCCACCTTCCATTTCACTAGAGAAGCCATCATTTCTTCAGGAACCACCTACAAGAACCCCTCTTTTGATGCCTTTTGCGATTCTTTGATAAGAGAACAAGAAAAAATCTTACACCTTGGTCTTATCACTTTTGGAAATGCCTCTTAGAAAGCCTTAGCAGCCCAAAAAAAATCATATCAAAATAATCCCAAGAAGCAGTATCCTAAAAAATATGGTCCAAAACCAAACAAGGGTCCTAAGAAATTTCAGCCGCAAACTGAAAAATAAACTCACCAAAATGATAAGGCAAAGAAAAACAAAGGGAGGAAGACAGATAGACATTGCAACTTTTGTAATCATGATGGCCATATAGAGTCCAAATGTTTTAAGAAGATGGAAGCCTTAGAAGTAGCAATGAAGAAGCACAACATCAATTTGGAGCACTCTTCACATTCATCTTCAAGAATGGCACTTTCTGCTAATGGTTGTCAAGCATCAAGATCTGGTTATGCATTAAATTTATCTTCTTCTTCTCATTCTCATGAGTGGCTCATTGATTCTAGAGCTTCTTACCACATGGCCAAAAATAAAGCCATGTTTTCTTCTTTAAATGATTGTAACACCAAAAATATTTATGTTGGTGATGATAGATCTCTTCGTGTTGTAGGATCTGGAACCATTCATCTAGATAATGGTTAGTTTAATGATTTACTATGTGTTCCTACCTTATCATGCAACCTTCTCTCTGTTTATCAGATAACTCATTCAGGTGAAGGGAAAATAGTAGAATTCTCACCTCATGATGTTGTAATCAAGGACCTCAAATATCCTAGACATATTTTAGCTACTGGCATTGCTGACGATTCCACAAGGTTGTATAAGTTTGACAACTTTGGGTCATCATGTCTTCCCTCTATTTTTGTTGCTCATAATGATGAAGTGAGCAAACTTTGGCATGAGCGATTTGGTCACTTAAACTATCGCTCTCTTCAAACTCTATGTAAGGAAAATATGGTGATGGGTCTTCCTATGGTATCTTTCCGAGATGGTGTTTTCTCTAGATGTGTACTCGGAAAACATCATCAGGATAGTTTTGACAAACATGCCTCTTGGCATGCTTCAACACCTTTGCAGCTTGTGCACAGTGATTTATGTGGTCCACTTCCAGTTGTTTCTTTCTCTGGTTGCAAGTACTTCTTAATTTTCATTGATGATTTTTCCATACGCACTTGGGTATACTTGTTAAAACTCAAGAGTGGAGTTTTTAACATGTTCTTGACCTTTAAGGCCTTTGTTGAGAAACAATCTGGACATCCAATTCTTAAGATAAGATCAGACAAGGGAGGAGAATATGTTAAACAAAAAATTATCAACTTCTGCACTGAGCATGGCATTCAATTGCAACATTCATTCCATATACTCCACAAAAAAATGGTGTAGCTGAAAGGAAGAATCACACCTTAAAAGAAATGGCTAATTGTATGCTTCAATCTAAAGGACTTAGTCTCAATTTTTGGGCAGAAGCAATTAACTATGAAAAGTACATAGTAAATCACACTCCTACTAAGGTTTTAAAGAATATAACTCCAGAAGAAGCCTGGAGCTCAATCAAACCATATGTAAGTCACTTTCGTATTTTTGGAAGTGATGCTTGGGCCCATATTCCAGATGCAAAACATAAAGCCTTAGAACCTAAGAGTGAAAAATTCATTTTTGTTGGATATTCTGAAGATGTCAAAGGATATAGACTTCTTCAACCAAAATCCAAAAATATAATCATTAGAAGAGATGTAAAATTTGATGAAAATATATCAGCATGCGAGCCTAGTTTGGCGGGTGTGCCACCTTTGGCCTGCGAGCCTAATTTGGCATATGTGCCACCTCTCTCTCTCTCTTCCATTTTTAATATCATTCCTTCTAGTTCAAATGATGACAACGAGGATGAAAATCCTCCTCCACCTCTTGAAATGATTCCTTTTATTCCACAGCTTCCAAGACCTGTCCTCTCTACTTGGGATGCAACAGGTTCTCTTGCAGGTGACCCTGCCATCGACGACGTACACATTCTCAGTTCAAAAGAGCCTCTTCCTTATTGGCTCAAGTTCCAGAAAATATTGATCCAGAAACCTTTGAAGAAGCCTCTGGTCATATAGATTGGGATGAAGCTATGAATGAAGAATATCATTCCTTATTGGAGAATGATAATTGGGATATTTTTCCTCTTCCAAAAGGAAGAAAACTTGTCAGATGCAGATGGGTTTACAAAACAAAGTTTGGACTAGATGGAAAAGTGGATAGACATAAAGCTCGTCTTGTCACTAAAGGATTCTCAAAAGTTGAAGGCATTGAATATATTGAAACCTTCTCTCCTGTTGCCAAAATTAATTCTATCTGCCTTGTTCTTTCCCTTGTTGCCTCCTTTAAATGGGAAGTCCATCAGATGGATGTTAAATCTGCTTTCTTACATGGATATTTGCATGAAGAAATCTATATGGAACAACCCCCTGGCTTGATCCAAAAAGACTCCAGCCTTGTTTTCTGCCTTAGGAAGTCTCTCTATGGTCTCAAACAAGCTCCTTGGGCTTGGTATGCCAAAATGGATAGATTGTTATTAGGTAATGGATTTTCTAGGTGTTATTATGACAACACTGTCTACACCAAGAAAGTGGGTAAGTCCTTCACCATCCTTGTTCTTTATGTTGATGATCTTATCCTTACTGGTAGTGATCCAAACCATATAAACCATGTGAAGTCTAGCCTCAAAAATAAGTTTGAAATGATAGACTTAGGACACTTGCATTATTTCCTTGGTCTGTAAGTCTTGCAATCCAAAGGAGGCATTACCCTCTCTCAGGCCAAGTATGCCTGTGATCTTCTACACCACTTTCACATGGAAGAATGTAAGAAGCCCCTTCTCCCTTTTAGTTTGGAGTCAAGCTTTCAGTCACTTGTACTACCCCTGAAGTTGATGCTACCTTATACCACCAACTTGTTGGTAAACTTATGTATCTAACCCATACCCGTCCTGACCTTTCCTTTTCCGTTGGTCTTGTCACTCAGTTTATGCACCAACCTCATGAAAGTCACTGGAAATAAGCTAAAAGAATAATTCGATATATTCGAGGTATAGTTCAGTTCGGGATTCATTACAGTGCAGGAGCATCTCCATTGTTGATTGGTTTCACTGATTTTGATTGGGCTAGTGACCTTGATGATCAAAAGTCTACTGCAGGATATGTATTCACTCTTGGTTCAAGACCTATTACTTGGTCTTGTAAGAAACAAAGTGCCATCTCTCTTTCGTCAATAGAAGCAGAGTATCGTGGTGTAGTTAAAGTAGCAAGGAAGCCACGTGGCTTCGTCAGATCCTGTCTGAATTTGGTCTTCATCAGCAGCATCCAACTACACTTTGGTGCTATAATCAGAGTGCCATTTAGCTATGTAAAGATCCAGTTTAGTATCAGCGTATGAAACACATTGAGCTCCACATACACTTCATCAAAAAGCTCATTCATGATCATGTTATTGAAGTGCAGTATTGTCCAACCAATGATCAAGTAGCCGATATATGTACAAAGGCTCTCACAGAAGCGAAGTTTACCAAACTTCGATCCATGCTTGGAGTTCGGGAAAGTTATCATTAAGGGGGGATAGGCTCTAATGCCTCCTTCCTTCTCCTATTGTGTCATCTTTGTAAATCCTTCAATCCTGTCCCAATTTGTTCTTTAGGGGCGATGTTAGGATATTTTGACACATAGGAAATAGGCTCCTTTTGTGTTACCTTTGTAAATCCTTCAATCCTATCCCAAGTTGTTCTTAAGGGGGGATGTTAGGATATTCTGACACATATGTATTAGTTAAGAATAACTTGGTCTAGTGTAGAGTTAGGTAAAGTGTGTTTCTTTACCATGTACCTTTGTAACTTATAATCCGAAGGTCACGATTTGTAGTGATCCAATGGTTATCTCTCTCCTCGGTATTAACGACACTTGATCCGTGGCTTAACACTTGATTGGTCCATGATCTCTATTTAAAAAGCATGGAGGGTCATTTTTTCGGTAACAATTTATGAGAGAAACATATGTAACTTTCCTTTTTATATTAATAAATTTTCTGAAGTGGCCGCGTTGGCTTAGGCCATGGACCGTTTCCCTCTTTGATGGTTTTAACCATGTGATAATACTGGTGTACTGATTTGTGATCTGTTTGTGAGCGCTGACCTTTGGTTCTTGATCTAAGGAACTTACCCTGTAAATTCCTACAAGCTACAAGGCTAAAATTGTAGGGTCGAAGTTGTAGGTTGAGTAGCAGCATCAAAGCTGGCAGGTCGAAATTGCAGTGTGTAACTGTTTGGTGCAAATTCAAGAAATACTTGAGGAAGGGCAGACTTGGTACTGGGAGAGGACTTGGTCTAGGGATTGTGCCTTTATATCTCATTTGAAGTATATTACAAGAAGAGAAAAGTTTTCGGGCTTTACCCTTAGAGGGGGTTTTCCCTGGTTGAGAGCTTATATGTGTGTCTATTATAGTTGTTGTTCTTGATATTGGTTGATGAAAATATGTAACTAAATAACATAAAAAGATAGATAAAATTCACAAGAAAATATCAAGGTAAAGGAAAATAAGATATAATAATAAGCATGTTACTTACAAAAACTTTCAAAGTTGTGGCATAAAAGAATATATTCAAGCAATAAGTAACCAAACCTATAACAAGCCAAATAAATCTCATGAGAAACAAAAAATATTTGATTTTATAAGAATCCCCTTAAGAAGGGTTGGGAAGATACAGATAATAAATTGTAGCTATTGCACCAAAATTTTCCATAATTACTACTTGATGAACAATGCTGCCAATGAGATTATGAACCATATTATCCTTGAGTTGTTGCATGAGATCCTTATGTACTTTAAATCAAAAGATGAGCATTATTGGTTAGGCATGAATGTTGAAGACTAATTAGAACCCCACTGAAGTAAGAGAGTAAGAAAATCCTTCACATACTTGTCATCATGGACATGAATACTCCATTATTGGTCATGACAAGGCACTACTTGAGCCAAACCTACAAAATCCAAGGAAAAAAAGGTTAAAACAAAATAGAGGCATACATAAAATTGTTTATATTTTCTTCAATCTTACACTAAAATCTATATTGATATCTATTTTCAATTTTGTTTAGACTAAATGTGTCATACATTATAAAGTTGCAATCTTAGTTTATAATTAATTATAGAGACAAGCCATATTTGAACATCACTACTTAGAATTACAAACAAAATCCACAAATATTGATTATCATATGATTTGATATGCACTAACAAATAAATGAAAACATAGAACTCAAATAAAACCTAATTATAAATTATTTAATGATTAAGCTCATTAATTGGTTGATGATGTGGTAGTTCCATTACTACCCTGAGCTTCTCTTTAATTTCATATTTCTTTACTCTCTATTGAGGAGACCAACTATGAAAACTTGGAAGCTTATATGCCCCCTTCCCTTCCTCGTACCACTCTCCTTTTCCCATGTCCAATTTATTAAGTAAATAATGCATAGACACACATCATAAGGGAAAAAAAACATGATAAAAATTAAAAAAACACCATATGTAACAATTTTTTTTTGAAAGGAACGAATATTTATTTTCATTAATAAAAAACTAGTTTCTGGGCCATCTCCCTTACACATGCTTTAGAGTGCAGAGAGATATTGCATTCAAAAATCCCAAACATGAGAAGTCTAGTTTTATGATGACTTTTAACTAATATCCTGAACACATGCTAGCTATAAACATGGAAATAGACTCCTAAATAATTTCTATATTGACATGACATAAAAACCAAAATACTGCATATTAACTAACAAGGAAATTCCAGGTGCTCTTGCTTTCCATAACACTGATGCACAATTATAATCCTTTGCCCTTGAACCCAGAGCACACTTGTTATTTTTCCTCTCCGACTCTTCAATAAATCCAATTGTAGCCTCGCAGAAGAGAATAAAACTACTAAAAATTAATTTTTGTTCCCTTGTCAAATGCGTATGTGTCAGAGAACAATTTTTTAGGCATCCACTTAGTATAATTTCCATGATAGGGAGATTCACTTTGAGGGTCGTCTTAGATATTTCACTATACTGGGAATTCAATTTGGCCTTAATTCCATTGTTAATATTATTTATATTCATGTGATTGGAAAGATAAGGGTCCTTCCATTATCCATTTGAAATTTCCCTTGTTCCAAATGAACTGCTTTATTATCTAAAGAATTTGACATTATGTTTTGATTCTAGTACACATGAAAAACTCTATTTTCTAAAACTGTTTGATTTGAAGGTTGATTCTTTGTGGAATAAAGGAAGAGTCTATGTTTAGAGATCCTTTTGTTTTTCTTATTTGGAAAATAATAAAACATGAGTCTCCATACACCATGATTTTGATTTTGCATTTTTTAGTCCTTGCCATAATGTCATGTATTCAAATTGATTATTGGTTTTCGTCCCCAATCCCCATGCATAATGTGATTATATTTTTTCTTTGGGGCATAAGACCACCCCTCCTGTTTTTTCCACCTTCATATTACCCTTTTAGGCACCATAAAAAAATAATGAATACTGATTCCTGTCCAAATGACATTGAAAAAATTCCCGTCGATCTTTCTTGATGCTGAAATTCCCCATTTGTGAAGGCCTAAGTGTGAAGCTTCTAGCTTGATTTGGGGGTTTACTCACTTTAATGCACTCCTTTTCTTCAATAGATATATCATCCAACTTTGAGTTTTTAAAGCCTTCATATGTAATATATTCGAAGATGATACTTGTGCCCTTATTGGTTGCTGAAAGTGGATCAATTTATTTTCCTTTGAAAATCACATTGTTCCTAAAATTGAGATTTACCAACACAAAAAATTGGGAAGGGTTTCCTAGTAATGAACCGGGAACGAGGAGGTATTTCTTTATTAGGAAAATTAGTTTCTCTAGTTTTCAAACATATCCTCCCAAGTCTCAGGAATTGCCTCTATATTATCGTAAGGAGTGAATGCTGCTCTCCATTTTGCCAAAAAATATGGGCACTATCTAAATAGATTAGTAATAGTGTCTTTCTAAGCCTTACATTGCCCACACCTCAAAGGGCCTTTTAAATTCTTTTTCCTTAGATTCTTCGTAGTGAATATTTTTTGGTGCACTAAGTTCAAACATAATGTATTGACCTTAGGTATTTCATATTTTCTCCATTTTTATTCCATAACGGTTGAGGATTAGGATGATGAAGTTTGGTTATAATATGTGAATATCCCTCTTTTATTGAATATCGATGACGAGGGCTTATTTTCCATGATCACTGATCTCGATGGATGGTGGAAATGGGAGCCATTCCTTTTAATATCGGGATAAGAAAATCCCATTGTTGATGAAGTTGCAAAGGGAGGTTTTAGCACTACCATCCTTTCCAGTTTCCTTGCTCATCCCATATGGAAATATCCTTTAATTTTGTGTATCCTACTTTCTGCATCCATTCTACATTCCTCTTGTCCCCCAAGAGGTCCGTCCAAGGAAAATTTACCCCCCCCATATATTTATGCGCTCTCCATTCCCAACTTTCCAACTTAGATGGTCTGTGATGATGGGGGCTGATTCCTGACATATCTTCCATAGTTGTTGCTGCCACACGTTTTGAGCTTAGTTTAGCCTTCCATGTATTCCTCAAACCTTCACCTGTATTTCTCTTCCTTCTGGAGCTTTTGGATGGATTATAATGACCTTCGCTTGACCTTCTTTCATTCTTTTCTTTAATATCAAACATGTAGAAGAAAACCATAGATCTACTGCAAAAAACCTATCCTTCCTTCACATGTGTGAGAGAGAAATAGCCCAAAACAAGTCTTATTCATCCTCTTCCTTATTTGTTGCATTCTTCTTCTTCCTCCTCTGCTTGGATGAGTGAGAGATGAATGTGATTCAAGGAGGTCGAGTTTCCTCCTTTAAATAGGCTTATCAAGGGTGGAGACAACTCCTCAAATTAGGCTAATTTTTTAGTTGCAAGGACGACTTGGTCTTGAAGGTTATTTTGGCAATTTTAAGGACAAAAATAATTTTCTTTAAAAGTTACAATGTGCTCGATGGGGTATTGAACTTATGACAATGATTCTTTTGACTTATTGGCCTAGGAAAAACCATAAAATCACTTAATGGGTGCTTGAATAAAATATAATACCTTGAGCATGAAACCCATGCTTCAAAAATATTAATAATAATTTTCTTTCATTTTACAACATGCAAGAATCAAAAGTACATTTCATATTTATGAAAACTAAACCTAGTTACACATTTTCCAACACTCCCTCTTAACTTGGTAGGTATTCATAAATGATACATTGACATTCTCGATCTGAAGAGATATCATAAGAAGAGTCGGATTTTCAACCCATATGTTTAGCATCATATCAACCAAAATTGTCATATAGCAAGGCCTTGAATAAAAACTCTATCTCTCCACAAGATCAGAGCACAATGTTGGTGAGACCAATGATTTATAGACAACATCATCATTGTCTCTCAAGATACATACCCCACCTGGGTTTTCATAGAGTATGACCTTCCTTGGACTATTCTTATCTTGGATAGCTAGTCCTTACAGAATATTAGTCCATGACTACTCTTATCTTGGATGCCTTACCTAATCCTCAATGAGTATCAGATGCTAGATGCTTACCCAATCCTCCCTTTTTTCTTCCCAAGTGAATACAAGAATGATGTGCCCATCTCTCCCTCTCAAATAGGGAGGATATATCAACCAAACCAAGCATGTCTCTCAAATACACAAGCTTCTCACTAGGAAGATATTTTTTCAATATGTCAGCTACATGCTCATCGGTGGAGATATATTGTAGTTTTAACACCATCTTGTACTAGCTTCCGAATGTAGCGATACTTGTTGTTGATATGCTTTGTATTTCCATGAAACAATGGGCCTTCAAACAATCATATACAACTGGTGTTATCACAATGTATCACTGTAGGGTCCATTGGTCCTTCAAATAGGTCAGATATTAGCTTCCTCAACTAGACCGCTTCTTTTCTTACTTCAGAGTTTTCCATATACTCAGCCTCAGCACTACTCAAATAAAATGTATCTTGCTTTCTGCTCATCCATTAGATCACAGAGGATCAAAAACTAAAACATCCTCCTGTAGTGCTCCTTCCATATTTCTCACTGCCTCCCTAGTCACAATCTGTATATCCAATCAAGTGGGATTCATTCCTCCTATAATATATTAGGTAGCAGTGGATAATTCATTGAAGATATCTCAATATATGTTTTGCTGTTATCCAATGATCATGCTTTGGCTCCACTTGGAATTGAATGAGAAAATTTACTGCAAAACATATTTTTGGTTGAGTATTCATCAAGTACATTAATGAGACAATCAATTGTCTATACTTGGTAGGATCCATTGGGCTATATTCATAACTCCTTAGTTTCTTCAAGTTTGTGATCATCGGGGTTGCCATTTATTTGCAATCCATCATGTCAAACTTCTTTAACATCTTGATCTCATACTTCCCTTGGCCTAGATATATCTCACTAGGTCATTGTCAAACTTCCAGTCCCAAATAGTAGTGCAACAACCCCAGATCCTTGATGTCATATTTTTCTTCTAGTTCCTCTTACATTATTCAATTCGACCTTCCACACCTATCAAGAGAAGATAATCCACATACAAAATAATTATTACCAGCTCTCCCTTCACAACCTTAATATAGAGGCTCAGATCAACATAACTATTTGTGAAGCCTAATCTTTGTGGGTATGCATCCATCGTAGCATACCATGCCCTTGGTGCTTGCTTGAGGCCATATAATTCCTTCTTTAATATGAAAACATATTCCTTTCTGTATTTAACTTCAAATCCCCAGGGTTGTTCAAGATAGACTTCCTCATCAACTATGCCATTCAAGAATGCAATATTGACATCCATTTGGTGGATGTTCCATCCCATCGATGTTTCCAAAGAGAATAATGAATGGATAGTTGTATACCTTGTTTTCAGAGAAAATGTCTATTCATAGTCGATGCCTTGTTGTTGAGAGAAGCCCCTAGCGACAAATATTGCCTTATATTTATCAATACTTCCATCTACTGCATGTTTTATGTTGTAGGTCCACCTGGAAATTACCAAAGATTTCTCTTAAGGCCTAGGTATGATCTCCCAAACACCATTATTCATTATACATTGATATTATTCATTCATGGTATCCTTCCACCCTTGGTGATTGAAAACTTCTTCAAAATTGGATGGATCAACTCCTATTAGTTTTGTCATGTAAGATGCATATCCAGAATATTATTTGGGTTTCTTTTCTTTCCCTGAATGTACCTTGAGATGCTCCATGACCTTTTGCATCTAGAAGTGTAGAATTCAACCATTTAGGTATTTTTCTAGATTCGGGGATAGCTACAGGTTGTATAGGTTCACTAGGACCTTCATCTTCATGATTTGATTCTTATTTTCCCATGGTAACTTATTCTTCAAATACGGGAATTTCTTCATCATCAAATTCTATAGGAAGATCCTTTGATTTCTTGAATGCAATACTTTCGTCAAATATTACATCTTGGATGAATTCTATTCAATGTCCTTCTTATATATATATATATATATATATATATATATATATATATCCTATAGGCCATAGAAGATTTGTTGTAGCCAAAAAATGTTCCCTTCATGCTTGATGGATCCAAATTACTTCTCTTGTCCTTAGGTATATGAATATAGATAGGACAACCAAAAATTTGGAGATGATCCATGGTTGGTTTCTTCCTAGTCAATACTTATTCAGGAGTTTTGTTATCTAGTGACTTGTGGGGACTTCTTTTTTGTATGTATTCAGTTGTCTTTGTAGCTTCACCCCACAAAAATTTTGGTAAATCTTGATCATGTAACATTTATTTTACACATTCTTCAATGGATTGATTCTTTCATTCTGCAGCTCCATTTTGTTTAGGATAATATGGGACTATCAATTCCCTCTTGATGCTAGATTCCTTACAGAAAGTGATGATTTCCTTAGATGTGCATATCCCTCTTTTACTGAATATCGATGACGAGGGATTATTTTCCATGATAACTGATCTCGATGGATGGTGGAAATGGGAGCCATTCATTTTAATCTAGGGATAAGAAAATCCCATTGTTGATGAAGTTGCAAAGGGATGTTTTAGCACTACCATCCTTTCCAATTTCCTTGCTCATCCAATATGCAAATATTCTTTAATTTTGCGTATCCTACTTGTTGCATCCATTCTACATTCCTCTTGTCCCCCATGAGGTCCGTCCAAGGAAAATTTATCCTCCCATATATTTATGTGCTCTCCATTCACAAATTTCCAACTTAGATGGTCTATGATGATGGGGGCTGCTTCCTGACATAGTTTCCATAGTTGTTGCTGCCACATGTTTGAGCTTCGTTTAGCCTTCCAAGTATTTCTAAAACCTTCACTTGTATTTCTCTTCCTTTTGGAGCTTGTGGATGGATTATAATGACCTTCGCTTTACCTTCTTTCATTCTTTTCTTTAATATCAAACATGTAGAAGAAAAACCTAGATCTAATGCAAAAACCCTATCCATCCTTCACATGTGTGAGAGAGAAATATCCCAAAACAAGTCTTATTCATCCTCTTCCTTCTTTGTTGCATTCTTCTTCTTCCTCCTCCACTTGGATGAGTGAGAGATGAATGTGCTTCAAGGAGGCTGATTTTCCTCCTTTATGTTAGCTCCCTGTAATCAGCAAGATTGGCAAAGTCCGACAGCAGGGAGAACATCGTTTCAACCACTTTGGGATTCTAGGATCTAGCCCTCCTGAATCCGGAGAGGGATCTCTCCAATAAGTGTAAAGATGGATTTATCTTTAATGTTTTGGGTAATGATATTAGGCTAGTTATGAAGACCGAGGGTTTTTGTTTGTTTTGGATGGTTTAGCATGATTATTATTTGAGTGGAAAGTCCTAAATGGAAAGAGTTTCAAAGGTGTGAAGTTGCAAGCAAATAGAACAAGCTTTGGCCAAAAATATGGATGAAATACTGGTTTTAGTCCATTGGGCTATGGAGTCATAATAGGATTTAATTGAAATAACCAGGTTCAAGAGTGGTCTATGGGGCAAGTCATCTATGTCTAAGGATCTCTTAAAATTTGATTTATGGAATGAAATGATACAACAAGAAGGGGAATTAAACAAATGAAGAACAAAGAGCAGCCCAAGATCTGGTAAGTACTTTGAAACTAGCCAGATTTTGACATACACTTAAGAAAGACATAAAAGTAACCTAGGATCTGGTAATTACTTTGAAACTAGCCAGCCTTTGATATAATTTCAAATAGAAACATTTAAACACAAAGGGAAACACAAATTATAATGAAGAATGGTCTAAGATTTGGTAAGTACTTCAAAACTAGCTAGCTTTCAACACACTCTTAGGGAAACTTTCAGATAGTCTTTGGGAATAAAACTAGGACTAGGGCTCACCATATCTTCCTTAGTTCATCTCTACTTAACATAAACTGAAAATAACATTCAAGAATAACAATTATTTAAGACAACAGGACGAGGGAACGCCAACATTCCTAACTGTTCAAACTGAATTAAATCATTCCTAAATAACACAATTTGGAAGAAAACATTTAGATAAAGCTTATCAGTCAGAGAAGGGTACTGATATACAGTAAATCCTAACTCTATGCTTGCTGTTCTTTATCAAAGAATATGAACGAAGTGGAAACAGAAATAAAGTTATGATTTACAATAAGAAAAACATCACCGTCGACATAGACTAGGATCCCATAAATTAGCTTGTATTGATGCTTCAAACCAGTTACAGCTTTAAGTCCAGTGTTTTAGGTTAAGAATCATCTTCACTTCTCAGCCTAACTATTCTATCACAAGCAGAGCTTTAAGAGCCTTTGAACACTATTTACAATTAGAAGTTTCGAGCACTAATATATTTCAAAGTTTTGCAACCAACATTTTCTCATCTTCTACAGAAGTATTTATAGAAGAAATGAGGAGGTGAGATCTGATAAAAGATCTCATGGGTTCAATTAATACAGATTAATGCTTCTCGGCCTTTGAGGGGCTTAATGGAGAAGAGTACAGATATTTTCACTGTATTAATTGATTTACATTAAAGATTAAGCTCGGTGGGAGCTTTTGTTGACTTTTAAGGCTCTGTGTCATGCTATAGTAACTCAACAGATATTTTTGCAATTATTTCTTCGGCTAAATTAACTCTTTGGTGGTTGTGAGGCAGATATCCTCTATTGGTCATTACTCGGCCTCTGTTTGAGTGCTTTGAAGCTACAGGTGGCACTGTGGTAGCTGAGAGGAATAAATTTGCCTCTATTGTGGCGGTGTATGCCTTTTTGTCTAATGATCTTTTGATTTTATTTAAGTGTGTTTTAATTTGGAGGATTAGGATTTTGATAATCAATCTTAGCCGTAATCCCCAAACCGTCTTCAATCCTCTGTTATTTTGTATTTAGTCTTCGACACTGATACTCTTTTGTTTTTATTTCATTCTCTGTGTCTTGTTGATGTGCAGGGCCGCACAGGGTGTTTGGTCTCAATCTAGTCTCCTAAACTGAGCTCATTTAATTGTCAACCAGGATTTGTAAACTGCTGAAGTGAAGTGTACCATATGTACCTAGGTGCTTGTTTCCTAATGCGTTGTGTGTAGTGTTTTGTAATGTTTTTGGTCTTTTGTGATGATTTATGATGTTTTTGGTCTTTTGGTGATGCTTTATGATGTTTTTGGTCTTTTGGTGATTTTTATGTTCACAATGAAAATGTGTGCGTACGCACAGGGCTCATATGGCATCAATGCCCATGAAGCATTGATGAAACGTGGATTCGAACCCTGTGGATGGCTTCCTTTTTATGAATCAAAGGTATGAGAATTTTCATCCCTGACCTTTGGATTTTCTTCAATATAATGAAAAAAACCATCAAATCTTGCAAAATACAGACAATATTATAAAATCCTGCATTTTTTGGGAAAAACTGCTTCAGAGGGTGTGGGGAGGAGCGTGGCCGTTGGATGGCAACATCCAATGATGGAGATCTGTTAGAGGAGGTCAAAAGGAGAGTGGAAGAAGAATTTAAATCAGATCTGTCGATCTAGTAAATATCAATGGTGGGGATCAGTTGTGAATACAAAAAGTGAATGAGTCACTTTATGGAAAATCGGAAGAAAAACAAAGGAAACAGGCAAAATTTCCTTTGGCAGAGGCAAAAATGCACAAAAATTGAAAGTGGGGTTCGGGATGATCGTGGGCCATCGGATAAGATCCGCCCAATGAGATCAATGGTGGAAATTTGTGTTGAAAACCTTTGGCGAGGGTGGAGGACGATAGTGTGAGGCCAGATTAAATTTGGGCCGTTGATCTGCAGAGATCAACGGTGGAAGGCGCACGCGATAAAACACAACAGAAATGGGGAAGGTGGTTTCGGGAGGTAAAACCACTATTTTTGCATGAGAAAAGGGCGGGGAGGCGGTTTTGCCTTTTTGAACGTGATATGCGTTCCCGCTCGACATGTGGCTTTTAAAAACCACCAATATCGCGCGGCCCTTGGGAAAATAACTTTTGCGCTAAAAGCTACGTGATATGAAATGTGGTCCGTTAGATCTAGGGTGTCAGATTTGACGGTGGAGAACGAGCACGATATGGAATAGATGCGTGGGCAGATAGCGGGGAGGGATGATTTATTATGGGCCGTCCGATCAGGGGATCGACGATGGAGATTAAATATGGGGTTTAAATGAAAAATATACAAAGGTGGAGGAGGAGTCAATGAGGACCGTTGATCTGTAGAGATCAACGGTCAGGATTGGTCGAAAAAACATTAGGAGTGGGGTTGCATACTTTTAAACAAAGTCGGGAAATGCGATTCGGACTGTCCGACCTAGACACGTGGACGATCCAGATGCAATCGGAGGTATTCGATCGACGGGGGGAAGAATTTGACAGGCGCCGATGCGATTTAGCGCTGGCCATCGATCTGAGGATCAGATCGACGGTGGAGAGTGAATTGGGGAATGTCAATTGGAGGGGAAACAAAAATGAGCCCGATAGAACTTGCAATGCGATGTTGCGCAGGCCGTTCAATCTTCTCAAGATCAACGATGGAGTTTATCTCAAGTATGGTACCGGCGGAAACCCTTTAAAACACATGGAAAACCCAAAATTTAATGAAATACAAAGGTTTTTGGTTGTCGGGCGGGTTATATATATGGTCTGGCGCCCGACTTCGGGGCCTTTGGTCTATATGGAATGCGATAGGCCCAGGGCTTATGTATATAAGGGCCAATCGCATCGGAAGATCAAGCTCGGTCTTTCAATCTACCCATTTGGAATTTGCGATGCGATTGGCGCTTCGGGACTTAAACTCTTGGTCCCAGGCGTAAGTCATATGAAGTGAAGCGGAGAGCGGGGTTTATGCAAATGGGGCTTAATCGCATCGAAACTTTTGATGCGGGGCTTTTCAATCTACCCATTTTACATTAAAAACATTGTTTGGGCGCGTTTAGACCAAACTTAGGAAAAAGTGGGTTTATGAACTTTACAAAGGAAAATATCAATCGGAAATGGAATATTAAAATGTTTTAGCGCCTGATTGCGGGCACAGGGGTTACATGGAGCGATAATATGATCGGGGGTTATGTACAAACGGCTTAATCGCATCGGAGGTCTTAACCATGAAAAATAAACTTGCGCGCTCTGTTTTCTCTGATGCGATAAGCACCGAAAGGGCTTAGTGCCTGGTTCTAGGGCATGGTCATATGTGGGGAAGTGGTTTAAGATTTTAGCCCAAGGGGGCTTAAACCTGTAATACAAAAAGTGTGTTTTTTATGAAATTTTCAGAGTTTTTTGATGGATTTGGGGGTTTCGACAAAGTTTAAAAAGGAGTTTGAAACTCTGTAATATGGATTTTATGAAGGGGGAAAGGAAAAAAGGGAAAATAGAAGAAGTTTATGAGGAAAAGAGGACACAAAATGAAGGTTAATTTTGAGGTGGAGGGAAGGGAAAAATGGTGTTTTGCAGCAGTCTTATCTTCATGGAAAACAAAATAATTTCTGAGTTGGAAAAGGAAACAGTAGTGAAGATTGAACCAAGGGCATGATGTCTTCATGAGTCTTCAAGAGATAACACTTTTTTGCAATAAAACTTGTTCCTTGAAGGCTCCAAAAATGTTTTAGCCACCATTTGATATGACAAATTTTATTGGTGGCTAACAGTGGCTCCACTTGGGGATGGTGCTTTCTTGAAGGCATCAAGAACTTCAGCCTTGCATTCTCTGGGAGGTTGATCAGTGCCTCATCCATTTGGCTGCCTTTCTTTAATTGGATGATCTTCTTTGTTCTAAAAAAATCTTAGCAGCCATGGAAAACAATGGAACTTCATCAATACAAGCTTTCTACCTACCCAATACTACTGATCTAACATTAATTATTTTTTAGAGTGCACTTGGATTAGCAAACTCTTTTCACAACATTTTATTCTTTTGAAAGCATAAAACTAATATAATTCTACTCCTTATTTCTCCATGGACTCAGAATAAACAGTTGAATCCATATTATTCTCTACGTAATCTACCAATCTGTAAGGATTAAACAGTCTAACATATTTTTATTCTCTAATTTCTACAACAGAAATTAAAAAGCATACAAGTCAGGATTGAACAGTCTAACTTGATGCTGATCTATGGCATAAAAAAACAAGCTGTACATAGATATTATTTTGCGGAAAATTAAATCAAAATGGAAGGCTTAAGATCTGAAAGTTCAAAGCACTTCCGTCATCTTTTTACAACTCTGTTTTGACTTTTGTTTGAGCTGTTCTTTCTTTGTTTTTCCGGTTCAGATTTTGAGCTGATTAGAACCAGTTTTTACCTCTGTTCTTGAATCAAGAAATAAACAGATTTGAGTCATCTCTCTTTGGAAACTTAGGTTCAGATTTTGAGCATGTTTGAACCTTTAATTTCTAGCCTAATCTACCTACTGATAAGCCAAGATTAAACAGTTTGGAAAATCGAATTCACTATCCTACCAACAGTAAATTTAAAACTAATTAGTCAAGATTAGGCTGTTCGACTAACTAGAAGTGTATTTTTCAGGAGTGGCATTTAAGCTTTCAGACTTTCAGATTTGTTTCTCTTTTTGTTGGTATGGGGCTGTACCTTTATTGTTTTTACAATTTGCCCTCTTTTCTTTCTTTCACTGTTTTTGTATTTTGTTTTTTCTAACTTTGAATGCAATGGTGGATGAAATATTTATAATGGAAAAAAGATAAAAAGGCTTTCAGAACATGACATGGATCAAGAGAAGTAATGTTTGAGCATCCTGCCATTGACAGGACCCCCAAACAATTCTGCTCCATTCAACTCTTGTAAGAAAAATGCATTATTACTAGTAGCTGAATGAATGAGATAAGGGCCAAACCATAAGTTGTCAAATTTTCCATGCTTGCCCTTGTCTTCTCTCCTTGAGTCCCACTTTAAAACTTTTTCCCCAACATTGAAATTGCTGGCCTTTGATGAGTTTAGTGGGTTTTTTCTCTAAATCATATTCAAGAATAACAAAAATCCACTTACCTCTCTTACCATCTGGGTCCTGTGTTAGAATGTCTTTCACAACTGAATTTGGGACAAAGGCAATGATGTGTGAATGCAAGATGTATACTCTGAAGTCTTTTAAAGATTTAACCAAAGCAAAAGCTTTCTTTTCCATAATGTTATACTTCAGAGGTGCATCCCTCAAAGCCTTGCTAAATAATGCAATAGGCTGTTCTTGTCCTTGTGGATTTTTCTGTAAAAGGACAACAACTATTGTATGTTCTGATGCAAATGAAAAAATATAAAAATATTTTGAAAAATCAGGACTTATTAGAACCGGTGTTTTGGTTAACGCTTTCTTCACCAGCTCAAAGGACTTCTTTGCTTCCAAGGTCCATTTTATCCCTTGCTCCTTCTTCAACATATTTTTAATATTTCTAAGGAGCTCAGCCAAGTTGGGGATGAACCTTCTTAAAATGTTAATCTTTCCAATGAAAGATTGCAACTCCTTGATGCTTCGAGGATGAGAGATTTGCAATATGGCCTCAATCCTCCTGGGATCTATCCTAATACCCTCTTCTAAAATAATGTGCCCAAGAAGTTTACCTTCTTGGAGACCGAAAAGTGTTTTCTTAGGGTTTAAAGATATCCCAAACTTTCTGCATCTCTCGAAGACTGTTCTTAAATGTTCTAAGTGCTCTTCATCTGTCTTTGAAAAAACAGTAATATCATCAAGGTATATAATAATGAAGTAGCCCAGTTCTTCCGAGAATGCTATGTCCATGGCTCTTTGGAATGTTACACCAACATTCATTAGACCAAAGAGAATTTTCACATACATGAAAGTGCCCCATGGTGTAGTGAAATCTATCTTTAATTGATCATCAGGGTGAACTAAGATCTGATTGTACCCTGAATGGCCATCAAGCAAAGAAATTCTTTTAGACCCCACCACTCTTTGAAGAATATGATCCATCTTAGGTAAAGGGTAGTTGTCTTTCAATGAAGCTTTGTTTAAGTCTCTGAAGTCTATACAAAGCCTGATCTCTCTTGTTTTCTTCCTAACAGACACCAGATTAGACACCCACTCAGAATATCTAATAGGGACAATAATACCATCTTCATACATTTTCTTGATTTCCTTCTCAACCAAAGGCAACTGAACAGGGTTAAGTCTGCGCAGCTTCTGTTTGAATGGTTTTTGGTTTTATTTGAGAGGGATTTTGTGTTGTATTATTTCGGTGTCATAGGATTTAAGATCTTCGTAACTCCATGCAAAAACATCAGAAAATTCTTTAAACAACTCTATGTATTTGAGTTTAATATGAGTTGGTAAAGTCTTAGACAGTTTAATCATCATTGGTTTAAGTTCACTGCCTATATTTCACTCTTCCACTTCTGTCTCTATAGGCTCCAGTTTTGGCTTCTTGGCCACATCGTTAAAATCAAACAACTCTTCTAAAGGGGCCATACCCTTAGGAAAACTCTGATCTTTGGACTGCAGGGTTTCTAACTCCTCTGTTTCTAACTTTGCAGTCAATTTTGTTTTGTTTTCAAGTTTGTTAGACAGTAGATTAATATTAACAAGTTTAGGAGACGGTTCTTCTTCACCAAGAAAATTTTCTTCACTATTGCAGTCTGTTTCATAATCTGAATCCGAACTGTGAAGTTCAAATTCATTTATGAAATGCATGAAGTCTTCTATTTGTTTGTCTCCGTCAAACACCTGCCAGTATTTTTCGTTATCAGGAACGGCTGGTCTGAATTTTATTTGAGTTGTGCAATCTTTGGTTTCATATGGCGTTAAGCATGTTCTAGCTGCAAAGGCTAAGCTGTGGGCCGCGATATTTATTTTTGTTGGGACAAAAATTACCTGGTACTCCTCAAATTTTTTTAAAAGATCCACGACATCATTTCAATAGGCCGTAAGTCTTGGGTGGTTTGCGTTGTATTCCCCATTGACTTGCCTAATGATTAATTCAAAATCCCCATATGCGCTGATTCTTTTGGCTCCTAACTTTTTCAACAAACGTAAGCCTAAAAGCAGGGATTCATATTCCGCTATGTTATTCGAGCACTGGAAGTTTAATCTACAGGAAATGCTTTCTGTGTGATTGTTCTTAGTGTTGCATATCCAGACACCTGCACCAGCATTAGTTCTAGTGCATGACCCATCAAAGTTCATACTCCACAGAGGACTAGTTTCAGGTTTATCTTGGGTACTGTCCTCTTCAACTAAAGTGCTTTCGGGTTGTTGTGGAATATCAGCACTTAGTTGTATTCGTTTCAACTCCTAAGGTTGTTCGCTATGTTGAGGGTTGTTTTCTTGACTATCAAGGTTTAATAGTAAAGGACACTTGACTTGTAGCTCAAGACCTGTGTTTAGTTTGGTAAAGTTTTCAAATGCAGCAAACTGTTTTGACACTTCTGCGTTGTGTTCTTCTTCCTCTCTATCGGCGAATAATTCTGTTAAAGTGATTTGTTCACCAAAAGTGTCATCGTTAAACAAGATAAAAGAATCAAGGCCTGTATTTACAGAGTACAGAGGAGAGTTTTGTGGTCTGTCTTGGCTTGTAACTATGTATTTCATATGGGACTCCCTATAAAGTCTTCTTGTCTGATTGAAAACAGGGATGGTCGCATAGGTCATGTCCATTTGCATTGTTCCTTGAAACTTAGCCCCCCAAGATCTTGATAATAGCATTCCATACTTTGGGGGCACATCAGCCACAAAAATATCCATAACCAAACATTTGGCTGGAATCTGTGCTAAGTTAACGCAGAGATATTTGATTAATCCTAAACATTTTACTCTACTTGAGTCAAAGGAGTAAAGGTCTTTATAAGGTCTGGTGATTTCTAGACCAAGGCTCTCCATTATAGTTTTTGGCATTAAATTATGAGAAGCCCCAGAATCATGCATAGCGTTGTGAAAAATCTTGTCATGAAAGTTTAAACTCACGTGAAAGGGAGGAACAGGTCCCTCTTGATACTTACCTTCAATACTTGGACCAGAAATAAGCTCTGGTTGGTCATCGTTAAGATTGACTATGTCATTATTCTCTTAAATGTTTAAAGCCTTCAAAATTTGGGTCTTATATATATTCTGGGTAGCTAACTCAGTCAAGGGAACAAAGATTTTAATTTTGGAAATTTCCTGCTCTAGGCTGAAAGGAATTTGATTCTGTAAGGTACTTGCCTCAGCCTTGTTAACTGCCACTCTATCAGCAGCATCAACTTGCTGATTTTTTCTATTTACATTTGACAAAATGGTTTTAACAGGAGTACTAGCTGAAGTGTTAGTACTGCTAAGGTCTGCACTTTGTTTTGTAACGTTGTGAGTGCCTTTCTCTTTACCTTTATAAGAATTCACAACCATTGTTTTGTCCTTCTGTTTGACAACTTTAGGCTTGTTTACAGTGCTGTTTTGTGAAGATTTGTTAGAGGTTTTGGTGTTGGGAGTTTGTTGACTGGTTTTACTTCTAAGGCCATATTCTCTTTGAGACTCTATGATAGCATTTTCCATGTCCTGATAATAATTTTCATCATCATCTCTTTTGTCATCATAAGGTGTGTACATACCTTGTTTTCTATCATAATGAATCTCAAAGTCATCATTATCTACTCCCAACATGTTGATATCATCTTCCTCCGTTGGTTCATCTGTTTCCTCAACCTCACTCACATAGTTTTGATGAAAGGGAGGAGTGATCTGTTGATCATCTTCCCTAGGTCTGTTTGGAGGTTGGTTCCTTCTAAAATTCTGATTCTGGTTCTGGTTTCTGTTTTGAGGAGCAGTTTGGTTTTGACTTGCTTGTGCTCTCTCAAGGATGCTCATTTTCTTCATCATGTCCTCCATCATTTTTTCCATCTTTGAGCTGGAAGTAGAAGGGGTAGATTCCTCTATGAAGGATACTCTCTTCTCATTCTTCATTCTCGCTCTCTTCTCCATTAAGTTAACTTCCACAACAAGAGCTCCTTTTTTCATATCTTCAAGAGTTGCAGGATCTCTTTCTCTCAGCTGATAAGCCATCTCAGGGTCAAACCCTTCAAGAAAATTGTTTAGAGCTGAGCCTTGTGGAGGTTTTAGATCTAGGGAAAGAGCATTATACACACTGTTAAATCTAGTGCAGTAAGATTGAATACTTTCCCCCGTGTTTCTATGGAGGTTCTTGTAATCAGAAAGGACTTGTAGAGGATTCTTCTTCACTTCCCATTTTGTTTAAGAATGTCTGATGGAAGGCTTGTAGATCATTGATACTATGGGGGGTTAAGATTTTAAACCATTTTCTTACTTCTCCCCCCAGACTCTAAGAAAATAATCTAAGCTTGACAGAATCCTCATCAATTTCATTTCTGTCAAAGTAGTCATTCATCTTATCCACATGTTGTGATGCAGTAATAGCATTACTAGCATCATATAATGGAATTTTGGACTGATAGTCCTATGGAAGATTGAATAATGTTACAGGAAGGACTAAGGGAGCATACCATGCTGCTATGATATGTGGTGGAGGTGGATTTACAAGAGGTGGGTTAAAAAAAGTTAAAGTGGGCTGAAGTGGAGTAGTTTGGACAGTGGATGTAGGATGAACAGATGTGGATGAACCAGGAACAGATTGCTGAGCAGATCTTGGATGAGAGACACCTAAATTGGAAATGAAATGTGAATCAGGTGGTGTTGTTTCTCTACTACCATGATGTTCACTTGTTTCTGGAGATGAAAGTGAAGACTCAGAATCTAGCTGGTCTAAATCACCAAGAGACCTAGTTATAAATGGATTTATTAGATCTGCTTGTGATTGTTGTAGAGCTGCAAGATTTTCAGGAACTGAATTAGCTCTCAAGGGTGATCTGAAAACAGTTGAAAAATTTATCTTAAGAGACTTCCTAAGGATACTTTCTGGATTATCAACTATCTCAGGTGGGTCAGGGTCAGGATAGGCTCTAGTATGAATCTTTCTAGGAGTCACTATGCTGTGTTTGTTAGACCCAACTAAACAAGAAAAGTTCAACCAGATATGACAGTCTTTGAGAGGTTAACTAATCTGTTTTACACAAATTTTAATCCTATAGTCCTCTAACTGAGTTTGAATGATATTACAATGATAAGAGTTCTTCCCAGTGGAGTCTTAAGGTCTGTTGAGGATTGTGGAGTCGCCAAGTGGAATTTTTTAGATCTTTTGGAGGTAAAAGGTTTTATGGTCCACTTCCATGTTTATTGAATTCCAATTTGAAATATTTTTGGGTTTTTTGAGTTATTTTTCAGTTGTGTGGTTTCTAAGAGTGTCCTAAATCTGTTTCAAAACTTAGCTACAGTTGTGAGACAAAGACAATCTACTCTTATGGCTAAGCTCGCTGATTTTTCAAGGTTAGATAAAATCTTATGAGAATCCTAGGGTTTTCCTAGTTTGTCACTGATTCAAACAAGTTTTACCATGATTACCGTTTGCTTGGTAGTGCTTGAAAGGTTGCTTTTTACTCACAAGGTTTTATGAAGTGTTTTAAGGGAACTTGAGATGAAAATTCGACTCATTCCCCAGCGGAGTCGCCAGAAATGTTAGCTGCTAGTGGCTCAGCTGGTTAATATACCAATTGTGCTTGAATTAGGGGTTTTAGTTTATCCAATGATTATCTTAAAATGAAAACAACTCAGAACCTCCCCAGTGGAGTCGCTAGAAATGTTAGTTCTGGTGGCTCAACTGGTTAACATACCAATTGTGCTTGATACAGGGGTTTCTGTTTATCCAATGATTATCTCAAAATGAAAACAACTTAGATTCCCCAGTGGAGTCACCATAAATGTTAGCTCCATGTAATCAACAAGATTGGCAAAGTCCGACAGCAGGGAGAACACCGTTTCAACCACTTTGGGATTCTAGGATCTAGCCCTCCTGAATTCGGAGAGGGATCTCTCCAATAAGTGTAAAGATGGATTTATCTTTAATGTTTTGCGTAATGATATTAGGCTATTTATGAATACCGAGGGTTTTTGTTTGTTTTGGATGGTTGAGAATGATTATTATTTGAGTGGAAAGTCCTAAATGGAAAGAGTTTCAAAGGTGTGAAGTTGCAAGCAAATAGAACAAGCTTTGGCCAAAAAGATGGATGAAATGCTAGTTTTAGTCCGTTGGGCTATGGAGTCATAATAGGATTTAATTGAAACAACTAGGTTCAAGAGTGGTCTATGGGGCAAGTCATCTATGTCTAAGGATCTCTTAAAAGATGATTTATGGAATGAAATGATATAACAAGAAGGGGAATTAAACAAATGAAGAACAAAGAGCAGTCCAAGATCTGGTAAGTACTTTGAAACTAGCCAGCTTTTGACATACACTTAAGAAAGACATAAAAGTAACCTAGGATTTGGTAAGTATTTCGAAACTAGCCAACCTTTGATATAATTTCAAATAGAAAACATTTAAACACAAAGGGAACACAAATGATAATGAAGAATGGTCTAAGATCTGGTAAGTACTTCGAAACTAGCCAGCTTTCAACACACTCTTAGGGAAACTTTCAGATAGTCTTTGGGGATAAAACTAGGACCAAGGCTCACCATATCTTCCTTAGTTCATCTCTACTTAACATAAACTAAAAATAACATTCAAGAATAACAATTATTTAAGATAGCAGGACGAGGGAACACCAACATTCCTAACTGTTCAAACTGAATTAAATCATTCCTAAACAACACAATTTGGAAGAAAACATTTAGATAAAGCTTATCAGTCAGAGAAGGGTACTGATATAAAGTAAATCCTAACTCTATGCTTGCTTTTCTTTACCAGAGAATATGAACGAAGTGGAAACAAAAATAAAATAACGATTTACTATAAGAAAAACATCACCGTCGACATAGACTAGGATCCCATAGATCAACTTGTATTGATGCTTCAAACCAGTTACAACTTTAAGTCCAGTGTTTCAGGTTAACAATCATCTTCACTTCTCAGCCTAACTATTCTATCACAAGCAGAGCTTTAAGAGCCTTTGAACACTATTTACAATCAGAAGTTTCGAGCACTAATATATTTCAAAGTTCTACAACCAACATTTTCTCATGTTCTACAGAAGTATTTATAGAAGAAATGAGGAGGTGAGATCTGATAAAATATCTCATGGGTTCAATTAATAAAGATTAATGCTTCTTAGCCTTTGAGGGGCTTAATGGAGAAGAGTACAGATATTTTCACTGTATTAATTGATTTACATTAAAGATTAAGCTCGGTGGGAGCTTTTGTTGACTTTTAAGGCTCTATGTCATGCTATAGTAACTCAGCAGATATTTTTGCAATTAGTTCTTCGGATGAATTAAATCTTTGGTGGTTGTGAGGCAGATATCCTCTATTGGTCATTACTCGACCTCTGTTTGAGTGCTTTGAAGCTACAGGTGGCACTGTGGTAGCTGAGAGGAATAAATTTGCCTCTGTTGTGGTGGTGTATGCCTTTTTGTCTAATGATATTTTGATTTTATTTAAGTGTGTTTTAATTTGGAGGATTAGGATTTTGATAATCAATCTTAGCCGTAATCCCCAAACCGTCTTCAATCCTCTGTTATGTTGTATTTAGTCTTCGACACTGATACTCTTTTGTTTTTATTTCATTCTCTGTGTCTTGTTGATGTGCAGGGCTGCACAGGGCTCATATGGCATCAATGCCCATGAAGCATTGATGAAACGTGGATTCGAACCCTGTGGATGGATTCCTTTTTATGAATCAAAGGCATGGGAATCGTCATCCCCGACCTTTGGATTTTCTTCAATATAATGAAAAAGACCATCAAATCCTGCAAAATACAGACAATATTATAAAATCCTGCATTTTTTGGGAAAAATGGCTTTAGAGGGCGTGGGGAGGAGCGTAGCTGTTGGATGGCAACATCCAACAGTGGAGACATGTTAGAGGAGGTCAAAAGGAGAGTGGGGGAAGAATTTAAATCAGATCCGTCGATCTAGAAAAGATCAACGGTGGGGATCAGTTGTGAATACACAAAGTGAATGAGTCACTTTATGGAAAATCAGAAGAAAAACAAAGGAAATAGGTGAAATTTCCTTTAGCGGAGGTAAAAATGAAAAAAAATTGAAAGTGGGGTTCGGGATGATCATGGGCCGTCGGATGAGATTTGCCCAACGAGATCAACGGTGGATATTTGCATTGAAAAACTTTGGCGAGGGTGGAGGGCGATAGTGTGAGGCCAGATTAAATCTGGGCCGTTGATCTGCAGAGATCAATGGTGGAAGGCACACACGATAAAACACAATAGAAATGGGGAAGGTGGTTTCGGGAGGTAAAACCACTGTTTTCACATGAGAAAAGGGCGAGGAGGCGGTTTTGCCTTTTTGAACGCGATATGCATTCCCGCTCGACACGTGGCTTTTCAAAACCACCAATATTGCACGGCCCTTGGGAAAATAACCTTCGCGCTAAAAGCTATGCGATATGAAATGTGGGTTGTTAGATCTGGGGCCTCAGATCTGACGGCGGAGAATGAGCGCGATATGGAATAGATGCGTGGGCAGATAGCGGGGAGGGAACATTTATTATGGGCTGTCTGATCAGGGGATCGACGGTGGAGATTAAATCTGGGGTTTAAATGAAAAATATACAAAGGTAGATGAGGAGTCAATGAGGACCGTTGATCTGCAGAGATCAATGGTCGGGATTGGTCGAAAAAACATTAGGAGCGGGGCTGCATGTTTTTAAACATAGTAAAATCGATCTTGGACCATCGGCCTTGACACGTGGGCCGGTCAGTCAAATGGGTATTAAATCGAGGCGGAAATGGAAGAATTTGACAAGTGCCGATGCGATTTAGCGCTAGCCGTAAGATCGACGGTGGAGAGTGAATCGGGGAATGTCAATCGGAGGGGAAACAAAAATGAGCCCGATAGAACTTGCGATGCGATGTTGCGCAGGCCGTTCAATCTGCTCAAAATCAACGGCGGAGATTATCTCAAGTATGGTACTGGCAAAAACCCTTTAAAACACATGGAAAACCCAAAATTTAATTAAATACAAAGGTTTTTGGCTATCGGGCGGGTTATATATATGGTCTGGCGCCTGACTGCGAGGCCTTTGGTCTATATGGAATGTGATAGGCCCAAGGCTTATGTATATAAGGGCCAATCGCATCGGAAGATCGGGCTCGGTCTTTCAATCTACCCATTTGGAATTTTGCGATGTGATTGGCGCTTCGGGACTTAAAATCTTGGTCCCGGGCGTGAGTCATATGAAGTGAAGCGGAGAGCGGGGTTTATGCAAATGGGGCTTAATCGCATCGGAACTTTTGATGAAAGGCTTTTCAATCTACCCATTTTACATTAAAAACATTGTTTGGGCACGTTTTGACTAAATTTAGGAAAAAGTGGGTTTATGAAATTTTCAAAGGAAAATATCAATCGGGAATGGAATATTACAATGTTTTAGTGCCCGATTGTGGGCACAGGGGTTATATGGAGCGATAATATGATCGAGGGTTATGTAAAAAGGGCTTAATCGCATCGGAGGTCTTAACCATGAAAAATAAACTTGTGCACTCTGTTTTCTCCGATGCGATAAGCGCCGAAAGCGCTTAGCGCCTGGTTCTAGGGCATGGGCATATGTGGGGAAGTGGTTTAGGATTTTAGCCCAAGGGGGCTTAAACCTGTAATACAAAAAGTGTGTTTTTTATGGAATTTTCAGAGTTTTTTGATGGATTTGGGGGTTTTGACAGAGTTTAAAAAGGAGTTTTAAACTCTGTAATATGGATTTTATGAAGGGGGAAAAGGAAAAAATGGAAAATAGAGGAAGTTTATGAGGAAAAGAGGAGGAAAAATGAAGGTTAATTTTGAGGTGGAGGGAAGGGAAAAATGGTGTTTTGCAGCAGTCTTATCTTGATGGAAAATAAAATAATTTCTGAGTTGGAAAAGGAAACAACAGTGAAGATTGAACCAAGGGCATGATGTCTTCATAAGTCTTCAAGAGATAACAATTTTTTGCAATAAAACTTGTTCCTCGAAGGCTCCAAAAATGCTTTAGCCACGATTTGATATGAAATTTTTTATTGGTGGCTAACACTTTATATAGGCTTATCAAGTGTGGACACAACTCCTCAAATTAGGCTAACTTTTTATCTGCAAGGACGACTTGGTCTTGAAGGTTATTTTGACACTTTTAAGGACAAAAATAATTTTCTTTAAAAGTTACAATGTGCTCGATGGGGTATTGAACTTATGATAATGGTTCTTTTGAATTATTGGCCTACGAAAAACCATAGAAGCACTTAATGGGTGCTTGAATAAAATATAATACCCTGAGCATGAAACCCATGCTTCAAAAATATTAATAATAATTTTCTTTCATTTTAAAACATGCAAGAATCAAAAGTACATTTCATATTTATGAATACTAAACCTAGTTACACATTTTTCAACACTCCCTCTTAACTTGGTAGGTATTCATAAATGATACATTGAAATTATCAATCTGAAGAGATCTCATAAGAAGAGTCAGACTTTCAACCCATATGTTTAGCATCATATCAACCAAAATTGTCATATAGCAAGGCCTTGACTAAAAACTCAATCTCTCCACAAGATCAGAGCACAATGTTGGTGAGACCAACGATTTATAGACAACATCATCATTGTATCTCAAGATACATACCCCACTCAGGTGTTCAAAGAGTATGACCTTCCTTGGAATATTCTTATCTTGGATAGCTAGTCCTTACCGAATATTAGTCCATGACTACTCTTACCTTGGATGCCTTACCTCATCCTCAAATAGTATTAGATGCTAGATGCTTACCCAATCCTCCCTTTTGTATTCCCAATTGAAGACAAGAATGATGTGCCCATATCTCCCTCTCAACTAGGGAGGATATATCAACCAAACCAAGCGTGTCTCTCAAATACACAAGCTTCTCAATAGGAAGATATTTTTTCAATATGCCAGCTACATGCTCATTGGTGGAAATATATTGTAGTTGCAACACCATCTTGTACTAGCTTCCGAATGTAGCGATACTTGTTGTTGATATGCTTTGTATTTCCATGAAACATTGGGTCTTCAAAAAATCATATACAACTGGTGTTATCACAATGTATCACTGTAGGGTCCATTGGTCCTTCAACTAGGTCAGATATTATATTCCTCAACTAGACTGCTTCTTTTCTTACTTTAGAGGTTTCCATATACTCAAACCTCAACACTACTCAAATAAAATGTATCTTGCTTTCTGCTCATCCATGAGATCACAGAGGTTCCAAAACTAAAACATCCTTTTGTAGTGCTCCTTCCATATTTCTCACTGCCTCCCCAGTCAGAATATATATATCCAATCAAGTGGGAATCATTCCTCCTATAATATTTTAGGTAGTAGTGGATAATTCCTTGAAGATATCTCAATATATGTTTTACTGTTATCCAGTGATCATGCTTTGGCTCCACTTGGAATTGACTGAGAAAATTTACTGCAAAACATATTTTTGGTTGAGTATTCATCAAGTACATTAATGAGACAATCAATTGTCTATACTTGGTAGGATCCACTAGGCTAGATTCAGAACTCATTATTTTCTTCAAGTTTGTGATCATCTGGGTTGCCATTGATTTGAAATCCATCATGTCAAACTTCTTTAACATCTTGATCTCATACTTTCCTTGGCCTAGATATATCTCACCAGATCCTTTTCAAACTTCCAGTCCCAAATAGTAGTGCAAAAACCCTAGATCCTTCATGTCATATTTTTCTTCTAGTTCCTCTTACATTCTTCAATTTGACCTTCCACACCTATCAAGAGAAGATAATCCACATACAGAATAATATTACCAGCTCTCCCTTCACAACCTTAATATAGAGGCTCAGATCAACATAACTATTTGTGAAGCCTAATCTCTATAGGTATGCATCCATCTTAGCATACTATGCCCTTGGTGCTTGCTTGAGGCCATATAATTCCTTGTCTAATCTGAAAACATATGTATTTCTGTATTTAACTTCAAATCCCAAGGGTTGTTCAAGATAGACTTCCTCATCAACTATGCCATTCAGGAATGCAATATTGACATCCATTTGGTGGATGTTCCATCCCATCGATGTTTACAAAGAGAATAATGAATGGATAGTTGTATACCTTGTTTTCAGAGAAAATGTCTCTTCATAGTCGATGCCTTCTTTTTGAGAGAAGCCCCTAGCAAAAAATATTGCCTTATATTTATCAATACTTCCATCTACTGCATGTTTGATGTTGTAGATACACCTGGAAGTTACCACAAATTTCTATTCAGGCCTAGGTATGATCTCCCAAACACCATTCTTCATTATACATTGATATTATTCATACATGGTATCCTTCCACCCTTGGTGATTGAAAACTTCTTCAAAATTGGATGGATCTTCTTCTATTAGTTTTTTCATGTAGGCTGCATATCCAGAATATCATTTGGGCTTTTTTTCTTTCCCTGAATTTACCTTGAGATGCTCCATGACCTTTTTCATCTAGAAGTGTAGAATTCAACCATTTAGGTCTTTTTCTAGATTCGGGGATAGCTACAGGTTGTATAGGTTCACTGGGACCTTCATCTTCATGATTTGATTCTTATTTTCCCTAGTAACTTATTCTTCTAATACAAGAATTTCTTCATCATTAAAGTATATAGGAAGATCCTTTTGATTTCTTGAATGCAATACTTTCATCAAATATCACATCTTGGCTGAATTCTATTCGATGTCATTCTTATATATATATATCCTATAGGCCATAGAAGAGTTGTTGTAGCCAACAGATGTTCCCTTCATGCTTGATGGATCCAACTTATTTCTCTTGTCCTTAGGTATATGAATATAGATAGGAAAACCAAAAATTTGGAGATGATCCATGGTTGGTTTCTTCCTAGTCAATACTTATTCAGGAGTTCTGTTATCTAGTGACCTGTGGGGACTTCTTTTTTGTATGTATTCAGTTGTCTTTGTAGCTTCACCCCACAAAAATTTTGATAAATCTTGATCATGTAACATTTCTTTGACACATTCTTCAATGGATCGATTCTTTCATTCTGCAACTCCATTTTTTTTAGGATAATATGGGACTATCAACTCCCTCTTGATCCTAGACTCCTTACAGAAAGTGATGATTTCTGTAAGGTTCTCTACTTCAGCTTTAAGTTCCTGAAATTTGGTAAATGCGTCATCCTTGGATTTTATTAAGTAAACCCAAGTTTTACTTGAATGGTAATCTATAAATGTGACATTGTATACATGACCTCCAAGATATTTAGGAGTCATAGGACCACATACATAAGAATGAATAAGATCCAATATTTCTTTTGACCGTGAAGAACTTCTTCCAAATGGTCTCTTAGTGTTATTACCCAATGCACATCCCTTGCATACTCCTCCACGATCTTCCTTCAGTTTGGGGATTCCATCTACTATTGAATTTAGGGTTGGAAGGATTTTGAAATGGAGATGACCGAATATTCTATGCCAAAGTTCACATGGTATGATTTCAATGTGAACTAGAGCTTGAGTAAGGGGAGATAACAACCTATAAAGTCTTCCTTCATGAATTCCAATCACTCTAGCATTTTATGTACTTGTGTTTTTACCCCATACTATAAATTTTCCATCAATGAGGGCCACTCTATCACCTTTATCTTCTAGACTTGAAATGAAAAGTAAGTTATTATGAAAACCTGGAACAAATAAGATGTTGTTGATATGAATATTGCCTCCATTCTCCAACTCTATCGAGGTTGATCCAATTCCTCTCACGGGATAGCTATTATTATCACCAAGTTCTATGGAGTAAGAAGAATTTCTTTTTGACATTTTTTTTAGTTTCTTGTGATGACTAGTCATGTGTCCTGATGCTCCACTATCGATCACCCAAATACTCTCATCTTGAAATACGTCAGTGGGTGTTGAGAAGATTCCTTCGTACTTTGTCTTGGTTACTTACTTCTTTGGATAAACTAGGAGTTTCCATACTTCTTTGATACATTTCTTGAGATGATTTTCCACCTTTGAACACTTCTTGATAAACTTATTTAATGTAGTAGAGATATTCATAATGCCCTCAACCAACCTTAGCTCTGATACATGTTGAGAAATCTATAGGGAAGTGATTAGACTGATTTCTCTTTTATTATAACTACAAGTGATGTATTTTTACTTTTTTCTTACTTATTAGTTTCTTCAATTATTATTATGTTTGTATATCATAAAAAAGATACCAAAAAAAAATAAGAACAAGAACACAAAATATAGGCTGCAAGCCAGGGCCAAAACCTCTCTACTTCAGAGGAAAACCCGTAAATATCTTCTCTTCATTATAGATCCTTCAATTGATGAATTTCAAGACCTTTAGACCAAGTCCAACCTTTCCAGATGATGTGATTTCCTTGTCCAAGTCAAACCTTGTCAAATATCTTCCAGTAGCACAATTTTGACCCCTAGCTATAAGATTTCGACCTCCATTGCAAACCTGGAATTTTCGGCCCTCTTGTAGTTATTGATGCCACACATGTGAGCTTCGCTTAGACTTCCAATGCTTGCTCAAACCTTCAGTTGGATTTCTCTTCCTTCTAGAGCGTGTGGATGGCTTATAATGACCTTTTCTTTACCTTCTTTCCTTCTTTTCTTCAAGATCGAACTTGTATAAGAAAACCCTAGATTTGCTACAGAAAACCTAGCCTTCCTTCACACATGTGAGAGATAGATAGCCCAAAAAAAGTCTTCTTCATCATCTTCCTTCTTCGATTCCTTCTTCTTCTTCTTCCTTTGCTTGGATGAGTGAGATAATAATGTGCTTCAAGGAGGTCGAGTTTCCTCCTTTATATAGGCTTCTCAAGGGTGTACGTGGCTCCTCAAATTAGGTCAACTTTTCAGTTACTAGGCCGACTTGGTCTTGAAGGGTATTTTGACACTTTTAAGGGAAAAAATAATTTTCTTTATAAGTTACAATGTGCCTGATGGGGTCATCAAGTTATGAAATTGACTCTTTTGAATTCTTGACCTAGGACAAACCCTAGAAGCACTCAATGGGTGATTGAACTATTAAATAAAATACCATGAGCACCGATGCTTCAAAAATAGCAATAAAAATTTTCTTTTATTTTAAAACATACAAGAATAAAAAATACATTTCATATTTATGAAGAATGAACCTAGTTACACATTTTTCAACACCTCCCTCTCTTTCTCTTTGTTAAGAAGAATTTTCCTTTTCCTATCTTCTAGAATTTCAGTAGCCTCTTTTTTCTTCTAAAAAGGAACTTGGAATTGGATTAGTATTTTCCATAAGATCCCATAGGTTTGAATCCACTTCTAAAAATATTTTGTTGTCTAAATCCTTTTTTGTTTACCCGAGAGGAGATGGGTTATTTAGAATGCTTTAGGTTTTTTTAAATTGAATGGGAGGGGATTCTATCAACTTCGGTTTGAAAGGGCACTGTAAATTTTTATATATATTCTTAATGTTGGAGAGGTAAATCCCCTCTGCAGACAGAGGCGATCCCTACTAGCCCAGATCGGGTCTAGCAACAATCAGACACGCAGTGACGTAGGTCTCTAGTTACAAAAACGATAAAACAAAACGAGTTGCCTACCTGAGGTCCTATGCAATGGTCGTCGAAGAAAGGATGACGCTTCGTGTCCTCTGCTTTGGTAGATCAAGATCCTTCCACTTAACACGTCCGAACACCTGCACACATGCGAAGAAACACAATGAAACACAACATAGAATCTAAACCTTGTAACTATACATCAGTTAGAGAGGATGTAATTCATTGCATCAAAGACAAAGACACATGAATGAAACCATAATCAAAGTCACTTATCATGAATAATAACAAAGGAAAGATACAACCCAAATCTTTGACGCTGGATCTTCCTTCGACGGGGTCGACAACGGAGCACGTCTCAATGAAGCTTTTTGGGAATGGGACAAGGCTCTCTCTCTTTGGCTTGGCTCTCAAAGGCTATCTGGCAATAGTCTCCTTGCTATGAGTTCAGCTCTTCTCTAGTGCTATCAGGACTACTAGCTTGCTAAGGGAAAAAGGCAAGCTTATATAGATGGTGGAAGGGGAGTTGGGATCCCTACAATTGTGGGATTAGCCCTATCCTCAAGGAAGCTTCCATGATAGGTGGAAAACCACCTCCCATACATGGAGATCCGGAGCCAAACCTCCCAACTCATTTTGGAGACTTGTTCAGGAGTTTGTTGAAATCAAACTTCCGCCATTTATTTTTAAGAAACAATCTTTATTAAGCTTGGCGCGAGAAATACACTAGGACAGAGCGCCAATTGGTGCGCCCTCTTTGGTGGATTTTCCCCATTTGCGTGAGGGCTGAAATGGCTAGTCGTGCCAAGGCCAAAAGATCAATTTTTAGGGTTTTTCAAAGGAAAATTTCTTCAGAGGAATGATTGTCCTTGTCAAGGGGGATGCCATGAAAGTGGTTTCAGGTTATGTCATTGCTCACAGGTCATGAAATAGGCCTTCCAATGTGCGGGACGGGGGATTGCAGGGACGGTGACAAATTACTGTGTAACAGATGCCCCCTAAAGCATGAGGCCCGAGAGAGAGAGAGAGGGGTAAAACGATTTATGAGAACGTGCCCAACTGAAAACACTGCCGTCAGAAACATGCGTAGCCAAATACAACTGATATCTCAAATACATGATATGTGGTATGGGCGTAGCCATACATGATAGAATATACAATAATCAGGATCCAAGGTATGGACGCAACCATCCAGAAAGGATCAATAAGCAGACTCAGGTATGGTCACAACCATCTAATCAATGAGTCATGTAATGAATATGATAATCCACAAAATCTGCAGCCTGGACTCCATCAGACAAAGCCCAAGGTCTTGCACTCCATCTTGACCTGCACATAGTACAAGTCCTAGCATGTGAATATGTGAGCTGAAGTTGAATATGCAAGAACATCGTCTGATTACCAGCCAATGATGAAAGCCATTAACAGACGTGAGAGGAACCACCAATAATGACGATGGCCCTCAAGGTACTATAGGTACAATTCATGGAATGTGAATAGTGAGCTGGCGTTGAACACTTGCAGAATCATTCGATCGAAGGCCAATGATGAAAACCTTACGTCGAATGCGAAGAACCTGCCATTGAGGCATGTAGGCTCCAAGGTACTTGAAGAGTCTCTAGATTAGATTCCCGGATAATAGCTGAAGTCAACAGGAAGTGACCTTGATTGAAGGTGGGCCATAGTGTTTCCCACATTATCGACGCGAGACAGAGGAACAGAATGTTTGTGAATCAAGATCAGTAGAGAATCAGATGAGGGTTGAAAACTGTAGAGGTCAACTTCTCTTGAACATATTGGCGGCACAACACTGGACTTGGCAGTATTTGACATCAAAAGATCTGAGGTCATGATGACAAGGCAAAGAGCAGATGAGAGGTCAAAAAGGATAACCCAAACCCATGGAGGCAAGCAAAAAATGAGATGAGATATCCCCAACCTGACACGAATGTAGACAAGTGCCATGCTCAAGAGCGACATACTGCCGACACGACGATGATACTGGTTTCAATTTCCCCCCACCATTTTTGGCGAGTACCACTTTATTTTTACACAAGCTTGAATAGGATACCATATGCTTGTCATATAAGTTCGTCCTTTAGACAAATCCAACCTAGTACATTTAACGAGCCCTAGGAAGGAGAAACTCGAGTATCGTCATTACGATGGAATCTGATGTCATCAGGTTTTAATGAGTCTGACAAAGGAAGAACTTGGCGTCTTTTCATGTTTAGAGAGTTTGAAAAGATAGAGGAAAAGTAAACTCCAACAGTCCCTTTTCGTAGATAGTTCCTCAGATCCGAAAAGGTAGAAAACTGTGTCTGAGAAAACCTCCTAGTCGCGATAGGCTAGGGTATTCCTTTTTCGTAAATAATCTATCCCAACCCAAAAAATGGGTAAACGTATATTGGGTAGATGTTGTTTCGCAACCAATTTAACGAGATCAAAACGACAAGTGACTCAACAATATTTTCATTTTTAGAGAGTCAGAAAAGAGCTGAAAGGTGACTCCTCCTGGAGGAACGAGTGGTATAAAGGGTAGCAACTGGTTTCGGTGATGGTGTAACTGCTCAAAACAAATAAAGGTTAAGAGGCTGGCTAACAAGACCACTCATCGTAGCGGTTCCTCAGGAACGAGTAAAATAATCAAGTGAAGGCGTATGATCGGCCAAGAAGATAGTGACGATGGAGTGAGAAAACCAAGGCTCATCTGGAAAAACAGGCTGATAAAATGGCAATCACAAGAGGTAAACTGGGAAAGGTTTCATTTTTACACAAGCTTGAAACAAAGATAAATTATGCTTGAAACTGGTTTCATTTTTACACAAGCTTGAAATGGAAACAAACTATGCTTGAAAAATTAAGCATGCCCCCAGCATGGTGACTCAATTTGAGGTACATGCACCCCAAGCTTCAATCCATATGAAAGGCAGATGGAGTGAAGGTTCAAGTTACGATATCAAGAGAAATACTCGACGGGTATTTTACGAGAACTTATCAAAGACTCGAATTGAACAGGAAAGTGTTTCATTGTTTTGACGAGGTTGACATATTAAAAGAACTATCCTCAGGACAAACTTGTTTCATTTTTTAACGAGCTTGACACAAGAAAACAAACTCTGCTCTGAAGAGCTTGTTTCATTTTTTAAGGAGCTTGACACAAGAAAACAAACTTTGCTCCGACGAGCTTGTTTCATTTTTTAAGGAGCTTGACACAAGAAAATGAACTATGCTCCGGCAGAACTTGTTTCATTTTTTAGGGAGCTTGACACAAGAAAACGAACTGTGCTTTGACAGAACTTGTTTCATTTTTTAAGGAGCTTGACACAAGAAAACGAACCTTGCTCCGAAAACCTTGTTTCATTTTTTAAGGAGATTAACACAAGAAAAAGAACTTTGCTCCGACCAGCTTGTTTCATTTTTTAAGGAGCTTGACACAAGAAAATGAACTCTGCTCCGGCAGACCTCGTCATAATGAAGAGGAAGTCATTGCTTCCAAGGGTTTCCTGTCCGTTGGAAGGAAAACATCTTGGAAGTCTGGACCTAGTGTCCCCAGCACACGATGTACAATGGAAGTATCACTGAAGATGGGCATAGGATAGGTAGCCACATAATTGACATGCGGTGGAGATGAAACAACTGGCGGATAAAGATCTGACAGGTATGATGGTGGAATAGCTGCCATATTCGGACCAAAGAACACAAGCTGATCGATGGTCATGATCCAACCTTGGTGCGGAAAACACATCACACGAAAGAGGGAGGAGACAAGCGCTCCCATGGCATAAGTATAGTCAAGGCCCAGGAGTAAATTAAAATCCAAGGGGCCTGAAACAATAATCACGTCCATATGGACATTTTTCCCTCCCAAAGTAACAGGAAACTTCGGAAGGATCCCTAACGGTTGACTAGTTCTTCTATTAAAGGCCAACAGATTCTGGGTAACAGGCACAAGCGGTGGCGAACCGAAAGCTTACCAAGTAGTTGAGGATAAAATACTAATAGAGGTGCCTTATTCTCTAATAGTGCTGGGTACAACCAGATCAAAGGTCTATATCGTAATCTCAAAAGGTACATAAGATAGAAGGAGATATCCTGTGAATTGACCCCAATTAAAGGAGGCGACCAAACTACTTGGAGGGGCTACCATCGAACCGAGATGGTCTTCCCCTGGTGTTATAGAAGAAGAAGGAGCATCCTCCATGATCTCCATCACGGAGTCGGGAGGGGTATCCTCTGGGACCTCCATCACAGGAGGTGGAGGAGCAGCTTCTTGAGGTATAGGAACAGGAGAATCTTTCTCCAAGTCCAAAGAATCTGAAGAAATAAGAAGAACATGAGGGATATGAGGTCCACTCTCAAAGGAAAAGATCTTTTGCACCACAGACGGGGCCAACTCAACTGATCCCACGAATAATGGTTGGTCAGGAATGGATTCATGAATTTGAATTTCCGGGGGAGCGGGATTGACCAAGGATGACTCCTGACCACTCGTAGGATCAACTGGTGGAGGACTCAAAGAAAGTCATTTATAACCAAACGGGAGGCATGGTGTAGAAACAATTAGGTTGTACAAAAATCTCTTGGCTTCATCCATGTACAAACAAAGGTGAATGCCATGGTGCCCTTCACACAACTTACAGGGATTGGTAATATTACCCTGCTTCTTAGGAGCCTTACCAGTACCAGTTGAAGACGTGCCCCCAACTTGACTCCCAGAAGCCAAAGACAATGGCGGGCGACTGTTGGACCATACTTCGAGCACCTTGGGAATGCCAGGGCAGTCTCGAAGAAGATGGTCTCCTATGCACAACATGCAAGGGAAATTGACTTTCCATGGAGGGTTGGGAGGTTAATCAGGAGGAGATGTTTTAGAAGCAGTAGCTATAGCCTTAGCCTCTCTCTTATCAGAATTCTTCTTCTTTTTCTTAGCCACCTGGTTACTCGAATCCAGAATTTTACCAGGCCAAGTAGAAGAGGAGGACGCAGAAACAAATGAAGAAGGGGAGAGGTCCACCTTGGAATCAACATGATTTTTTTCAGGCAGAGTAACTGATTGAACAGTAGCCGAGACATTCGGGACCACAGAGGTTGAAAACAACCAAACAGGCAACCCAACAATTAACCCAGGATATAAGGAGCACCAACATTCCCAAAAGAAGGAAAATGACTGGGATTCCCATCGGAGGGGATTCCTTGGTTGGTGAACTCCGGAAAATTTTCCATCGAGAATGACCTTAGAACAACACCCTAAGGAAACTAACTTTAACCAAGAATATTTCATGGTCGGTTAATTTTTAAAACATTGAAACAAAACTCTTCTGTTTCATCTTTTAAGAGTCGAGAAACAGGCAAAAGGTGACTCTATCGCTTCCATATTGGAAACAAACGTGAAAGGACAAGCGCTTGATGATCATTTCAAATTTAATGAGTCAGAAAAGATCGAAATGACTACTTTGGAACTCTAGAAAAAAGGATGTACCAGATATCCGTGAACTGCAATATACACCCTGGTTAAAAAATGAAAGAGAAATCAACCAAGGACTTGATGTACGTGCAGGAAATCTCCCCGAATGTTGTGTCCGGTGTATCATGGGTATAAGGCAGCAGACTCGGCTTCCTACGGATAAAGGATAACAACGTAGTGGGGTCCCCCTTTATATACGCGACGGTACGGGGAGCACAAGTCCGTACTAGGGCTGTCTAAATCCAAGAGGCGAATGACAGATACTAGGTTTAACGACGCCAGAACACGTCACTAGCCTAGACCTCTAGATATTTCGTTAATGTTTCAATGCTGCCTTAAGGTAAATTGAATAAATTTTAGAGTTGATCTTCAATTATGTTTCAATTTCAAGCTGTAAATTTATGTAGATGTTCTATGCTTGATGCAACTTTACTTTTATAACAACAATCACATAAACAGTTAAGTAAAATGCTGATAGAACATACCAGTGGATCTATAGAAGACAAACCAGAAATAGGGCAATGTGTTGGTGCGTTACGGCGGTCAGCAGGATGCTTCAACCAGCAAAGTCTTCTTGGTCGGCCAACCCAGAATGTGTCACAACAGTCCTCAAATCTGTTACCTAGTCAACTCAAAGTCAACCCAGAAAAGTCAACATAGTCCAAAAAAGTCAACGCAGGGCAGCAACAATAAAGTCAACACAGCTCCAACTTCGGTCAACCTTTTGACCTCGATTTTTGTGCCAATGAGTACGACCTTCAAAAATCGAACTCTCCACCAAATTTCAGCCAATTCAGACCATGCGCTGACCAAAGTAAACGCTGGTCAAACTTGCCCAGAAACCCTAACCGCAGATTTCTGGCTGCAGTAAATTTCGTCCTCCTTACTGTGGTAAACTTCGTCCTTCTTGTTGCGGTAAACTTCGTCCTTCTTGCTCCTATAAGAGGAGGAGATGTGTGTTGAGATGAGTGGAAAAATGCTCCAACGTTGACCCTATAAATACCAATCATGAGAGGTGTGTGACACATCTTCTGGGGGTAAAAACCTTAAGGCCGACCTGCACTTAAATTTATTATAAATAATAAATTCAAAATAAATGTTCTGCTCATCAGATTAAAATCAATTTTAGATCGATTTTACACCTCTCTAAAAGAGGAATCTAGTACAAATATTGGAATCTTCATCTGAGCATCACAAGATGGAGTTTGGACCTAGTTGTCCAAATTTAACACTCCCTCTCAACTAGGGAGAAATCCATCCACCAGTGTAATCAAACATCGTGCGTCATCCCGCCATAACTTGCTTTTTTGGCCTCTTTATTTCAGAATAGAAGTGGGTCAGTGACAAAGACTTCATTCCCGGCTGACAGATTCAGCCCAGAGGTTAAAACCTCTATCGGACTCACAAAGAGTCTCCAACCAACCCGAAGTTGGTTCATCTGACCCGAAGCCAGGGGGAGGTTCGAGACCTCACTAGACTTGATCCTAGATCAAGTGGTTGGACCGTGCCATCCTAGATAGAGAGTATGAAAATATCTGATGCGTCCATCAGTCTTTGTTACTGGTCTCTAGCTTTTCCCACCTCATTGGCCAAATGAGAGGTACTTCCCATGAGCCCTGAACTCAATGGGTAGGATGCATACGGGGCACAGATAATGAGAGGTGAACCAACTCAATAATCACAACGGTGGGGTCCAAGCACACCAACAAGGTTTGGCAAGCCTAGCCTTATGGTTGCTTATAGCTCCTAGAAGCTGTCCCCAAAGCCCCCCAGAGCTCCTCGAGCTCATTGTCCAACAGGACCCACATCATAGGGTCGTTCCACGATACCAAGTCTCTCACGGAAGGTTAGGAACTTGACCTTCCCCAGGGGCTTAGTGAGAATATCCGCGACCTGCTCATCAGTTCCTATATGATCGAGCCTTACGACACCTCGCTGTACCATATCCTAGATGAAATGATACTTGATATCAATATGCTTGGATCAGTCGTGGAACATCGGATCCTCGGTCAAGCGAATCCTACTCTGGTTATCACAGAGTATCATGGTGCTATCTAGCACATGTCCAAACAGCTCACTAAAGAGCTTTCGCAACCAAAATGCTTCACAACAGTCCATACTTGCTGCAATGTATTCAGCCTCTACGGTGCTCAAAGCCACCGACTTCTGCTTCATGCTCATCCATGAAATAGAAGCAGAACCAAGATTGAAGTAGCATCCCGATGTGCTCTTACGATCCACCACACTGCCAGCCCAATCGACATCAGTATATCCAAGGAGTGTCACGCTCCCGGCAGTGTATCTCAGCCCATGGTTTATCGTGCCCCGAAGGTATCTTAGAAGATTCTTGGCACCAACCCAGTGAAAGTGACGAGCCTCAACCATCTGTTGACTCAAAGTGTTCACTGCAAAACATATATCTGGACGGGTGTTCACTAAGAACATCAGGGCCCCTACGAGTTGACGATACTTAGTAGGATTTTCCAATACGGGCCCAGCAACACTGCCACTCAACTTCTTGAAGTTGAGTTCCATTGGTGTTGACACGGACTTGCAGTCCACCATACCAAATCTTTCCAGAAGTTTCACAACGTATTTTCCTTGAGAAAAAAAAATATCGCCAGGTCTCTGCCAGACCTCCAGGCCTAGGAAGTAGTGCATCAGTCCTAGGTCCTTCTCTCGAACTCAGCAGCAAGCTCCCTTTTGCATTTATGAATAAGAGGGTCAGCACCTGTAAGGAAGAGTTCGTCCACATACAACATCAGAATGAGAGGCTTCCCTTGGACAACCTTGAAGTAAAGGTTTGGATCAACATTACTTCGAGTGAAGCCCATCTTCATCAAGTAGCTATCTATCCTCTCGTACCAAGTTCTGGGTGCTTGCTTCAACCCATGAAGGCTTTCTTCAACCTGGACATGAGTGTCCCGATATTGGACTTCAAACTCTTGGACTTCAAACCCGGAGGTTGCTCCCCCAGAGGTTGTTCTACATACACCTCTTCTTTTATTGCACCATGCAGAAAAGCGGTCTTGACATCCATCTGATGAAGAATCCATCCTTGCGTAGCAGCAAGGGCTATGATTGATCGAATGGTGGTATATCGTGCCACAGGTGCAAATATGTCATCATAATCTACTCCTTCCTTTTGAGAGAAGCCACGGGCAACAAATCTTGCCTTGAACTTTTCATCACTTCCATCAGATCAATGTTTGATCTTGTAGAGCCATTTCGCGGTGACAACTGATTTGTCCTTCGGTCTTGGAACTACATCCCCGACATCATTCTTCATTATGGACTCATATTCTTTGTGCATAGCATCCTTTCGAACTTGATGCTTTACGGCTATATTCAAAGATCCCGAGGTTTAGATTGTATAATAGTACTCATGGTAGCCGAGATACCCTTGGTATCTTGTGGCTACTTAACTTTCTCGAAATGTCCCTACGACATCTTCGAGTGTCACTGAGCCATGATGGTCTCTTTCTCGGTGAAGGAGTAAGAGAGATGGATCGATTGGGTCCATTGGTCCTTCAACATCGAGCATTGTCTCATGTGAGACGTCAGGTTTCTTACCAGTCAAAACCTCTTCGAGAGTTTTGGAGTCCAGGGTGGAATGAGGGCATCGGTTTTGAATGTATACAATAGTATTCTCAGCTTCTCCCCACAGAAACTTCGATAGACCCTGGTCACATAGCATGGCACGGGAAGCTTCCACAATGGTCCTATTCTTTCATTCAGCAACGCCATTCTGCTCAGGAGCATAGGAAGTAGTAGTCTCCCTCTTAATGCCAGCTTCTCTGCAAAAGTCCTTGAACTCATTTGACTCATATTCAGTGCCATTGTCGGTCCTCAAAATCTTGATCTTCTTCCCTGTCATATTTTCCACGAAGGCTTTGAAGGTACGGAACCACATGAAAGCCTCATCCTTCTTCTTCAAGAAGTATATCCAGGTTTTGCGGGAGAAGTCATTAGTGAATGTCATGTAGTAGGAACATCCTCCCAGGGATGTCACGGGCAGCATACCAGATAGATCAGAATGGACCAGTTGCAAAATATCAGATGTCTTTGTGACACTTGAGGGGAAAGGTCCCCTTGTATGCTTTCCTTCGGCACAACCCTTACATACACCTTCATGATTATTTCCAAATTCGGGCATCCCTGTCACCACCTTCCTTGCTTTGGGAAGGGCCTTGTAATGAAGGTGTCCAAACCTCCGGTGCCATAGTTTAGTTTGTCGGATAGTATCACATGTCATAGCTCCCAGTGGACTTCCTCCAACCTGGTAGAGTGTTCCAACTCTAAAACCAATCACGATAGCTTCCTCGAGATTCTTCTTCCACATGCGCACCTTTCTGTCAGTGAATGCCACATTGAAACCTTTGTCTTCCATGGCTGATATAGACACAAGGTTCTTCTTCAATTTTGGTGCCATAAGGTATCTTCTTGAAATGTGGACACATCCTTGAGACAAGTGGAGGATCAGTCCCTTGGATATGGCATTATCTTCAAGGATAATTTCCCGGATTATCCTTCTCAACCATGTCGAAGAGTGCTTGAACTTGGTGGTGTATGTGGCAGAGCTTCCTATCTATCAATGGCTAATCCATAGTGTCGGGCGGGGATGCAGCGGAGAGGGCAGATACAAGAATGTATTAATTTCTTTTATCAACAACATTTGACTCCTCATACCTGGAGTTTCTAGACCTTTTGAAAGGTTGATTGTTTCCGCCAGAGGGAGCCTTCCTCTTTCCTTTGGACCTATTGTTTCTTTGATTTCCATTTCTCTGGTTGTTGTTGTTGTCATCACTATTGGGAGAATCCTTATTGAAAGGACATTATCTAGCATGATGACCTGGCCTATGACAAGTGAAACACTTGCCCTTATTTCCTTGGGCCCCTGCTATTCCTTTTTTCTTTGGACCACCGAAGTTCTTCTTTCTAGAATGAGCAGCGTAGGCAGCATTTATGTCATTTTCATATTCCTTCATTCTTGTCTCTTCTTGCATGCATCTTGATAGTAGCTCGTCAAAGTTAGGAATTGTATTGTTATTGATAATGGTAGTGTTGAATACTTACCATTCATATGGGAGCCCTCCAAGTGCGGTGAGTACCATCTCACGATCGAAAATTGTCTCCCCAATAGCCAAAATATTGTTCCTGATCTTGGTCAGTTTCAGAAAGTATGTTTGGACAGACTCATCCCTACCTTTCTTCAGATTCTTCAATTGATTTTTGAAGAATAACACCTGGTTTGCATTGTTTACTTTGAACATTTGTATCATCTTATCATACATCTCTTTGGATGTGCCTAGCTCAGATATGTAGGCAACCAGAATTTTATGTATGGATTCCTTGATCATTAGCTTTTCTTTGATCTTCCCCTTCTTATACTTGGTTTTGGCAGCAGCAGTAGCGGTGGATGGAGGTTCTTGTATCTTACCTAGTACATAGTCCATGAGATCATGGTCTTCCAATTTGAGATCTATTATCATCTTCCAAGCATGGAAGTCATCCCTTCCAGTCAGCTTGTCATCCTCCTTGAAGCCATAACTTGTGGAACCCATTTTTGTCTTTTGGTGATTGCTATAAGTTAGGGCTTGTCTTCACCTCAGCTCTGATACCATGTAAATTTATGTAGATGTTATATGCTTGATGCAACTTTACTTTTATAATAGAAATCACATAAACAGTTAAGTAAAATGCTGATAGAACATGCCAGTGGATCTATAGAAGACAAACCATAAACAGGGGAATGTGTTGGTGCGTTACGACAGTCAGCATGATGCTTCAACTAGCAAAGTCTTCTTGGTCGGCCAACCCAGAATGTGTCACAACAGTCCTCAAATATGTTACCCAGTCAACTCAAAGTCAACCCAGAAAAGTCAACGCAGTCTAGAAAAGTCAACGCAGGGCAGCAACAATAAAGTCAACACAGCTCCAAATTCGGTCAACCTTTTGACCTCAATTTTTGTGCCAATGAGTACGACCTTCAAAAATTGAACTCTCCACAAAATTTAAGCCAATTCGGACCATGCACTGACCAAAGTCAACATTGGTCAAACTTGCCCAGAAACCCTAACCGCAGATTTCTGGCTGTAGTAAATTTCCTCCTCCTTGCTGCGGTAAACTTCGTCCTTCTTGTTGCGGTAAACTTCGTCCTTCTTGCTCCTTAGATGCTCCTATAAGAGGAGGAGATGTGTGTTGATATGAGTGGAAAAATGCACCAATGTTGACCCTATAAATACCAATCATGAGAGGTGTGTGACACATCTTCTGGGGGTAAAAACCTTAAGGCCGGCCTGCACTTAAATTTATTATAAATAATAAATTCAAAATAAATGTTCTTCTCATCAGATTAAAATCAATTTTAGATCGATTTTACACCTCTTTGAAAGAGGAATCCAATACAAATATTGGAATATTCATCTGAGCATCACAAGATGGAGTTTGGACCTAGTTTTCCAAATTTAACACAAGCCCTACCGAATGTTATGTCTCAAAAATCCTCTAAATGCACACTACATGCCACTACAAATCACTTTGTTCTATGAATAACTAACTACGGGAAGGTTGAGAGCTTTTCAAACAATAACAAAATGATCACAAAGAAACCAATAATGTCTCTAATGCATGCTAATGAAACTAAAATATTTTCCTTTAGAGTTATATAACACTAATAATGCATAAAAGTTTTCAATTTTCACTAACTAATAAAAAGCAAAAAAAAATGTTTTTTGTATTTTCAATGTTTTAGAGCGAAATGCACCAAATGAAATGAAAAACTAACAAGATACCAATTCGAGAAATGATAACGAAAGAGTAAAAGCAAGCAAGTTCACTCAACACACAATCAGACCTCAAATTGACGGAGAAATCCTTCAAATCAAAGAGGAATCCCAACAAAAAATCATACGAACCGTGTGATCTAGGCTCGAAATGAGACAAAGAGAAACTTGAATGAGAAAGAGAGCAATCATTCAAATAACACAATGATACGATAAAAACCAACCAAAAGAATGCAAGGAAGCAAAAACGAAGTTGACTAAACAAGCGAAAACCAAAAACTCCTACGGGAGGCTCAACACACAATAGCACCTAGATGCCCTAGGGCTAGAATGTAAAACTGAAGGTAGAGGGAAAACAACCAGAGGATGGAGGTAAAACACAGCCAAAAAGGAAGTCAAGGGACTCAGACAGTCGGAAAAACAACACCAAAACCAAAAATCAGACTCAGAGGGCTAAAAAACAAGTAAACCCTAGCACCAAACAGGGTTGGCGTGACTGTTTGGTTGTATCTAGCGCCAACACAGGGTTGGCGCAGGCACCTAACTAGCAACAGGCACCAGTTGGCGCGACTACCAGGCTAAAAAGCGCGCCAATCGAGTTTACTAAGGACAGGAATGAAAAAGAGCAAACAGAGAGTAGATAAGGTATGGTTGGAGCTGAACAGAGGTTCTACACCAAAAAGAGACAGACCGTAAGAGAAAATCAAGCAGACAGAAGCCAAAAGCAATCGAAAGTGACAAGACAAACTCCAATCAAGTCCCCAGTGGAGTTGCTAGTTTGATGGAGAGGTAAATCCCCTCTACGGACAGAGGCGATCCCTACTAGCCCAGATCGAGTCTAGCAACAATCAGACACACAATGACGCAGGTCTCTATTTACAAAAACGACAAAACACAACGAGTTGCCTACCTTAGCTCCTATGCAATGGTCGTCGAAGAAAGGATGACGCTTCCCGTCCTCCGCTTTGGCAGATCACGATCCTTCCGCTTAACACGTCCGAACACCTGCACACATGCGAAGAAACACAATGATACACAACATAGAATCTAAACCTTGTAACTATACATCAGTCATAGAGGATGTAATTCATTGCATCAAAGACAAAGACACATGAATGAAACCATAATCAAAGTTGCTTATCATTAATAATAAAAAAGGAAAGATACAACCCAAAGCTCTGACGCTGGATCTTCGTTAGACGGGTCGACAGCAGAGCATGTCTCAATGAAGCTTGTCGGGAGTGGGAAAAAACTATCTCTCTTCGGCTTTGCTCTCAAAGGCTGTCTGGCGATAGTGTCCTTGCTATGAGTTCAGCTCTTCTCTAGTGCTATCAGGACTACTAGCTTGCTAAGGGAAAAATCCAAGCTTATATAGATGGTGGAAGGGGAGTTGGGATCACTACAATTGTGGGATTGGCCCTATCCTCAAGGAAGCTTCCATGATAGGTGGAAAACCACCTCCCATACATGGAGATCTGGAGCCAAATCTCCCAACTCATTTTAGAGACTCGTTCAGGAGTTTGTTGAAATCAAACTTCCGCCATTTATTTAAAAAAAAAAATCCTTATTAAGCTTGGTGCGAGCAATACACTGGGACAGAGTGCCAGTTGGTGCGCCCTCTTTGGTGGATTTTCCCCATTGGCGCGAGGGCTGAACTGGCTAGTCGCGCCAAGGCCAAAAGATCAATTTTTAGGGTTTTTCAAAGGAAACTTTCTTCAGAGGAATGATTGTCCTTGTCAAGGGGGATGCCATGAAAGTGGTTTAAGGTTATGTCATTGCTCACAGGTCACGAAAGAGGCCCTCTAATGTGCGGGATGGGGGATTGCAGGGACGGTGACAAATTACTGTGTAACACCTAAAGAGAAGGAGTTTCTATATAGTGGGGGTTTAGTTGGAAGGGTCTTACAAGTTTTATGGAGGATATGTGAATATCAAAGAACATGGGTTGATGATCAAAGTCTCTTCCCAATATAACCCATTGGAAAATGTTAGAAAATTATATATTACAGAGCAATGCAACACATAAAATATGTGGAAAACACAAGCACACAAAACACATAAAACCAGAGAGACATAGATATACGTGGTTCACCCAGTTTGGGCTACCTCCACCCTGAACAACCAGTCTTTCCTTTCTATTATCTAGCAAAATGAAGAGACACAACCTACAACAGATCCAGTGTAATATCCTCTGTTCTCTCTCACAGTCTCCCTATTTGTTTTTCTCTCTGAAAATACGCATACAATACACAGCCACAATACAATACCCTCATACAAGCGAGGGTTTTCCTTCTAGGGAAAAAAACCCTAAACTAAACATAACTTCTACTGTCAGATCATCCGCCTAATGAACGGCCAAGATTGACTAGAAATTACTATACTTTTACAAGGAAATTTTACATCTATTTTTTTCTTCGGGGGTGCTGCCCCCGAAACCTCCCGCTCGGGGGGGCTTACAACTCTGGTAACCCCCCCCCCGCATGGATCCCCCAGGAATCGTTTAATTACGGGCGGTGTTGCTGCCCCAGTAAGGTAAATGGGTCCAATGTTCTGATACAAAATAAACAAGATAATCAGGCTCCACACACAACATAAAAGATGTAGATTTGTATCCAAAAATTCTTTAGATAAGAGGAAACGGTCCATATGTTTTACGATTCTTGCTTCCCATGATCAATTGTTACTCCATGTGGGTAGAAATTTTGGGAGAATGATGTCAATAAGACCAACAACATATAAACTATTGATGAGAAATTCCAACAAATTTTATAGGTGGGTAGAGGGCCCCTATATTTTTGAAACCCATAGCCAGAAATTCAGGTCACCTCCCAAAATGGTGTTGCCAGAGGAGAAACAAGGAACATGAAAAGTATTTTTCCAAAATGATTTTTGATCAAAGTAAGGACCATAAATATTTAAGTAAGTGAGAATGGAATGAAAATCCCCGGAGTGAAATCCAATACCTAGACTAGAGAGAATAGACCAAGTAGATAAACATTGAAAATGTTTTTCCTTCCAACTAGATAATAATTATTAAAGGTTAATCAAAATTTTCAATGAATTGGCATACATATTTCAAGGTATTCACTCTAATCTTCAAAACATAAATTTTTTATGGATAAAATATTTCCAAATAGCTTTTGACAAAATCAAAGAAAAAATCATCTCAACCCTTGTATTGAAATTTCCCAAGTGGAATAATCCATTTCACATGCACATATGGCGTATATGATAATTTATTAGGGGTATCTTTTGGCCAACAAGAAAACATGGATCCATTTGCAATATATTTTATCACTAAGAACCAACTATCTAGACCCGAAATATATTATACTATCATCAAGAAAGTATTTATTGCAATTGTATATGCCATAAGAAAGTTTAGATATAAACTCACTTGATACATAGTTTCTATTCATAAATATCATGCTATCATCAATTTTTTTTTAAGATAAAACTAATTTTTTAAGGTGGGATAACTAGATAGCTCTTACTACTTCCAAAGTTTGATTTAATAATCCTTGACAAAGGTAAGAAGAATTTTGTTTCATATTTTTTATGAAGACAGGAAAGCACTACAAATACGGTTGTGCATGACAGCTTTCTAGATTAACACTTCTTTGGAATTTCTATAGAGAATCCTAGGTTTGTTGACATGGCAAACCAGCTAGATAGAGTGAGAATTACTCAATACTTCCGTTACAAAGAGAATTGCACAATTTCAAGATAAGTTCAATTTATGCATGGATAATTGGTTATTTAGTTAGGCTTGGACCAAATTAGATTATGATAAGGTGGATAAGGTAAGATTTGGTATATGAAATTATCCATCCAATATTCCATGATGATCCTTGTGGAGACCACTATGCTAGAAAAAGGATAGCCAACAATAGTATATAAACTAGATATTATTGTTCTAGTCACATAATAATATTGAATAGTGTTTCTACCATCATGATGAATGCAAAAGGATTGGGAAACCAAAAAAAAAAGATGAAATGTCATTAGATCCCCAAGTCCCATTTGAACCCGATTTGATAATGGGGCTTGCACTTCATGGGACCCATTGATCCTCATTCAAACCAAAAGCATCACATCCTGGTTTGCATTGATTTTTTGACTAAGTAGGTAGAAGTAAAGATTTTTGAAAATGAAAATGAAGATAAATTAGCATATTTCTTACATGGTAATATATTTTCTAGATTTCTTATTCCAACTAAGATTATAATAGATCAAAGCCCCCAATTCACCTCCACTTTGCATGATAATAAATTTATGCAATTGAAAAAAATACATCACAATGAATTAGCTATATACCACCCTCAAGCATTTAATGGTCAAATGGAAATTACCAATAAATAGTTGGAAAAAAATTTACAAAAATAATCATTAGAGAAAATGTAGGGTCTAAAATGGGTCCTCTAAGGAAATATTAAAATAGTAAAATCATATACCATATCATAGTAAGTTAGAGATGTTATCTAGTGAAGGTTAATGCACATTGCCTCATTAATGATAGTTTCCAATTAAGTTGGTTTAGTATAGAGTTACAAGATGAGGGCTAAAAATAATAGTGAAAGGTTTATTCCTTGTACACACAAAATAAATGATAATATATTATGTAATATAATTATATTGGTTATTTTTCACACACACACACACATATATAATTTTCCATTGTTAGAAAAATATATATTACTGAGCAATGCAACACATAAAATATACGGAAAACACAAGCACACAAAACACATAAAACTAGAGAGACACAGATATACGTGGTTCACCTAGTTTGGGCTACGTCCACCCCGAACAACCAGTCCTTCCTTTCTATTATCTAGAAAAATGAAGAGACACAACCTACAACAGATTCGCTGTAATATCCTCTGTTCTCTCTAACATACTTCCTATCTTTTTCTTAATCTGAGAATACACATACAATACACAGCCACAATACAATGCCCTCATACAAGCGAGGGGTTTCCTTCATGGGAAAAAACCCTAAACTAAACATAACTTCTACCGTTAGATCATCAGCCTAATGAACAACCCAGATTGACTAGAAATTACTATACTTTTACAAGGAAATTTTACATCTACTTTTAGCTTCGGGGGCACTGCCCCTAAAACCCCCTGCCAGGGGGGGGCTCCATAAAGTCATAGCCTCCCCCCCCGAACCCCCCAGGCAGCGTTTAATTACAGGTCGTGTTTCCGCCCCATTAAAGTACATGGGTCCAACGCTGTGATACCAAATAAACACGATAATCAGGCTCCACACCCAACATCCATTATATATGATTCCAACCTGAGATTTTCTATATAGAAGAAAAAAAAGAAGGGCTCGATTGGTGCAGTATCTGCAAAAATTCTGAAGAATCCGTCCCCCACCTATTGATTGTATGCTCATACACACAAGCCTCATGGTTTTTTATCTCTTAAAATATCAGCAAAACATGTCTATGGGTGAGGGAGAACCTCATAGAGACCTAAAAATCATCTTCCTTTTCATCTCACTTGCTGGTGCGTTTTCATTTCCAAAAACAAGACCATTTTTAGTGACCGCCTGATTCCTCTAAAAGTAAAAAAAACTCAAACTCTTTCGATCCTCGACCTCCTACCCAAACCCAAGGTCACACAACACAATAGAATTGTCCCCGACCCCCATATTAACACATCTAGACCCTAGGTTTTCTTTAATGGTGACGCTTAGGGAGATCCATAAGTCTGTGGTGGGGGTGCAATAGTACACATAGATGAAAATCATTATTTCCTCATAAAAATGGTCTATGGAGAGGGAACCAATAGTTTTGTTGAAATAATGGCCCTCAAACTTCTTCTGATTTTCGTTGTTGAAAAATATATCCTCTCTCTTCATGTTTTTGGGACTCCCAACTACCTATCAATTGGATAAATGGTTCATACATATGTCACAATCAAAGGATTAAACCCCTGGTGGATGAAATTATTCGTTTGAAATCTATTCTCACTTTTTATCTGCCTCACATGTATACAAGTAGCATATTACCATTGCAAACACCCTCTCTAAGGAGGGTATTCCTATGGATTGTGGGACATGGATGATCACATAATCACAAAATGGAACTAGCATCACCCTTTCATAGAGGAAGAAATATTAATGTTTTTTTCTATGTTCATTGTTTCATTATCAACTTATCAATAACAGACCGTTTCACAATTTCTCTTCTTTTTTATCACTTGTTGGCACATATACAAGTTCTCTTATGGAAGTAATAATTCAACAAATACTCATTTTTGAAATTTTTTTATAATGTCAATCCTGCCACACTATGGGAAAGATCTATTAACATTTCTTTATCATTTGAATACATGCTTGACATGTATCAACATAATGTAATTTTATTTCATCTCATAATACAATTACGCTTTTTTATGAAGAATTTTTTTTGCCATTATATATATTATTATATACATTTATATATAAGTTAGTTATATACTATATTGTATGTTTTTTTTTTTTGAGGGGATGGGTGGGGTGGGGGGGATGGGGGGGTGAGGGTGTAAGCCAGTCATGAAAATATAATAATTAAGATGAGAGAGTCAATTATATGGCTATTGGCATGCCGCTAGGGAAATCAAACCATTAGCACATGCACATATTTTTTTGTCTAAATTACTAGTCTTACTATAATAACATGGTATTGTAAAATAATAATTCTAATTCTATCAAGAAAAATGTTGACTATATTGTGAGTATAGTTAATAAGAGAAGAAAAATAGATGTTTAAACACCAAAAATATATGAATTATCATGATGAAAAATCATATTTTTTGAGATTCCATTTGAATGGTGTTAGGATGTATTTCTTTTTCATCACCATTAAGGAAGTCCAAACTACAATTTTCTTTTCCAAAGTGGAGACTTTGTTGTCCAATTTCTTTAATTATAGCCTTAGAGCATTGATGTTAAGGATAATATCCTATTATGTGTCACTCATTTCCTCTAGAACCTTCCCCATGACAGTCTTAATATGCTAGTAAAGATAAATGGTATACATGTGTTAGGCTTTCCATAAGTGAGTGTTTATTTGGCTTGGCATCTAGTGACAAACATTGTCCTTGTTTTTTGTATCCAAAATAAACATCCTTAAGACTACCTAGAATTCATTTTTTTCCACTTCAATCTCCTCCCACACAAAACCAAGGGTATTCTCCCAACAACAAGCTATTACACACCTCAACATTGAGTTGGGATATTGTTTGAGGACGTTACCTTCTGCTACTTTGACCACAATGACCATGGGAGGAGCTAGGATGCATCATGGTGAGGGATAAAATTATGTTCATAGGGATGGGGAGAAGGAAAATCAGGAAAGGCATACTAAAAAGAACCAAGTGTATTCATGACTATATAAGGGGAGGATACACACACACACACATGAATTATAGAAAAAATGAACAATATTGGAAAAGGGAGGAGGCCACCCTAAAGAAAAACCTTGCTGGCATAAATAAGAGATGAAATATAATAACAAAGTAGTCATAGATAAACTTACCCAAACAACATATAGAGCAAGGTGTTCCCCTGAAATATTTGAACTTTTAAAGTGAGCAAATCATGGAACCAGGGTTGTCACCATCATGGTTGGTTGAGGTTCCAAATCCAAGCTATAATAATGAAAATGTGTATGACTAAACATTAACAAATAATGTATAGAGTCTAAAATAATAACCCATCGTTTGTGTTAATCCCATCAAAATATATGAAGTCGATGTGAGTAGACTAGTTTACGTATGCTCATTATTGCATGTGGTGGCATGCACATTGGAAGGAGTAGTGGATCGTGAAAAAGTTGGAGTATCCACCCACCAGGGGGAATACAGTATTTTTCAAAGTGTTTGCTAGACAATTCTTATTCATTGGGTCAGGGATGTTTTCACTCCAACAAAGATCAATCGGGGTGAGATCATGTTTAAGACCTTCATTTACAAGGTTATATGCCAACTTGTTCCCGAAAGTACATATGTGTGAGAGAGTGGTTACGAATATTTGTTGGAGAAGACAATTAAATTTTTCCAAACTACCTTATAATTACCAATGTCCAAAAATCTTGGATGCATGAGATTCATTTTGTAACTTGTTAAGCATCTGAATAAGTAACTAAGAATTTCCTTCAACTATCGATTGATGTAACTATTATTGATGGTGATTTGAGACTATATTAAATAAAATACAACTTGGATATATTATTTCTTTGACTCAATAAGGAGATTCCATAGAATAAAAGAATGGATCTTGTCTTTTCTTGAAATATCCCTCCAAAACTAGTAGGTCCAAAATTTGCCTTAGAAGCCCCATCAAAGTTGAATTTTATAATTCCCAAAGGAGGAGGTTTCCATGAATTAGGGATTGAATAAGAAGACTAAACAAAAGCCACCAACTAACTATTATGTGATTTCCTTATGTCCAATAACTATAGGATAATGAATTTGAGAATGTTGTTATTCCAATGTTTGTCACTCCATGAGTTGATAAGGATTGTTTCTCTAGTATATTTTTTAATTCTTTTGTAGATGTAGTTTTATAATTGATGAAGAGTTTTGAATATCCATCAATTTATTTCCTTCTAAATTTTTTAGGGGAGGAAATTTGGAGGAGTTTTCAATCCTATTAATGATAGGATGGTTGAAGGCCTTTGATTGCCACTGGGATAAGGTAGAAAGAGCATTTATGTCATCTATGTTTAATTATAAAAAATTATTATTTATTTGTACCATAACACTAACACATAAGGGAAAGTATTTAATAAATGTTTTGTTGTTTCTTTAATTTGAGGGCATATATGACATAAATATGGGACCTAAAATCCTCTTCTTTGTAATATATCCTAGGTTACTATTTTTCCATTGACTAAGAGCCATAAAAATAAAGAAAATTTTGCCACAAATTGTTCTTCCAAATTTTAGCCCATACCTCTGATGTTGGGAGGTCCACAAATCCCATTGTTATATTGTAAGCTTAATTAAGGTTGAAGGATCCTAACCACTTATTTCCCAATCATAGTTTATATACTTTATCTTGTGTTTTAATTTTTCAACTATGTAGGTCCTTTGAGAAGGTATGAGAAATTGATTTAATTGGAATTGAGGGACACTTCTCTTTAGTTTGAAATTATTTCTAGTGTATATGAGTTGGTTTTTGATTCCACTAGTGGGATACTAGGTTGTGACTATGGCCTCTCATTGATTCTTTGAGATCTATATGGCCTTCTTGATCTTGAGATATTGAAAGTTGTTCCTAAGAATATTCTAAAAAGAGAGTTGTCTGACCATTCCAAATATCCCAAAAGTAGTGCTCTTGTATTAGAAGAATATTTTGTGAGGCTACATTTTAGATGTGTGAACCCTATATTTCCCCATCAATGTTAACTAGTTTGTTATATTCTATGTTTTCCACATATTTTATTCTACAAATATTTCCCTAGAGTTCATTAGGACTTTGAAGCCAAAACCACTAAGTTTTTTCTCTTAATATTGTGCTTATAATTTCATGATCTCTAAGACCTAAATCACTGTCCATATTTGAGTAGAAAACTTTTTCCCATGCAACTAGAGCCTATTTTCTTTCCTTCATTGATCCTCCCAACAAAAAGGTGTATTCTGAATTTCAATCTTTCTTAAGTAGATATTTAAGAGTTTCAAATGTATAGAAAATATATAAGGGCATAGCTTGAAGAATATATTTGAGGAGAGTGAGGTGACCTACTATGTTGAGAGAGAAAAAATTCTAACAAACCGGTCCATTTTTATGTATCTAGATAAAAAATCGCACAAAAACATAAGAAAAGATATATCAATGACTAGATAATAAGCCACCTTGAGGGGGGAACCTCCTTTTACATCACATAAGCGAACAATTCTTGGATGATTCAAATGATAAGTCCTCATTGGTATATATAGGAGTCTAAAGGGTCAAAATATAGTTAGGGTCTACATAAAAATAGTAATGTAAGGGAACAACAATAACAATAGTGGACTTTTGTGGGGCACAACAATAACAATATGGGGGCTACACTAATATTATAGGGACCTAATGCCCCTCTCCTTCAATTTTTTTTTTCCTCAATGCTTGAGTAGTTATGGATGCTTTTGAATAAAATACTCATCATCCCATGTGGAGTCTTCAGTAGGTAAGTTCTTCCACTTAATAAGATACTCCAAAAGTGATCTATTTCGTAGCTGTCTAATTCTCGTTTTTGTGATTGCTTTAGGCTCCAATATGATTTTCATTCCTCATCAAGTTCTAGAAATATAGTTTGAAATGGGATCGTGTAACCTATGACCTTCTTTAAGCATGAAACATGGAAAACTGGGTGTACTTGCGAAGATGCAGAAAAATCTAATTTTTATGCCATAGTACCAATCTTTGGAAACACCTTGACACTTGTAAGGGCCATAATAATTGGGTGATAATTTATTATCCTTATTATCTTGCTTGAGGGACATTTTTTGTAGGGTTGTATTCGTAAATATACACAATCACCCACATCAAAACTTATTTCACTACGATGTTGATTTTCTTGTTGTTTCATTCAATTTTGCACCAGAGTTAGGTTATCCTTTAGACTTGGAGAACTTGTTGTTGATTATTGAAGTGATATTCCACTGCTTTAATCTTGGAATTGTCTATTGCATAAGATGTGATGGACGGTGGATGATATCCATAAAGTGTCATAAATGGGGTCGCTTTTGTTGAGGTATGGAAAGAAGTTTTATACCACCATTTTGATAGAGGTAACCACTTGATCCATTGTGTTTATCAAATACAAAGAAACAGATATATTCTTCCAAACATTTGTTCACTATCTCAGTTTTTCCATCAGATTGAGGATGATAAGATGAGATATGAGATAATTGAGTACCAAGACAAGAAAATAATTATAAATAAAAATTTCTAGTGAAAATGGGATCTTTATCACTTACAATAATCTTTAGGTTTCCATGTAGCTTTTGAATTCTTTCCACAAATCAAGTAGTGATTGTATTGGATTTGAAAGGATGAGATAGTGCACAAAAGTGTGCATACTTGGTAAGTATATCAAATACAGCCATGATGACACTCTTTCCTTCGGACTTGGGTAAACCTGTGATAAAATCCATTGAGACCTCCTCCCAACATTGATTTGGAATTGATAATGGTTTTAAAATACCTGATGTATTAATTGTCTCAAATTTATTTTGTTGGAAAACCAAACATTCTGCCACAAACTTATGAATATCATATTTAAGGTCTGTTGGGAAAAATACTGAGAGGGGGGGGGGGGGGGGGGGGAACCGCATTTAGGGCCGACTGAAAACTTTTTAATTTTTCTTTCTCTAAAACCCATACGCTACTTTACTGAACCCAACTCGCGTATACACGCGGATATCCTTAATAAAACTTGCGTATTACCAGAAATCTTATTATGCAGATAATTCTTTACTTAGATCATTACATCATTCATTCATTAGATGTTTAGGAAGCAGTAAACATGTGCAGTAAGAACAGAATAAATCATCACACATAAGCAACACACATGAACACCAGGATTTAAGGTGGAAACCCAATTCGGGAGAAAACCACCGCTGTTGTTGTCTCTGTCTTCGATATTTATTATAAATAAAACTTCTTACAACCATGTACTGGCGCAGACTCACTAGCACGCAGTGCACTCACCGTAGAAGGCTACAACCTTCTCCTCATTTACCACTCGCTCCCGGAAGGGAGCTCCAACCCCCGATCTCATGATTTCAAATTTCTCTCCCGGGAAGGGAGCAACTACCCCCGTTCGCTACCACCTCTCCCCGGAAGGGAGCTACTACCCCCTGCTCTCGTTTACCAACTACCACTGGAAGGGAGCTACAACCCCCTCACTGAAGGCTTCGACCCTCAACACCATTGCAGACCACGTTTCATCAATTTTCATACTGGATCCAACCGCTTCCACACAACATACCTTGCAGGCCACCGGATTTATTCATTTTATTCAGTACACTCACACCAGTTCTTCATGATTTCATCAGTCGATCAAACCAGAGATTCATCATCGTCAGATCATTATATCCATGGGTGCATCATAGATTCAAATTTATAAATTAAGAATAGAGTTCGTCCATGCAGATATTCCTTAGAGAAATTTATTCATTCACCACCCTTATATTTGCACACCTCGTACTATCATCCTCTTCACCTTATATAGTTTAACCTTTATTAATACCATGAGTAAAAACCATTCAACCGCTAATGGTATTCCTTTGACAATATTTCCTTTAGTTTACCCCACGTGCCTCTTTGATTTCTTTTTAATTTATTTATCAATTTGAAGAAATTGACAAATAAATATATTTACAACTTTGAACTGAACTTTAGGATTAAAGTTACAACCCTTCGCACTTTAGAGAAATATCCAACGCTTTCAAACAATTAACCTTATGATAAACCTTTGACACCGGGCCCACATATATAGTCAATAGCCAATCAAATACGCGCATGGTACCATAAGTAAACTTCGCGCAAGTCCAGCGTCCGATCACCGTTAGATAGCAAGCTTCCAGATCAACGGCATATATGCGATGGCTCACCGTACTTTGGTTAATCTTCATGCATCTTCCTCATATGACCACTGTCCGATGGCTTCCCTCCTGATCAATGGCACACAACAATATCGCTGGGCATCCTGGGTCGAACTATAACGCGCGATGGCGCACATTGACAAGCGGTTTTGCGGAGTCTTACAGGGACGCGTGTTGAGCACTCTATGGAATCGCTCCCCAACTAGGAAATACCACTTGCTCCGCATAGGTGGTGCGATGAAAACCATAAACCGCCTTCACTGTTCACTTGGTCACGGTTCCGCTATTCCACGCAGGGTTCTGTCGCACTTCCTTTTGTTACGTTCTACCTCTTTCCTTCCAGGTTCCGTTCATGATTCCAAAGGGTTAGTCTGGGTTTGCGCTATACTTCTTACTTAGTTAACTCTAGTCTATCTTTGGCAGGATTTCCAATAAACAACAAACAAATGTAGTTCTCTTCCGACGAGATTTTCACTATCATTAGGATAGAGTTAGTTATACGCAGGCTTCCTCTGTGAGGGGAATGGAGAACCAATGGACGAGATTTCCTCACAAACATCAACTCGAGACAATTCAATGTCATTCTGTCTTCAATTCTGCTATGATATATATAATATATCAACCTTCCATTGCATGTTCGGAGTTCTATCCTGTCACAGTTCCGCTTCTAACTGTACATTCAATTTCTTGATTCTGCAAGAAAAACCATCATATCTCCGCAACCATTAATTCCTTAAATGGATTTCTTACTTATCACGGATTACCATTTACTAGAACATTCACTTATTATTTTCTATTCGATGGCCTTTTTCTCCTACTCTGTCTCTGGAAAATTTTGCTTCAATTATGCACTCTACTTCTATTCATTGTCTCTGCGTTGTTTGCTGCCTCAGTTCCTTATCTGCCTTGCTTCCTCTCTTCTTCTTTGCTCTTTCTGCTGGTCTCTTTGCTGCTTCTACTATCTCTCTGTTACTATCTCTGCTTCTTGTCTAATGCTGCTCCTTGCTTCTCTCTTTGCCTTGTTGCTGTTCAGATGCTCCTTCTTTGCCACTTTCTTTGCCATCAATGACAATATTTACAAAAATCTCCCCCTTTTTCATTGATGGCAATACTCTTCCTCTATTTGTCTTATAGAGGCCCTTCTGTGCCTTTCCTCCCCCTTTGACATCAATGGCAAAGGGTTGCTCATTTCATAGTTTGCTTTCTGCATTTCTTCTCTCTGACTTGTGTTTAGATCTTCTTCTTCTGAATTTGTACCCTGCTGCTCCAAACTGGTGTAAAAGAGTTGTTGAGAGAACACTTTTGGGGATTTTTGAACTTGTCTATACACATTAAGTTGATACCATTCCGAAGCATAGTCTCTTTGCACTTGTATAGAGAGTAGGTGATGACAGCCATATATAATCAGACTTGTATAATAAGAGATGCATTATTGGATCAAGACTTTAATATTGTGAATGCTCCAAGTGAAATATCAGGCTTGCTTCAACTATACTTCAGTCTATATCTGATGTAGTGCGCCAATATATTTCTTGATGCATTCTTGCCATAGTCCTTTGATCCTGAGGACCTGTGCCTTACTGCTGTTCCTCCATGATAACTTTTTGCAGATGAGAGATGTAATGAACTAATGATAGGCACCTTTCTTACTCAACATTCTAAATGGGGTTCATTGTTAATTCTAGCAGTATGATGCATTCTGTAATCATCCTTTAATGTGCTAATATCTTCTTAGCTTACATGTTCATTAATGATTTTTCCTCTATTTTCATGGTTGCTTGCTGCTTTTTCTCCTTCTATCAATCTGTCAGCTATTGAATACTTCAAATAATCTTCTTGATTTCATAGCTGTTCTTATTACATGGAGCTCTTTTCAGACTGCTTTCAACATGCTGCATCTTCATCAAAAACATCAGAGAATGAAACATAATTATGAGAACAGGAACACCACCAGAGATACCAAACAACACCGTAGCTGTGTTTTCAAATGTCATCCAATAATTGTAGCATAAGCACGTCAGTAACCAAGCCTTCAGGCTCTTTGCCGCATCAACATGTTCTTCCCAAGAGGAATTATCATACCAGAACAACTTCTTCAATAGACAATATGTGTCAAGTAATCATCCATGTGATCTGTTATCACCAATATCTTCATGATTTATATTTATTTCATAATCATGATGTACCAAGTGTAGGAATTATGTATAAAAGGTCTCAACCATGTCAAAATTCATCAGCATCAAACTCTGCATGATCTGTCCTTATCTCCGAATCATAAGACTTCCATTTGTTCAGAATTTGCTTAAGATATTTTTCTTGTGATAAGAATATGCCATCTGTTTCTTGTTGTACTTGCAAGCCAAGAAATAATGTTAGTTCCCCAAGTAAAGACATTTCAAATTCTTGCTACATATCAGAAGCAAATTTCTGACTCATAAACTCTTCATTACTTCCAAAAATGATATCATCAACATATACAACCACAATCAATAGTTTGTCATTTTTAGTTTTTGTGTATAAGTTGCTATCAGCAGACCCCTTTAAAAATCCTTGTTGATGAAGATATTTGTCAAGACGATAGTACCATGCCCTTGGAGCTTATTTGAGACCATATAGAGCCTTTTTAAGTCTACAAACAAAATTTTCATCATTTCCCAAAATGAATCCTTCTGGTTGTTCTATATAAACTTCTTCTTCTAGATCACCATTGAGAAAAGCAGATTTAACATCCATTTGATAAACTTTGATTTGTTGGAAGCTTGAAAAAGCAAGAAACATTCTTATGGCTTCAAGTCTGGCTACAGGAGAAAAAGTTTCTTCAAAGTCTATACCTTCTTGTTGAGCATACCCCTTGCAAACAAGTCTAGCTTTATTTCTTATAATATTCCCATTCTCATTTAACTTGTTTTTGAATATCCATTTAGTTCCAATGACATTTTTGTCATGAGGTCTTGGTACTAATTCCCAAGTGTGATTCTTTTCAATTTGATCAAGTTCTTCATTCATGGCTTGAATCCAACATTCATCTTTGCTAGCTTGACTGACATTGTGTGGTTCAATAGTGGACATAAATGCCAGATTTCTAGAAGATCCCACAAGAGTCTTTCTTGTTTGTACACCTGATCCCTTTTCTCCCACGATTTGAGATTCTGGCTGATTCTTTTGAACAAATCTGGATGGAGCTTTTTCAGATAAATCATCTTCGGTTTCTTCATTGGGTTTACTGTCTATATCATTCCTATTTGATGTAGAAGGATATATGTCATCATCATAATGCCAAAAATGCATTACTCTCAGCAAAGCTAATGCTCCCCTTGAAACTGTGCTCCTTTCCTTGAGCTGAATTGCTATTTTTCTTATCAGAAAAACGTACGCTTCTGTCTCCATTTTCTCCTGGATTTATACATTCTGTACCTGTATTCTGTTGTCACATTAGATGCATTGTTAGAAGTAAACACAAATAGAATTACCAAACCAACCATGGGAATCATCATACATTGCTCCCTCTGTGATGATACATTACTGATTCCTATAATGTATCTCACATCATTCCTGCAGTCATTATGAGAAGTAAGCTTTAGAAGCGGATGACTGCAGTAGGGTCAATATTCCCTACGCTTTTGACCGGTCCTCCTTCTTTTTCCAGCTTTGCTTGAAATTTCTTATTGTGTGCTGGAAATTATCCATTTTCTCAGATCTATTCATCCTGCATTCCTTTTCTAAATGTCCATACTTGTTACAAGCATAACATCTTGTGTGACAAGAGAAGTAAGCATAGGGATCATAATGTGTTTTTCTATTCTTTCTTCTATTGCAATCAGCTGCTTTATGACCAAACTTGCTGCATGAAAAGCAATATCCCTTAAATAAATCTGAGTACCTTTCTATGTGGAATCTGTTTGTTTGTGACTGAAACAATCTGCTTCTGCAATTGGCTGCAACATGCCCATAATTATGACACTTAAAGCATTCAAAATTATTGAATGATTTCCTTTGAGAGTTCATGATTGTTGGTTGATATTTTGTCTCTTTCAATACTTCAGGTTTTGCATTGATATCCTTTGAATCTTTAGCACTTCCTTGTGAACTAGATTCTCCTTTAACAGTTTCATGAAAACCAAGACCAAATTTAACAGAAGGAGACCTTTGACTACTAAGAATATTGTCCAGAATCTTAGCACTATCTTGAAACCTCAAGAGTTTATCCTTTTCTTCTAATTTACCTTTTAAAATATTTACCTCAACCTCCAATCTTTGGCATTGCTTCTTCATACTTTCTTCGACCCTTCTTCCTTCTCCTACTTGATCATTCAATTTTAAAATCTCTTCTTTCAACTCATTTTCTTGTTCTTCAAATGTTTTTAAAAGTTCTTCATTCTTCTTATTTGATTTTTCCAGATCTGTTTTGAGCGAGATGATTTCTGCTTCACGTCCTTCTTCTTCAAATGATTGTAGGAGTTCTTAATTCTTATTATTTGATGTTTCGAGATGTGCTTTCAGACAGATGATTTCTGCTTCAAGTCTTTCACTTCGATTGGTTGCATAATCGTACAACCTTTGATATTTGTCTATCTGTCCATTCATTCTAGAGATCATATCTTTGTAGATAGATTCTTTCTCATTAGATAATCTTTGTCGATTTTCAACTTTAATTTTGAGAAATTATTCTAGATCCATAACATTACTTTCACTATCTTCACCATTGCATGCACAAGAAAGTGAATCACAAGAACAACAATCAATACCTGTTTTATCTTCTTCATTTTCTGCTGCACATATTTTCTGAGATATCTCCTTTCTTTGATTAGCCTTCTTCTTTTGCTTCCTTCCCATTGAGATGGATCTCCTTAAAGAAATCAATCTTCTATAGAAGGACCTGCTCTGATACCAATTTTTGGGAAAAATATTGAGAGGGGGGGGGGTGAAACAGTATTTTGGGCTGACTAATTTTTTTTTTTTTTGGTTTCTCTAAATCCCATATGCTACTTTACTGAACCCAACTCGCATATACACACGGATATCCTTAATAAAACTTGCATATTACCAGAGATCTCATTATGCAGATAATTCTTTACTTAGATCATTGCATCATTCATTCATTAGATGTTTAGTAAGCAGTAAACATGTGCAGTAAGAACAGAATAAATCATCACACATAAGCAACACACATGAACACCAGGTTTTAAGGTGGAAACCCAATTTGGGAGAAAACCACCGCTGCCTTCGTCTCTGTCTTCAATATTTATTATAAAGAAACATTCTTACAACCATGTATTGGCGCAGACTCATACCAGCACGCAGGCACCCACCTGCAGAAGGCTACAACCTTCTCTCATTTACCAACCTCTCCTGGAAGGGAGCTCCAACCCCCTGATCTCGTTTAACAGCCTCTCCTGGAAGGGAACAACTACCCCCTGTTCTCGTTTACCAGCCTCTCCTGGAAGGGAGCTACTACCCCCTGCTCTCGTTTATGAGCTACCACTGGAAGGGAGCTACAACCCCCTCACTGAAGGCTTCGAACCTCAGCACCACTGCGGACCACGTTTCATCAATTTTCATACTGGATCCAACAACTTCCACACAACATACCTTGCAGGCCACCAGATTTATTCATTTTCTTCAGCTGACTTGCACCAGTTCTTCATGATTTCGTCAGTCGATAAAACCAGAGTTTCATCATCGTCAGATCTAGAGATCTTGAACCATCATTATATCCATGGGTGCATCATAGATTCAGATTTATCAATTAAGAACAGAGTTCATCCATGCAGATATTCCTTAGAGAAATTTATTCATTCACCACCTTTACACATGCACACATCGTACTATCATCCTCTTCGCCTTATATAGTTTAACCTTTATCAATACCATGAGTAAAAACCATTCAACCGCTAATGGTATTCCTTTGACAATATTTCCTTTAGTTTACCCCACGTGCCTCTTTGATTTATTTTTTATTTATTTATCAATTTGAAGAAATTGACAAATAAATATATTTACAACTTTGAACTGAACTTTAGGATTAAAGTTACAACCCTTCGCACTTTAGAGAAATATCCAACTCTTTCAAACAATTAACCTTATGATAAACCTTTGACCCCGGGCCCACATATATAGTCAATAGCCAATCAAATACGCGCATGGTACCATAAGTAAACTTCGCGCAAGTCCAGCATCCGATCACCGTTAGATAGCAAGCTTCCAGATCAACGACATATATGCATATCGCTCGACCTCCGATGCCGAACGTTAACGTGTGATGGCCCGCCGTACTTTGGTTAATCTTCGTGCATCTTCCTCATACGACCACCGTCCGATGGCTTCCCTCTAGATCAATGGCGCACAACAATATCGCTGGGCATCCTGGGTCGAACTATAACGCGCGATGACGCACATTGACAAGTGGTTTTGCGGAGTCGTACAGGGACGCGTGTCGACCACTCTATGGAATCGCTCCCCAACCAGGAAATACCGCTTGCTCCACATAGGTGGTGCAATGAAAACCATAAACCGCCTCCACTATTCACTCGGTTACGGTTCCGCTCTTCCACGCAGGGTTCCGTCGCACTTCCTTTTGTTACGTTCTATCTCTTTCCTTCCAGGTTCCGTTCATGATTCCAAAGGGTTAGTATGGGTTTGCGATATCCTTCTTACTTAGTTTACTCTGGTCTATCTTTGGCAGAATTTCCAATAAACAACGAACAAATGTAGTTCTCTTCCGACGAGATTTTCACTATCATTAGGATAGAGTTAGTTATACGCAGGCTTCCTCTATGAGGGGAATGAAGAACCAATGGACGGGATTTACTCACAAACATCAACTCGAGACAATTCAATGTCATTCTGTCTTCAATTCTACTATGATATATATAATATATCAACCTTCCATTGCATGTTCGGAGTTCTATCCTGTCACAGTTCCGCTTCTAACTGTACATTCAAGTTCTTGATTCTGCAAGCAAAACCATCATATCTCTGCAACCATTAATTCCTTCAATGGATTTCTTACTTATCACGGATTACCATTTAATAGAACATTCACTTATTCTTTTCTATTTGATGGCCTTTTTCTCCTACTCTGTCTCTGGAAAATTCTGCTTCAATTGTGCACTCTACTTCTATTCACTGTCTCTGCGTTGTCTGCTGCCTCAGTTCCTTATCTGCCTTGCTTCCTCTCTGCTCCTTTTCTCTTTCTGCTAGTCTCTTTGCTGCTTCTTCTATCTCTCTGTTACTATCTCTGCTTCTTGTCTAATGCTGCTCCTTGCTTCTCTCTTTTCCTTGTTGCTGTTCAGATGCTCCTTCTTTGCCACTTTCTTTGCCATCAATGACAATATTTCCAACAAGGTCATCCCAAAAAAATTCCTTCTTGACCTTGTGGTAATTTAAAAAAAATCTTGAGTGCCCTCTTATAAGAGAGGTGTGTAATTCCAAAAGAACATTTTGTTTGAGTTGGGAGTTCTTACATAGATATAAGTGATATTTGTACCATAGTGAATCATTTTTGCATATAAATGTATCATATGCACTTGGATCTTGCTGTAAATTTTGAATGAGTGTCCATACCTCTTCATCATTCTTACATTCACCCCGTGCTTTAGTTATCTAATCAGGTTGGATAATAGAAATGGCACAGAGAAATGCCTCCACATCCTCATCCCTTCTTGAGAGTGCATCTGCAACAACATTTTGCTTCCCTTTTTTATAGATGATTTCAAAGTCATAACCCAACATCTTTGTGACCCATTTTTGTTTCTTTTCCGAAGATAATGTTTGTTCCAAGAATTATTTAATACTATCATGATCTATTTTTACCTTTATGTCTCTTCCCATTAGGTAAGGGTGTCATTGCTTCAATTCATGTAGTATTTCCAAAATTTCCTTCTCATAAATAAGTTTATGTAAATACTCTCCCTTGATTGGACGAGTTTCAAAATAAATTGGTCTTCATTCTTGATTAAAACAACACCAATGTCATTTCCCGAGGCATCGCATATCATAATAAAGGTCTTTGTGAAGTCTGGTGTAGCTAAGACTAGAGCTCATAACATTTCCTCTTTAATATGTTAAAAGGCCTTAGTTGCTTATGGAGTCCAAAAACATGCACCTTTCTTCAGTAAGGTTGTTAGAGGTGCTGCTATTTTCCCATAATTCTTAAAAAACTTGTAATAATACCCAGTTGACGTGATAAATCCTCCAAGATTCCTTAAGGTTGTGGGGATTTTCTTTCCTTCATGGTTTTAATTTTTTTAGGGTCTGTTAGAACTCTTTAATTTTCCTAGGTTGAGGAAGAAAACTACAAAGGTAACCACAAACCACTTTTAAAGTTGGGATATAGTCCTTCCAGCTTTAGAGATGGCTCTCTCTGTATGATTTAATTTCTCATGTCAGAATTTTAGGCTATATATTAGAGTTCGAATTAGGTTTTTTCAAAATTTTGGTTGAATAATTTAGGAAAAGTCCATTGGGAATGGAGTCATTAAACTTCTCGGTAATCAATCATAAATTAACAGGGTAGCTATAACAGGGAAGGGTAGGAAAACTCCCGGATCTTAAAGGATTTATGGTGTGGGTGAGATAAAAAGGTAGATGATCAATTAAATATAAAGCATATTGAAATGAATTATATATTTAATCTTAGAAGGAAAACATTAATATTGTTTAAACAATCTAGAGCAGAGTACAATTAAGTAAATTCAACTCTTAATATTCTTGCAACAATCAGGGAGGGAAAACCATATGAAAACTCAGAGAGCAGAACAATTCAACATGAGGAAAAACATCACCATTTGTTTGACATAAGAATCCTGGAACAAAATTGCCTCTGTATTTCTGAAATTGATTACTTTGAGTAAAATTCACATCTTACATCAAGGTAGAGCTCTTTTATTTATACATAATCCAACACTTTCTAAGTCTTATTAAAAAATATTTATAGACTTTATATTGAACTAACTTTGGATTCCAAAAGGAATTGATTACAAAATAATATCTAACAAAAATATGAACAATAAACTCAAGATAAAAACAATCACTGGAAAACTACAGGAAATTTGGAACTGCTGGAAACTCTTCAGCCTTCAAATATGGAATTTGATTCGTTAATGTTGATCCTATGCCTTGGAATCTAGAGTGGTTGAAGTTTTTTCCACAAAACCTATTAGCTTCCCTTTCGAACTTGATTAAATCTGCCACCTGTATTAACTAGTTTTCCCTTTGATTTTTATTTCCGAGTCAAAATTATGAAAATAATTTCATGTCTGTTTATGTTTTCCACTTAGTTAATCAATGAATTATTTGGATTTTGGAGTTAAACCAAACTTATAAGTTGACATTTTCACCCATAGTATTTTCCTTCATCATCTTTTAAATAATTCACCATTGTCACAAAATATTTGGGAAGAAAATATTTTGATAAATATTTTCCAAATATTTTTCTTAAACGTGTAAATGAATTTCATAAATAAAATATCAAAATATTTCCTTAAATGAATTTATAAACCACAGTCTTGTTTTGAAATCCATGTATTGTTTTTTTAGTCCATTTCTTGTTTCCCTGAATTTATATATTGATGAATAAATGGGATTCATAAACATAATCTATAAAAACCATTGACTGATTTCGTTTCCATGGTTTTTAAAAAACATGTCTTGTTTTTCCATTGTCGGTAAAGTATCTTTTACTTTCCCCTTTTACTCTTGTAAAATATTTGGATAAGTATTTATCCAAATTTTATGTTCTGTGCATTTATCCTCTTTATACCATCTGAAAAAAAAATATTTTTCTTCTCTGTAAAATTTCATTTTACCTCATTTTACTCAGCCTCCTTTTACCTCAGTATTTTACTCGTAACTCATTTCATCAACATATGACTGTAAAAGTCTCCTTTCCTTTATCTCCTTTTGTATGAACTTTATAAGATATAAGACCTTCCCGCCATATTTTCATAAGATGTAAATCAATATAAATAATGGTTTTCGAGGTGGGGGAGGCAGTAAATGGTTTAAGAGGGGGGATCCAAAATGAACGAAGGGGGGGGGTAGGCTAAAATTTGAATAGGAAACTCCCCCCCCCCCAATCGATAACCATTGATTTAATTATATAAATTTAATTTGAATTGTGAATTTATTATTGGCTCACGTATTTTGCATGATAATAAATGTGGTTCCTATAGCTTAGAGATTGGGTTGATTTTATATTTTTAAATTAAGTTTAATATTTTAAATAGATAATTTTATAAAAAATATAATTATATCTATATATTATAAAATTAAATCTCATTTAAAAAAAACTATTAAAAAAAACTTAGATACACTTCATCCTTTAGATAAATAACTGGACAAACATATTGTTATTACTTATATTATACTACCCTAAAAGGGTCTACCTTAACACCCTCATGAGATACAATATGACCCAAAGATTTCACTTCCTGTACCCTAAAGAAACATTTGGAGGTTTTTTCATACAATTGTTTCTCCTGCAATAGTTTGAGCACCCTATCAACATGTTGTACATGATCTTTCCAAGACCTGTTGTAGATAGTATACCATCAAAAAATGCTAATACAAAATTTACAAGGGAGAGCTTGAAAGTGGAATTCATCAAAACTTGAATTGTGGAATGAGTATTATTAAGGCCAAAAGGTATGACCATAAATTCATAACGAGTTTCATGAGTTCTAAATATTGTTTTCAAATTGTCTTTTTTATTCATTCTAATTTGATGATATCCTAAATGGAGATCAATCTTGCTGAAGTAAATTTCTCCATGTAGTTCGTCCAAAAATTCATCAATGACATGAATGGGAAATTTATCTTCAATAGTGAGTTTGTTGAGCTCTTTATAATCCAAAAAAATATGCCATGATCCATCCTTCTTGTGCGCCAATACTATTGGAGAAGAGAAATAACTTTAGCTAGGTCAAATTATACATGCGTCTAACAATTCTGTAACCATACAATCAATTTCACTCTTCTAGTCATAGGGATATCTGTAAGGTCTTATGTTTGGAGGAGCACTTCCTGGAATCAAGTGAATAACATGATCATAATTGTGAATAGGTGGGATACCCTTATTATTTTCAAATACCTTGGAATGATTGTCAAGGAATATTTGGAGATATGTAGAAATGGATGACTTATAATTTTTAACATATAGTGAACATAATTGTGCAATTACCCCTCGTTGTTCCTTCTTCAAAATATTTTTCATGCCATTAGATTTGATTATCTTCCAAATTTTCCTAGTGATACCCCTTAATTCAATTTTGTTTTTTTCCGAGAGAAATTTCAAGAAAAGTTCTTGAAAATTAAAAGCTATCATCCCCAAATATTGTAACCATTGGTCTCCTAATACAATATCTGCACCACCCATTGGAATGGAAAGCATTGGAATATTCAATACATATTCCCCCATGGTTAGATTGATATTATGGGACTTCCATGAGAAATTTATAGTTCCTCCATTTTCAACAATCGCTTGACACTCTGTTGTTGGATATAGAAATAAATTAAAATCCTTATCTATCTTACAATGAATAAAATTATGAGTACTACCTGAATCAATCAACACTATTACCTTTTTCTTCTTGATACATCCTTCTATCTTGAGAGTTTAAGGAGTGGTAATTATTTCCAATGAATTACAAGATATGTTCGGATTTGTTTCTTCGTTTTTAGCCCATGGGGTTGGTTCTTGATGTACATCTATCCTTTTGATGATTCTTGTTCCTTTTCTTCCTTCTCTTCACAATTTATGTAAAATAATTTCTTCTCTGCACACATAAGACCTTTAATGTATTTTCTATCACAACTGTAACAAATGCCTTTTGATTTTTTTACCTTGAGTTGTTGTGGTTTCAACCTTGTAAGTTGTTGGAGGATAGGAGTGGAAACACTTCCATATTTATAGTTGTGAGTGGTATAACTCCTTGTTGCCATAGTTTTGTTTTCAAATTTTCTTGCCACCCTGAATGCATTCTCCAATAAGTAGGTTCCCAAAGGTGAACCTCATGTTGGATGTTATACTTTAATGTCTCTATGAATTCATCAATAATATTATCTTATGGAATATCAGTTACCTTGATATTAAAATTTTAAAAGTTCTCAATGTGATCCCCAACTAAACCCTTTTGTTTGAGATTTATCAATAGGCTAAAAAAGGTATTTCTCTTTGTATCCTCATAATGTGCTATCAATTTGTTTTTAAAAATTGTCCAAGTGACAAGTGATTTACGAGAACAAATCCATCGATACCACACAAATTGATTGGGGTCTAAATATAAATATGCAATGTGTACCTTTTATGTGTATTGCACATCGTGTAAATCAAAGAACCGCTCCATGCGTACTATCCATGTTACTGGATCCTTGCCACTAGTACATTTGGCGGAAATTACGACACTTTGGTTCCAACACTTTTGACCAAATGTCGGAAATTTCCCCAAAATTTATCAAATCTTCAAATCTCGCCCGAAACTATCGCTATACCAACGTTTGGAGACAAGTGTCGGTATTGCGACACATAGAAGTTAGTGTCGGTCTTGCGACGTTTGTAGAAAAGCGTCGGAATTGCGAGAGTTTGGGAAACATCGTCGGAATTGTGAAGGATTAGAGTTATGTGTAGCTATTGTGACGTTTGGAGGAAAACGTCACTATTGCGACAGTTTGGGCAAAAGCGTCGGAATTGCGACAGTTTCGGAACAATCATCGCTATTGCGCCAGTTTGGGCTAAGTGTCGCTCTTGCGACGGTTTGGGCTAAGTGTCGCTCTTGCGACAGTTTGGGCTAAGTGTCGCTATAGCGACGGTTTGTAAATTAATTTCTTTGGCCTCTCCTTTAATAAATAATAATCTAACTTGGGTCCCCTTTTTGAATGGTTGGAACAACATAATAAGATATCTTTAGTTGACATATCACATTGTGATGAAGATGGAAGATGCTTATGATGGGACTTCTAAGGAGTTTCATAAAATATTAAAGACGTGATGCGCTCACTCCTTGGTTCACTTTTAATGTGTGCCCCCAACCACGGTCAGGCGCGCTGTGTCGCGCAGTTTGAGGTCGCCCGACTGGGCGCGTTCAAGTCGGGCCATTTTGTTCAAGGGTGCCCGTATCAGTTTTTCTTAGTTGTGACTGCTCGGGTGCCTTGTGCACGTTTGGGTGGCCCGTTTTCCATTTTCTCCCTTGTGGCATCATTCGTTCGGGGGCGCCGTGTCATGCCGTGTGAGGTCGCCCGACCGGGCGCGTTCAAGTTGGGTTGTTTCGTTCAAGGGTGCCCGTATCAGTTTTGCTAAGTTGTGACTGCCCGGGTGCCTTGTGCACGTTCGGGTGGCCCGTTTTCCGTTTTCTCCCTTGTGGCATCGTTCGGTAGGGCGCGCCGTGTCGCACCGTGTGAGGTCGCCCGACTGGGCGCGTTCGGTCAGGTCAGGCTGTTTCGTTCGAGGGTGCCCATATCAGTTTTGCTAAGTTGTGACCGCCCAGGTGCCTTGTGCACGTTCGAGTGGCCCGTTTTCCATTTTATCCCTTGTGGCATCGTTCTTTCGGGTGCGCCATTTCGCACCGTGTGAGATCGCCCGAACGGGCGCGTTCGGGTCGAGCCGTTTCATTCGAGGGTGCCCGTATTAGTTTTGCTAAGTTGTGACTACCTGGGTGCCTTGTGCATGTTCGGGTGGCCTGTTTTCCATTTTCTCCCTTGTGGCATCGTTCGTTCGGGCACGCCATGTCGCGCCGTCTGAGGTCGCCCAACCGGGCGCGTTCAGGTCGGGCCGTTTCGTTCGAGGGCGCCTGTATCAGTTTTGCTAAGTTGTGACCGCCCGAGTGCCTTATGCATGTTCAGGTGGCCCATTTTCCATTTGCTCCCTTGTGGCATCGTTCGGTCAGGTGCACTCTGTCGCGCCAAGTGAGGTCGCCCGACTAGGCGCGTTCGGGTCGGGTCAGGCCGTTTTGTTTGAGGGCGCCCGTATAAGTTTTGCTAAGTTGTGACCGCCTGGGTGCCTTGTGAATGTTCGTGCGGCTCATTTTCTATTTGCTTCCTTGTGGCATCGACGTTCGTTCGGGTGCGTCATGTCACGCCATGTGAAGTCGGGGTCCGACTGGCCAGCGCGTTCCGGTCAGACCGTTTCGTTCGAGGGCGCCTGTATCAGTTTTGCTAAGTTGTGACCACCCAGATCCCTTATGCATGTTCGGGTGGGGCCTGTTTTCCATTTTCTCCCTTGTGGCATCGTTCGATCGGGCGAGCCATGTCGCGCTGTGCGAGGTCGCCCGACCAGGCGCGTTTGGGTCGTGTCGGGCCATTTCATTCGAGGGTGCTCGTATCAGTTTTGCTAAGTTGTGATTGCCTAGGTGCCTTGTGCATGTTCGGGTGGCTCGTTTGCTGTTTGCTCCCTTGTGGTATCGACGTTTTTTCGGGCGCTTCGTGTCGTGTCGTGTGAGGTCAGTGCCCGAACAGGCGCGTTCCGGTCGGGCCGTTTCGTTCGAGGGCGCATGTATCAGTTTTTCTAAGTTGTGACCGCTCGGGTGCCTTGTACACGTTCGGGCGACCAATTTGCCATTTTCTCCCTTGTGGCATCGTTCAGTCGGGCGCGCCGTGTGAGGTCTCCCGACCGGGCGCGTTCGGGTTGGGCCGATTCGTTTGAGGGCGCCTGTATCAGTTTTGCTAAGTTGTGACTGCTCGGGTGCCTTGTGAACATTCAGGTGCCCCATTTTCCATTTTATCCCTTGTGGCATCATTTTTTCGGGCGTGCTGTGTCACGTCATGTGAGGTTGCTCGATCAGGCGCATTCAGGTTGGGTTGGGCCGTTTCGTTTGAGGGCGCCCGTATCACTTTTGCTAATTTGTGACCGCCCGGGTCCCTTGTGCACATTCAGGCGACCCGTTTTCCGTTTTCTCCCTTGTGGCATCATTCGGTCGGGCGCGCCGTGTCGCACCGTGTAAGGTCGCCCGACCAAGCGTATTCAGGTCGGGTTGGGCCGTTTCGTTCGAGGGTGCCCGTATAAGTTTTGCTAAGTTGTGACCGCTCGGGTGGCTTGTGCACATTTGGGTGGCCTGTTTTCCATTTTCTCCCTTGTGGCATCGTTCGGTAGGGCGCGTCGTGTCGCGCCATGTGAGGTTGCCCGACCGGGCGTGTTCAGGTCGGGCCGTTTCGTTCAAGTGCACTTGTATCGGTTTTGCTAAGTTGTGACTACCCAGGTGCCTTGTGCACGTTCGGGTGCCCCATTTTGCATTTTCTCCCTTTTGGCATCGTTCGGTCGGGTGCGTCGTGTCGCGTCGTACTGTGAGGTCGCCCGACTTGGCTCGTTCGGGTCGGGTCGAGCCATTTTGTTCGAGGGTGCTCATATCAGTTTTTCTAAGTTGTGACTGCCTGGGTACCTTGTGCACGTTCAAGTGTCCCGTTTTCCATTTGCTCCCTTGTGGCATCGTTCGGTCGGGAGCATCATGTCGCGCCGTGTGAGGTCGCCCGACCAGGCACGTTCGGGTCGAGCCATTTCGTTTGAGGGCGCTCGTATTAGTTTTGCTAATTTGTGACCGCTCGGGTCCCTTGTGCATGTTCAGGCGGGGCCCGTTCACCGTTTTCTCCCTTGTAGCATCGTTCGGTCTGGTGCGCCGTGCGAGGTCGCCCAACCAGGCGCGTTTGGGTCGTGTCGGGCCGTTTCGTTTGAGGGCGCCCGTATCAATTTTGCTAAGTTGTGACCGCTGGGGTGCCTTGTGCATGTTCGGGTGGCTCATTATTTGTTTTCTCCCTTGTGGCATCGACGTTCGTTTGGGCGCGTCGTGTCGTGCCGTGTGAGGTCGGCGTCCGACTGGCCAGTGCGTTCCGGTCGGGCCGTTTTGTTCGAGGGCGCCCATATTAGTTTTGCTAAGTTGTGACCGCCCGGGTCCCTTGTGCATGTTCGGGCAGGGCCTGTTTGCTATTTTCTCCCTTGTGGCATCGTTCAGTCGGGCGTGCCGTGTCGTGCCGTGCGAGGTCGCCCGACCAGGCACGTTCGGGTCGTGTCGGGCTGTTTCGTTCGAGGGCGCCCGTATTAGTTTTTCTAAGTTGTGACCGTGTGGGTGCCTTGTGCATGTTCGAGTGACTCATTTTTTGTTTGATCCCTTGTGGCATCGACGTTCGTTCGGGCGCGTTGTGTGGCGCCGTGTGAGGTTGGCGCCCGACCGGGCTCGTTCCGGTCAGGCCGTTTCGTTCAAGGGTGCCCGTATCAATTTTGCTAAGTTGTGACTGCCTGGGTGCCTTGTGCACGTTTGGGCGGCCCATTTTCCATTTGCTCCCTTGTGGCATCATTCGGTCGGGCGCGCCGTGTCGCGCCATGTGAGGTCGCCCGACCGAGCGCATTCGGGTCGGGCCGATTTGTTCGAGGGCGCCTGTATTAGTTTTGCTAAGTTGTGACCGCCTGGGTGCCTTGTACACGTTTGGGTGGCCCGTTTGCCATTTTCTCCCTTGTGGCATCGTTCGATCGAGCGCGCTGTGTCATGCCGTGTGAGTTCACCCGACCGGGCGCGTTCGGGTCAAGCCGTTTCGTTCGAGGGTGCTTGTATCAGTTTTGCTAAGTTGTGACCGCCCGGTTCCCTTGTGCACGTTTAGGTGGCCCGTTTTCCATTTTCTCCCTTGTGGCATCATTTGGTCAGGCGCGTCGTGTTGCGCCGTGTGAGGTCGCTCGACCGGGCGTGTTCGGTTCGGGTCGTTTCGTTTGAGGGCACCCGTATCAGTTTTGCTAAGTTGTGACTGCCCGAGCGCCTTGTGCATGTTCAGGCGGCCTGTTTGTAATTTTCTCCCTTGTGGCATCGTTCGGTCGGGTGCGCGCATGCATTAACCCTAACCCATGATTTAACCCCCTAAACCCCAAACATCTAACCCCTAAACCCCTTAACCACTTGATCTGCTAGGTGCCGGTTACCTTGATATTAATGATGGTGTATTCATACTCCTTCTGAATAACCAATAAAGGGTCAAGGAAATTGACCAATATGTTGTCAAGTTTTATCTTATCCATCTCTGGGGTTATAAGCTTCTTATGTTGTCACTATCTCCCTCTCTTACCCTTCTCTACCTCTCTCACTCCTCTCCCTCTCTCTCTCTCAGATGATCCATTCCTTCTCTCCCCTCTCCTTCAATTTATCTCCATCTCTCCCTTGTGACTCCCCTTGTCTCGCCACCTCTATCTATCTATGTCTTTATAATTATTCCTTCTCATATATATCTAGAGTTAATATATATCATGACATATTGGGACTTACGATTGGGTTAATTCCGCATTCTCGACAAGGTTAAAATGGTTAATCTTCGATAGACAAAATGTAAATCAAATATTTCATCAAAAAGAGGGAACCATACCCTATATTCTTCCAGGCTATGCCTATCAGTCGCTTGGCCTCTTCTTTCTCTCACATGAATGTAGTCTTGCTTGACTGGTACAAAAGAAGGTTTCGCATTATCAACTATTTGTTTGGGACAACTTTTAGTTGTTTCAACACTGCTACATTCTATTTCAAGCTTATCCTTTAAACCATCTTAGTCTTTTGTACTCTATTCAACTTTGTAGTGCTTTCCATTCCTCTCATTCACATATGTTTCCTTGGTCTATTAAGGGACAAGGTCGACAACATTACGATGTTTTTGCAATATACAAGGGTATTTCCAGGACACAGTGATCAGGTGGAGCAAGAGTATAAGAGCCAAATTTCTCATGATTGTGGGACACTCGAACTTAAGATTTTCTGGAGTAGTCATGAGGTGCAGTCTGGTTATTAAGACTTCATCAGATGGCCATTCTCTGGACTTAAATTGTGTGACAACATTGTGGCTGAGTTTGAAACTGGAGATTGAACATACATTTGGTTTGATTGCAATAGACATTTTCATCATTAATAAATGTAAAACAATGGCTAACAAATACTATAAATTAATAAATAAAGAAGACATGGAAACAAGCAACATTAATACTTACAAAATTGTTGCATTAAACCCCTAACCCCTAACCCCTTAAACCCTAAACCATTATACCCTTAACCCTAACCCCTTAAACCCTAAACCTATAAACCCTAAACTTTCCATTTCATTGTTTTCTGTTAGGCTTTCCATTTCATTCTTAAATTGTTGCACAATTTCTATTAACATGCCATTCGTATCATAGGATTCATTCCTCAGTTAGATCTACAATAATGGATGCACCACTTCCTTTCCTCATAATTCTTTCTTTGTGAATGATACAATAAAATTTATTATTTGTCATTCTATAGAGTCTATCATCTATTTATACTATATTATTTCCTTTCCAGTTATAATACACATTTAAAAAGGTTTGGGATGCTAATTCACTCTCTGACTGACTTTCGACATATGTCAAAAATGATTTGATATTATTTGAATTAATTAGGGTTCTTCCCTAGGTTCCACCTTAGCTATAAAACATTTCACATGCCCATATTGAAGAATACATAAATTAGGTGTCATTGTCTTCCATCTAGTGGCTCATGACCTATAGATTGCATAAGGATCTATGGTGCTCATCACTTGGCCATTTTAGATTAGCAATGTAGGGAGGTTGGAGTAAGTTAGAGGGTAGCTACCCCTCCTCTCCCCAACCTTGTTCCAGGCTAATTTTCCTTTGTCACTAATTTGTAAGACCATTGTGAAATTGATTATGGTTTTTAGTCGCAGGAACAGATTGAAGCTCTTGATAGTCACGACCTCCCGGGCTTCAAGTTGGGATTCATTCTTTTTGTTTTGGGGATAAGATTCTATAGAATTCTCGCTCGACTTCAATGGTGAGGATTCAAAGACTCGTCCTTTACCCATTTATCTGTACACACACACACACACACACACACACACACACACACACACATATATTTATATTCCCTATAAATAAAAGGCTATTTACATTTGTTACTTTTTGTAGGGGTCTTTGGCATCATTCCATCACAATCCCTCAAGATCAGGATTGATCCCTTCCACAGGTGAGCTATTACACTATTTTATTAACCCCCCTTCATGTTATAAACTAAATTTCCTTATTCTAGTTGGCTTAGTAGAAAATTAGGGTTTTATTTTCTTGTTTCTTTTCTTTATGGTGTCCTGGAGCTTGTTTGACCACTAATAAACTTGTTCAGGTAAATGTTTCTAATTCTCTCTATGGAAATTATTCCCCTCTAAGTTCCAGCTGATCTCTCTTAAGTCCTATATCTTATCCTTCTTCTCTCTCCCTTTCTCACCTTATAACTCCCTCTCTCTTCCCCAATCTCCCTCTCTCTCTCTCTCTCTCTCTACCCTCCAATCCTCTCACTATATCCTTGTTACATTGAGACGCAAAGAATAAGCAACCAATGTACACAAACAGAGACCAATGAAACTATCATCTTAACCCCTAACCCCTTAAACACTAATTATTTACCCCTAACCCATTTAACCCCCTAAACCTCTAAACCCCTAACCCATTTAACCCCTAAACCATAAACCTCTAAACCCTTAACCCCTAACCCTTTTAACCCCCTAAACCCCTATTAAACCCCTAACCCATTTAAATCCCTAAACCTATAAACACGATTCGTTCGAGGGCGCCCATATCAGTTTTTCTAAGTTGTGACTGCCTGGGTCCCTTGTGCACGTTCAGGTGGCCCGTTTGCTATTTTCTCCCTTGTGGCATCGTTCGTTCGGGCGCGTCATGTCGTGTCGTGTGAGGTCACTCGACTGGGCGCGTTCGGGTCGAACCGTTTCGTTCGAGGGCACCCGTATCAGTTTTGCTAAGTTGTGACCACCCGAGTGCCTTGTGCACGTTCGAGTGGCCTGTTTTCCGTTTTCTCCCTTGTGGAATCGTTCGGTCGGGCGCGCCGTGTCGCGCTGTGTGAGGTCACCCAACCGGGCGCGTTTAGGTCGGGTCGTTTAGTTCGAGGGCGCTTGTATCAATTTTGCTAAGTTGTGACCGCCCAGGTGCCTTATGCACGTTTGAGTGGCCCATTTGCTGTTTTCTCCCTTGTGGCATCATTCGTTCGGGCGTACCATGTCCCGCCCTATGAGGTCGCTTGACCAGGCGCGTTCAGGTTGGGCCATTTCGTTGGAGGGCGCCCTTATCAATTTTTCTATGTTGTGACTGCCCGAGTGCCTTGTGCACGTTCGGGTGGCCCATTTGCCATTTTCTCCCTTGTGGCATCATTCGGTCGGGCGTGCCGTGTGAGGTCGCCCGATCGGGCGCGTTTGGGTCGATCCGTTTCATTCGAGGGCGCCCATATCAGTTTTTCTAAGTTGTGACCACTCGAGTGCCTTGTGCACGTTCGGGCGGCCCGTTTTCCATTTGCTCCCTTGTGGCATCGTTCGGTCGAGTGCGCCGTGTGAGGTCGCCCGACCGGGCGCGTACGGGTCGGGCCGTTTCGTTCAAGGGTGCCCGTATCAGTTTTGCTAAGTTGTGACCACCCGTGTGCCTTGTGCATGTTCGGGCGGCCCATTTTCTGTTTTCTCCCTTGTGGCATCATTTGGTCGGGCGCACCGTGTGAGATTGCCTGAACGGGCGCGTTCGGGTCGGGCCGTTTCGTTCGAGGGTGCCCGTATCAGTGTTTCTAAGTTGTGACCGCTCGGGTGCCTTGTGCACGTTTGGGTGGCCCATTTTCCGTTTTCTCCCTTGTGGCATCATAATTCGTTGGGAACACCATCATGTCGCATCATGTGAGGTCGCCCGACCGGGTGCGTTCGGGTCGGGCCGTTTCATTCGAGGGCACCCGTATCAGTTTTTCTAAGTTGTGACCATCCAGGTGCCAGCTTGTGCACGTTCGCAAGGCCCATTTTCCATTTTCTCCCTTGTGGCATCGTTCGGTCAGGCACGTCGTGTCACGCCATGTGAGGGTGCCCGACCAAGCGCGTTCGGGTCAGGCCGATTCGTTCGAGGGTGCCCGTATCAGTTTTGCTAAGTTGTGACCGCCCGAGTGCCTTGTGCACGTTCGAGTGGTTCGTTTTCTGTTTTCTCCCTTGTGGAATCGTTCGTTCGGGTGCATCATGTCGCGTCGTGTGAGGTCGCTCGACTGAGCGCGTTCGGGTCGGGCCGTCTTTGCTCAGTGGTTCCAAAAATGAGTGCAGATCGTCCTTCGAGAGTTGTAGAGCGGCGCCATTGGCTTCCTCATCCAGCTTTCTCGTCTTACCATTGCCCTTGTTCCTCCATGATTTTTTCTCTGGTTTGAGAAGAGGGGGGTTCATACTAGCTTCAATTCCCCAAATTGACTCATGCCAAGTCTTTTAAAGATTGAATGATTACAAAAGCTTCCCTATTAGACATGTAGTTTGGTCAGTCACATATAGGAGGATAATTTAAATTTTAAACCACATTTTGATTTCTAGATTCCAAAGCTTGGGTATAAGCTTGAACTGTAGCAAGGGTTAATGCCATTAGGGTACATAGCCTGTGACATACAAGCTGCCATAATTTCCATTATGTGAACTATAAAATGAGCCAATTTTGGAATCATATCAGTCTTTAAATCCCAAGAATTTTAGTGTAACTACCAAACAGGCTTGTAGCTCTATTACCAATAGGGATGCCCCTATTTTGGAGTGTATGGAGCACAATCAATTTGAATTTTGTCCTTGAATTTTAAGGAGCGTAACTAGGCTTCTCATAGAATAAAATCAAAGGTTATTGACATTACTAAGGACTGTGCATAGAATCCATATAATGGCCCTATTAAGTGATCCCTGTCTGTCATTGCAATTTCCTAACCTAATCTGGAGTCTTGAAACATGATAAAAATTTAAAATAGTATTGATAATTACAATGGAAGCTACCAAATCTGAATTACTATTTGCATTCAATTACAGGTAAAGATCCAAGGAAAAAATAATACATAAATTATAAAGAGAAAATATATAAAAAAAGAGATTAAAACTCCAAATATTTAAAATACAACATAATTTAATAGTGTAAAGTTTAAAACTCCTTTTAATAAATCATGATGATTTAATAGGGTAGAAGGATTACTATATGCAAAAATCAGTCCATTATTTACTCATATAATTTTAATTTCTCTTCAAAAAAATATTTTTTATTTTTTCGATTGTAAATATATTTAAACAATCAAAATAAACAAACATTTAATTATTTAGAAAATATTTTAGTTATTTAAAAATTATTATAATTATTAAAAAATATATATTTTTAAATTAATTTGAATGGCATTAAAAAAACACACGTGTTTCATTTCAAAATGTCAAAAATTTTCAAATATCAAAAGTTTTAATTTCCCTCGTTCATTTCCCTCCGGTTGCATGGTTTGTCCAGGGAAGGAGGGAGGATGCGGCCATACTGTCGCTGGTTTTGAGGAAGGATGTGTTAGTGTCAGTCTAGTCATACTACCATCAGTGATCAAAGTTACTCTTTGCATTTGCATATTAGGAGTCCCATAATAGTCAATTTCACCATTCTGTTAGGTCATGGATTCATTGATGGTAGTAATTTTTATCAGTTGTCCCTCATGAGGTACTTGCTAATTTTCATTTCTATGGTCTTTAGTCATTGGTCACTTTCATTCTCAAAATCATATCAGTAGGTCATAGGATGGGTCTCATTAGTTTCTAGGGTCTCACCATGGTCAAATTAATGATTCAAATGTCAATAATATCAGCAAGGTCATGAGGAAGTCAATAAATTCAAAGTCACAGCACCTGGAAGAATCAGAGAGACATTTTATTCAATTTGATGTAATTTTCGCCTCAAAACCATGTTTTGAGGTGAAAACATGATATTTCGCCTTTATTATTATTCATTATATATCATCATGTGTGATAAGTCACAATTCAGAAGCTGTTATCTCCACAAAGTGATGTCCCTACCTTTAGAGAGTTTTCCGCAGCATGTTCAACGCCAAGTCATCTTCCAAGAAGATCCATCAGAAAGAGCCTGGAAAGAGCTTTCCAACGGTATATTACACTTTCAAAATTGACTTCTGGATTGAAATTTATGCTTAAGTGAAGTAAAAATCCCTATATCCTCGTGTACCCCCTATTTCCCATTTTTCCCTTTAAAACTTTGTTTTATTAAAGTTTTAATATTTCCCTTATAAAATAATCCATTTTTCCCCTTTCTGATTATAAAATCGCATTATAAATATTTTAAATACAAATGCGATTTATGCATAAAACCACTTCCCCACTATTACCCCTAAAACTTTAATATAAAGTTTATATATATAACCTACCCGCCGTCCCAACCACTTCCCCTCCACGCTTTTAAACCTTATGATTAAAGTTTTGAGGTTTCATAATATAAAACCCCGCATAACCTAAGCCCCTTACCTTTCTGATCGCATCGCATCTTTAAATGACACACCCCGATCACTCCGATCACACGAAACTCCGATGCAATTAATTGCATCCCCTCCTCCGATCTCCCGATCGCATCCCCTCTTCCGATTACCCGATCGCATTCCCCGATTCCATCACCCCAATCAATCGCATCGCAAAATTTGACATGCTATTTTGATTGACCCATGTCCAGAAACTCCAATGCGATTGCAACTTCCGATCCACATCCCACCGTTGATCTGTCCTCGTCGATTTGACGGCTCAAAGTCAATCGGGCCATCAGGATCGGCGTTTCCCATATGTGTTGCACTCTGCTCCGATATTGCGATTGCAATTGACCCTGGCCCCACCATACAATACATCTGCCCGTTCATATAATAAAGGGGATTTTCCTTTGTTAAACCCAAATTTTTGTTTTAATTTATAATACAAAGGGTTCTTCCCATCGCATCAGAAATGTTGTTTCAAATAACATTCCGCCTGCTCTGATCCCCAATTGCGATTGATCGCACATCACAAATCGCAATCGACGGAACCAATTATGTGATACACCCACCCCCAAGCCCGATTGCGATTGCGATTATAATCCCCGGTCCCACCACATAAAAACCTTCGCCATTTATTATAAAACCCATTTCTCCTTTGTAAAGGTTAAAGTTCCTCCGTTTTGTTTATTACAAAGGCCTTCCTCCCCATCGCATCGCATATTTGTAATATGTTACCCCCTTCTCCCGATTCCGATTCCGATTGCAATGGTGCCATATTACATTATGTTTGTTCTATTATATCTCTCCGCCCCGCCTATTGCGATTTCGATTTCCATGTGGGTCCTGCCTCCTTTCCCTTCCTCTTTCCTATTCGAAATTAATTTCTTCCCTTCATGAATGTATAAATTCAATTCAATTTTATTTCTATGGCAGTTTATTAAAAAATTCAGTTCTCTCCAAAAGATAATGTAAAGCAAAGGAATAGTTGGCTGGCCGAGAGCATAAAATAAAATGAAGATTGTTACAACAACAGCGAAATAGGAAATCTGTTCATCAGATTACCTATTTTCTTTCATACAACCTAACAACAAAATCTCCAAGTGGTCAAATGCAATATTGTCCCTTATTTTTAGAGGCAGATTGTTGTATTTATTTCTGTGATTGTATTTCAGTTCTTCAGTTGTTAAAACAACTCCCTTTTCTTGTGGATCTATTTTCCCACATTTCAGCCTATTTAATGTAATTGTAAATCATTTGTAAAGTGGTTTGAGTCTGAGTCTGAAAAAGTCTGAATAGTCTGTAACTCAGAAAGTAGGGGAATAGTGTGGAAGAGCATCTCTGCGCTACATTGTACAGTTTGATAGGAATTAATAAGAGATGTAGCTCTGATTTGTGGGATCCATCTGGTATGAGAGTTAGCATTTGTTTTCTCCTTTGTTTCATATGTGAATTGTTATGTGTTCCATCCATCCATAAACATTTCCTTTTGAATGCTTTCCAGATAGAAAGGTAGAATCCATTTTATATGCTCTGCCTTGGGAAATCATTCATACTCTGTATTTTTCTTCTGTTTGAAAAGGATCCATTTGATGTGCCCTTTTCAGCTCCTCACCAGTATTTCCATACCATCCTCATTAAATTTTAATCGCTAATTTTCCCGCCTATCTTGCCCCATGAAATACCCTGTGTCCTGATTTAATTCCCGGTTTCAATTGTCCCTTTATATCCCACACATCCCTGAAATTAATTAATTCATTCATTCTATTAAACCCCTTTCCCATCATTTTATCTAGCCTAATATCAGTCCATTTATTGTGTTCCATTGAATATTATTTCACGGAGAGAGCCCTCTCCTGTCCTTGTAGGGCTAGCTACAAGGCTGAGCATGGTTTAGTTGTTACCCTGTTTTGCCTTTTCATCTTGGGGTCCAATTCAGGTGCTAACATCTCTGGCGACCATACTGGGGAATACAAAGATCATATCTAAATCCCCGGTAAAGAATGAAAAAGTATCATATCTGATTGATGATGGTGAACAAACAATCAGATGCATATAAAAGCTGAATCTTTCACCTGGCGACTCCAACTCAATGTAAAGACTCCACTGGAGGACCAAATCTTTCTGCGGGAAAATGGAAGGACCTCACACAAAGTTTAGGTATCCAAAGTGGAATGGTATTCAGGATCTAATCTGCTTTCTGGTAAATTACTTCTTTGCTTTTCCTGAAGCTATCCTGAAAGTTTTTCAGAATTTGTTGTATGATAAAGGTGACAAAAATCTTCACTCAACCTATTAAAAAAGTGTAAATAATGAGTTTTCCTTTGATCTTGGCCTCTATCCTTTTCCCAAATATTATGATGACCATCTTCGGAATGATCAGCCTAAAGAAACCAAAACTGATCTCGTAGCTCCTGTATATACTCCTAGACCTTCTATAGTCCCGGATAGGTATAAACCTCTTGTTTTACCTTTTGTACTCCATGCTTTCCCTGCAAATTATTACCTATATTTACCGAGATTTGATGGTGAATGTAACAATGTCAACACTGAGCAACATGTGCATAATTTTGAGACTTTCCTAGACCTTTTTGAGGTTGATGAAGAAGATGTTAGTATTAGGCTTTTTGCTCTTTCTTTGCAAGGAAAATTCAAGAGTTGATTCAAAACCCTGCCTGATGCGAGCATCTCAAAATTCCAACAGTTCGTAAAAGTCTTCCTCGATAGATGGGTGGTCAGACAAAACCCTTTCCTTATTTTAGACGAGTATACCCAACTGAAAAGACAGTTAGGGGAGACATTACAACCGTTTTCCACCAGATTCAATCGAGTCTATTATTCGATACCTGTCAATATAAGACCCCCTCCTGGCTCGGATCTCTTACATTACCCGGGCGATTTTGATCTAGAAATGGAGTTTCAGCTGAGAGAAAGGAACTTAGCAACACTGGAAGAGATACAGAACAGTGCAATAGATGTAGAAGCTAATCTGTTGATCAGAAGAGAAAAGCTAAAGGAAGAAGAAAAGAAGAATGTTGCAGAGCACCTGACACCTTCAGAGGTAAAGCTTGACCTGTTGGTAAAAGCAGTGGAAAAGATGGTGCAGAAAATCACTGCCAGCAATGAAATGGATGTTCAAGAAAAAGTGGTTGATCCAAAACATTTTCTTTCTTATCCCAGTTATCATCCATCTAACAATGACTGTGTTATAGAACATCTCAGAGATGAGAAATCTCTTGATATGAATTATATGCTTGATGATATGTTTTATGTTGATGATTTGCCAAAATTCGATCAATACGATGATGATGATTTTTTCCAAACACAAGCTAGTCTTGCAGCACAATCAACTACTAATTTGTGGGAGGAAGTTTCGTTTCAACAGCTTGAAAACAGTAATCATCCGATGCATATCATCCAGGACAGTGATGAGGAAAGTCTGGAAAATTGGGAAGTAAGTGAAAGATCTTTGCCTCTTTATTTCGCTTCAATTTAGTTCATCAAAGATAACTTTCATGAAATTAGAAATCAACAATCTCTCAGTTTTAATGTTGAGGTTGAGATAGATAGTGAAATTCTTGAGCAAGTTGTTTATGAGAAATCTTCCCCTGAAACGACTGATGAAATCATCTGCGATATAAAACCCTCCCCAGCTCTAGATTTGCAGCCACCAAATGTAATTGAAGGTCAGATTATAGATGAAGGCTTGGAAGCTGAAACATATGATCTAATGATGCAAGAGGATTCTGTACCCTTATTTTTCGAAGCATTTCAGTTTATAAAGAGAAATTTTCGTAATATCTCTAAAAGAAAAGTTGAGCAGTCTGTAGAGTGTCATGCAGATACGTCGCATCAGTCTTTTCAAGTTTTCTATGATCCTATTGCTCATGTGTTGGATGATGTTTGTTGTAAAAGTCCTTCTCCATTGGCTAACCATGTGCCAGAAAAGAATGTTGACAATAATTTTATTTGAAAGTCTAGTTCATTGTCTTGTTCATCAGATGTTTCATTACAAAGCCCATATCAATATTTGCAGTCATATAAGGAGACTAATGAAGAAGATTTTTGTTTTGTTCCTAATCATCAAGAGGGATTGGTTATTCACGAAGTTCAGGATCCTTTTGACAGCCTGCTGCAGTCATCAGAAAGAGATAGCTCAGAGGTTAAGAAAAGTCTAAGATCAAGGTATGGAGATTACCTGGACCAGAGCAGTGATGTATTAAGGGAAATCAATAGCTATTCTTATGAAGATCCTTTCACAGTATTCTTGAGGTCATCCGGTCAATTCAGACTTTACAAATTTATCAAAATTCAACCTGATTCTAAGCTTCCATGGGAGTTTCCTTTTAGATCTTCTCTCTACTTTCTCATTAGAAAGCACTTGGGGAGAATTCAAATAGTAGCCAAGATGCTTACATGGTTGCATTGGTTGTTACATTTCACTTGATCAGGTGGTGAATGCAACAATTAGAGTAGGTTTTGATGAATAAGCTCAATTATGAGCATCTTTCCAGTTTGTCAATTGTGTTTTAGTCATGTCTTAAGTTAGTTTGGTTTTATTATGGTTTTTCAGTCTTAGCCTTCAGTCAGAGTCAGTATGCATTGTATTTTGTTTCAGTATTTTCGACTCCATGCCCAATGGATAATGCTACTTGGTCTACGGTGTTCTTGGCACCTCCAAGGAGCTACCATCCACATTAGAGCCAATGTTAGTGTAAGTCTAGTCATACTGCCATTAGTGATCAAAGTTACTCTTTGCATTTGCATATTAGGAGTCCCATAATAGTAAATTTCACCATTCCATTAGGTCATGGATTCATTGATGGTAGTAATTTTTATCAGTTGTCCCTCATGAGGTACTTGCTAATTTTCCTTTCTATGGTCTTTAGTCATTGGTCACTTTCATTCTCAAAATCATATCAGTAGGTCATAGGATGGGTCTCATTAGTTTCTAGGGTCTCACCATGGTCAAATTAATGAGTCAAATGTCAATAATATCAACAAGGTCATGAGGAAGTCAATAAATTCAAAGTCACAGCACCTGGAAGAATCAGAGAGACATTTTATTCATTTTGATGTAATTTTCACCTCAAAACCATGTTTTGAGGTGAAAACACGATATTTCGCCTTTATTATTATTCATTATATATCATCATGTGTGATAAGTCACAATTTAGAAGCTGTTATCTCCACAAAGTGATGTCCCTGCCTTCAGAGAGTTTTCCATAGCATGTTCAGTGCCAAGTCATCTTCCAAGCAGATCCATCAGAAAGAGCCCGGAAAGAGCTTTCCAATGGTATACTACACTTTCAAAACTGACTTCTAGATTGAAATTTATGCTTAAGTGAAGTAAAAATCCCTATATCCTCATGTACCCCCTATTTCCCATTTTTCCCTTTAAAACTTTGTTTTATTAAAGTTTTAATATTTCCCTTATAAAATAATCCATTTTTTCCCTTTCCGATTATAAAATCGCATTATAAATCTTTTAAATACAAATGCGATTTATGCATAAAACCACTTCCCCACCATGACCCCTAAAACTTGAATATAAAGTTTATATATATAAACTACCCGCCGTCCCAACCACTTCCCTTCCACGCTTTTAAACCTTATGATTAAATTTTTGAGGTTTCATAATATAAAATCCCACATAACCTAAGTCCCTTACCTTTCCGATCGCATTGCATCTTTAAATGACATGTCCCGATCACTCCAATCGCACGAAACTCCGATGCGATTAATCGCATCCCCTCCTCTGATCTCCGGATCGCATCCCCTCTTCCGATTACCCGATCGCATTCCCCGATTCCATCGCCCCGATCAATCGCATTGCAAACTTTGACATGCTATTTTGATTGACCCACGTCCAGAAACTTCGATGCGATTGCAACTTCCGATCCACATCCCACCGTTGATTTATCCTCGCCGATCTGACGGCTCAAAGTCAATCGGGCCATCGGCATTAGCGTTTCCCATATGTGTTGCACTCCGCTCCAATATTGCGATTGCAATTGACCCCGGCCCCACCATACAATACATCCGCCTGTTCATATAATAAAGGGGCTTTTCCTTTATTAAACCCAAATTTTGGTTTTAATTTATAATACAAAGGGTTCTTCCCATCGCATTGGAAATGTTGTTTCAAATAACATTCCACTTGCTCCGATCCCTGATTGCGATTGATCGCACATCGCAAATCGCAATCGGCAGAACCAATTATGTGATACACCCACCCCCGAGCCCGATTGCGATTGCGATTATAATCCCCGGTCCCACCACATAAAAACCTTTGCCATTCATTATAAAACCCATTTCTCCTTTGTAAAGGTTAAAGTTCCTCTGTTTTGTTTATTACAAAGGCCTTCCTCCCCATCGCATCGCATATTTGTAATATGTTACCCCCTTCTCCCGATTCTGATTCCGATTACGACGACGCCATATTACATTATGTTTGTTCTATTATATCTCTCCGCCCCGCCTATTGCGATTGCGATTTCCATGTGGGTCCCGCCTCCTTTCCCTTCCTCTTTCCTATTCGAAATTAATTTCTTCCCTTCACGAATGTATAAATTCAATTCAATTTTATTTCTATGGCAGTTTATTAAAAAAGTCAGTTCTCTCCAAAAGATAATGTAAAGCAAAGGAAATAGTTGGCTGGCCGAGAGCATAAAATAAAATGAAGATTGTTACAACAACAACGAAATAGGAAATCTGTTCATCGGATTACCTATTTTATTTCATACAGCCTAACATCAAAATCTCCAAGTGGTCAAATGCAATATTGTCCCTTATTTTTAGAGGCAGATTGTTGTATTTCTTTCTATGATTGTATTTCAGTTCTTCAGCTGTTAAAACAACTCCCTTTTCTTGTGGATCTATCTTCCCACATTTCAACCTATTTAATGTAATTGTAAATCATTTGTAAAGCGGTCTGAGTCTGAGTCTGAAAAATTCTGAATAGTCTGTAACTTAGAAAGTAGGGAAATAGTGTGGAAGAACATCTCTGCGATACATTGTACAGTTTGACAGGAATTAATAAGAGATGCAGCTCTGATTTGTGGGATCCATGTGGTATGAGAGTTTGCATTTGTTTTATGCTTTGTTTCATATGTGAATTGTTATGTGTTCCATCCATCCATAAACATTTCCTTTTGAATGCTTTCAAGATAGAAAGGTAGAATCCATTTTATATGCTCCGCCTTGGGAAATCATTCATACTCTATATTTTTCTTCTGTTTGAAAAGGATCCATTTGCTGTGCCCTTTTCATCTCCTCACCAGTCTTTCCATACCATCCTCATTAAATTTTAATTGCTAATTTTCCTGCCTATCTTGCCCCATGAAATACCCTATGTCCTGATTTAATTCCCAGTTTCAACTGTCCCTTTATATCCCACACATCCCTGAAATTAATTAATTAATTCATTCTATTAAACCCTTTTCCCATCATTTTATCTAGACTAATATCAATCCATTTATTGTGTTCCATTGAATATTCTTTCACAGAGAGAGCCCTCTCTTGTCCTTGTAGGGCTAGCTACAAGGCTGAGCGTGATTTAGTTGTTACCCTGTTTTGCCTTTTCAGCTTGGGGTCCAATTCAGGTGCTAACAGGATGCAACCATACTATTGCAGGTTTGGAGGAAGGATGTGGGAGATTTGTGTCACGAATTGTGCTCATGGATCCGGCACCATGGACAGTGTGAGGATCTCTGCATTTCTCTCAACTCCACAACTCCAAAAACAGGTACTCTTATTCTTCAATACAACAAGAATTTTGGTTGGCATTTTAACTCTTTTTTTTCAGGATCTTGTCTCATGGGTCTGCTTGTAATATTTTCTGTTGGTACTGCAACCCATTACCAACCCGAACTAATGAAAAAAATGAACACTGGCCTTTGTGGGAGCTTATAAGTCTGATCAGACCTTACCATAGAAGTTGCACTGCTATCACTCGTTGCAGGCGTTACATTGGCTAAGATTCACTTTTCTTCATCAACATTTCCCCCTTGTTGGAACCCTACTATATGGCACATTTTATTGTCGAGACGAATAATATTATTTGTGTGTGTGCGCAAGCGCTAATCTGCCTAAATTAGGGGTTTGGGTTTTGATCCATAGCTGGAAATTGTATTACCTGCACTATTTGATCATTTTTCTATTACATAAGTTAAGTGTCCAGCTACTGGGAGCAATGGCTTACTGTGCACCTCAACAGCTATCACAATGTCTTCCAAAAATTGTTCCTAAATTGACTGAGGTTTGGATCAATGAAGAAATATTGAAGTAAACTTTGAGATTGCTTAGGGTTATAAACTATCACAATATTTGTTTTACCTAATTATCTTATTCTTTTGGTTCAGTAATCTAATTATTTGTCATGGACATTGCAGGTTTTAACAGCACACACCCAAAGGTTCAATCCGCTGCTCAGATGGATTTACAACAAGTAACATGCCTTGTATCTGAGTGTCAATTCCAATCGTCTCTATTTTGTTCAATATTTATTGCTTATTATTCTATTCAAATAATTGTTATTTGACTGGTGCTAACTGCATCAACAGGTTGGCAGTGTAATCAAGAACCCTGAAATATTTGCGCTAGTTTCAACATTACCCTTGAGTATCTCAGATCCCAATGAATACACAAAGCATTCCCTTAACATTCTTCTGCAGGTATTTTTTAAAGTTTCGTGTCAGGCCTTCTATACCATTTTTTGCGATATTTGATGTTGTTTATTTATTACCAACATCTTGTATTCCTTTATCTCTTACCATCATTCCAGACAACGTTTGCCAATACTATTGATGCTCCATCACTAGCATTGTTGGTGCCTATAGTCCACCGAGGTCTTAGGTAAAGAAGTGCATATACTAAAAAGAAAGTAGCCCAGATTGTTGGAAACATGTGTTCTTTGGTAACAGAGCCAAAGGATACGCTACCATATATAAGCTTGATGCTTCCTAAAGTGAAGAAGGTATTGGCAGAATCTTTTTCCCTGTATGTGTCTCCGCCTCCTGCGTACATCCTGACCTCTGAAAACAACCCAGAAGACTTTGAATGATTTTTTGTAGGCCGAGAAATGTTTGAAAGGCTTGCTTGTAGTGTTAATATTTTAATTTTTCCTAGGCTCTATGGCAGAAATAATGTATTTGCTTTAGTAGTAAAAACTTCTAGCATCTTAAGTCACTGCTTGAACACCAAAAGCTGTCATTATATTTTTTCCCTTCGAATGAGCATACAAATTGTTAGCCTTAAAGGAGACTGGATTCCAACCACTTCTGTATTTTAGAAGCTTATATACATTTTTTTTAATATAGATATATTGTAGGATTTTTCCGTTACTAATATTGGAACTATGGCATCTGGATAACAAGTTGAGCAAGCACATTTGATAAAAACGAATTTTGTTAGTACAACTCCTTCAAAAAGCAATACCCTTGGGAAATCGAATAAACGTGTTAGGGTGTTCTCATCAAGCCATCATAGCTTATTACATTTCGATATAACATTCTAGTGATTATTGGGTTACCCTTGTACAAGATGAGCATTATTTCTTGCTATGTTGCATTGTGTGGGTTCTGTTTTGAGATGTGTGGCTTGTGCTGCTATTTTCCATAAAATTGCATTGTCCTGATAAGTCTATGTGAGATGGTCTATCAACGTGCCTTTATTTCTCATCTTGCAGGTCCAAGCCAGGCGTTGAGTCCAGTTTTTCTTCCTTTATTTCTCATCTATTCGTTTTTACTACTGTCTATATGTACCAAAAGTGCCATTTCCAATGAAGGTAGGTGTTACTGAGAATTTTAGGTGCAATTTCTTTAAATTTCTCAAGTTTTTCCCTAAAAGTTGAACTCTTGAGCATGAATTTCATCCTTGCCTCAGCTCTGTCTGGAAGAGCAGACTAAAAATGTAATGGAAGACATGTTTGTTCAAGTGAAGCCTGGACATATATAACTACCACCTTTATGGACTCTGCAAGAGGATTGCCTTTTTTTTTGGTTGCAATTAAAGTTGCATTTTGTTCATCAGGCAATACAAACTCTTATCAAATTGCAAGGTGTAATTCCAATCTAACTAAGAAGGGGCGGACAACATGCCATGAACATCCAATTAAAAAGTACTTTTTAGGGTTTAAGTAGCTTACAGTTCTTGTTCCTGAAATTAGTTTTTGAAATATCAATTTGCTAAACTATTTTTACCCAATTTTCTCTTGATTTTATGGAAATTGGGTGTTTGGATCTAGAAAATTTAATCTCTATTATTTTGGCTTCTCTTAGTACGAATACAATTTTAATATGTAAAACCCATTACAGTAAGTAATCAAGTGTTCACTGGAGAAGAAATACCCAGTTTCAATACTCATGCTCTCCTCCTTAGTATGGTAGTTCAATCAAGTCCTCCGCCTCCTGCATACATCCTAACCTCTGAAAACAACCCAGAATACTTTGAATGATTTTGTGTAGGCCGAGAAATGTTTGAAAGGCTTGCTTGTAGTATTAATATTTTAATTTTTCCTAGGCTCTGTGGCAGAAAGAATGTATTTTCTTTAGTAGTACAAGCTTCTAGAATCTTAAGTGACTGCTTGAACACCAAAATTTGTCATTATATTTTTTCCCTTCGAATGAGAATACAAATTGTTAGCCTTAAAGGAGATTAGATTCCAACCACTTCTGTATTTTAGAAACTTATATTCATTTTTTTTATATAGATATATTGCAAGATTTTTCCTTTACTAATATTGGAACTATGGCATCTGGATAACAAGTTGAGCAAGCACACTTGATAAAAACGAATTTTGTTAGTCCAACTTCTTCAAAAAGAAATACCCTTGGGAAATGGAATAAACGTGTTAGGGTGTTCTGATTCACACCTATTGGAAACTGTCTTGTATCATGACTTGGAAAGTGTGAGGTCATGGCACTTGGTTCCAATAAGCTTACACAGGGAAAATTGCAAACTCCAGGAGCTCAAGCAATATTGTGTTGCCTTCTGCTTCTTTAAAGCTAAACCCATGTATTCATTGTTTGTGATTTCCATTGCACTAATTTAGTTTATTCAAGGAAAATATCTTTGGAAATTGTCACTGTACATCTATTCTAGTCCCCAAAGAATGGAAATTTTATTACCAATTTCTTCCAGTATCCAAAGAATGGAGATTTTATTACCAATTGCTTCCTGTATATGCACAACTTGAGTGGGCCTATTGTTAAGATTGTGTTTCCTCCTTGGAGGCCTCAGGTCTGCACATGTTTGAATGGTTAATATTGGTTTGTTGTGATATGAGGCTTGAAATTTGGGCACACCCCATGGAGTGGAACCACTGTATGTGAGTGTCTAGATATCTTAGCCCTTGCCAAGTCACAAGTTCCTGCTAGTACTGGCTTGTAGGTTGTTGGTACTAGATACGCAATTTTTTGTTATTATAATGTTTCTTTTATAGGTACAGCTTGTAGTGTTTTTTTTATTGGGTGGTTTTAGTGTATCATTGTTGCCTCTTGCTGTCAAAATTGTTGGTACTAGATACACAATTTTTTGTTATTATAATGTTTCTTTTATAGGTATAGCTTGCAGTGTTTTTTTTATTGGGTGGTTTTAGTGTATCATCATTGACTCTTGCTGTCAAAATTGTATCGTGTATTTTCATCATACTCTATGGCCTTTAAGTTATCCATCCCTCCTTTCCATATTCCTATCTTTATTTTATTATTTTTAACGTCTTTCCCATTTTTCTCATCAATGCCAAGCCATCACAACTTATTACATATCGATATAACATTCTAGTGATTATTGGGTTACCCTTGTACAAGACGAGTATTCTTGCTTGCTATGTTGCATTGTGTGGGTTCTATTTTGAGATGTGTGGCTTGTGCTGCTATTTTCCATAAAATTTCATTGTCCTGACAAGTCTATGTGAGATGGCTTGTCAACGCGCCTTTATTTCTCATCTTGCAGGTCCAAGCCAGGCATTAAGTCCAATTTTTCTTCCTTTATTTCTCATCTATTCATTTTTACTACTGTTTATATGTACCAAAAGTTACATTGCCAATGAAGGTAGGTGTTACTGAGAATTTTAGGTGCAATTTCTTTAAATTTCTCAAGTTTTTTCCCTAAAAGTTGAATTCTTGAGCATGCATTTCATCCTTGCCCCAGCTCTGTCTGGCAGAGCAGACTAAAAATGTAATGGCAGACATGTTTATTCAAGTGAAGCATAGCCATATAGAACTACCACATTTATGGACTCTGCAAGAGGATTTCCTTTTTTTTGGTTGCAATTAAAGTTGCATTTTGTTCATCAGGCAATACAAACTCTTATCAAATTGCAAGGTGTAATTCCTATCTAACTAAGATCAGTAACTCCACTACTACTAGGACTGGATCAGATACTAAGACTTGATCAGATCAAGGTACCTGTATATGAGAGCTCCGCCTCCTACATACATCCAAACAAACAATAAAGCTGTCTTTAGCCAATGTAATCTCTGAAAAATGGATGTTTTCATAATTCTTGGACTTATAAACTAAACCATAAAAAACAATAACCCAACAATTTACAACCTTAAACCTTGTAAGATTTAGGATTGCAGATAACTTGGATTGCAGACACCGTTTTCATTGTTGAACAAATAAGAGAATCTAAAATGAGGGTTGCAGAAAGGGTCGAAGCTACTAACCCGACTATAGAAGCTACAACTGCTACTGCTCTATACATCCGTTTTCATTGTTGAACATTTGGCGAAATTAAATTGGGTGTGAAGATAAATATACCTGTAGCCTAAAGGAATTGTTTGGTAAGTATTTTTATGATTTGGACTGAATGTGTTGGCCCGTAAACCCTGTTGTGATTTGTCCTCAAGGCATTGGCTCATAATCTCTATTATGGTTGTATATTGGCTTGAAGATGTAAGACGCAGATGAGTTTTCGGAGATTCAAGAGAATTGGATTATACTTTATTATGATTTAGGTAAAAGTATTAATATGGTTGTGCATTGGATCAAAGGCTTTGAATCGGAAGCTGTAGTCATGTACTGGCCTGAACTCATTTTCCTATAAGCTCAGGTCATGTATTGGCCCAAAGGCGTTGGCTCTATTATGGTGGTGTATTGTCCTGAATTCATTGGATTAAGCTGAAGTCATTGGATTAAGCCCCACTCACATTACCAACTAACCACACTCACAAGACATAGGTCGGTAACAGAAGCAAATGTAACACCAGATTCAATAACGATATTTCGAACACATAGATAATCGATCGATACATATAAAATATATGGTAGTTTCTCAAATTTTTGTTTGAAGAAGTTTTTCAGATCGACACCATCCCACAATACTAGCTGCTGCATGGGTCATTATATTTACTGTAGGTTTTTACCTACTGTGATTTTTTAAATTTTTTTTGTAATTTTCCATCAGAAGACCGACGCCTTAGACGTCGAAAGAGCGACATTATTTTTTTTAAATATTTTTACATTTTCGTCGGAAGACCGATGCCCCTATCGTCGGAAGAGCGAAGTTATTTTTATTTATTATTTTGACATTTTTGTCGGAAGACGGACGCCTCGATCATTGAAAGAGCGACGTTATTTTTTTTAATATTTTTACTTTTTTGTTGGAAGACCGACGCCTCGATCGTTGAAAGAGCGACGTTTTTTTTTTTTAAATATTTTTTAACTTTTTCATCGGTAAAGAGACATTACATAGGCATCCGACGCATGCCGTTCTTAACGTCAGATGATATTTCGTGGGAATTGCGACGGTTTGTAAATCTTCAGAATTAAACGTTGGAAGCCATAACGTTGGAATTGCGACATTTTTTTGAAAACATGAAAAGTGTCGGAGGACCGACAGTTGGTGATCGTCGGAAGACCGACAATTTTGGTTCGTCGAAAGACCGACACTTATAAAATATCAGAATAGCGACACTTTGTAAAACGTCAGAAAAAGTGTCGGTATTGTGACACTTTGGCAAAGCGTCGGAATTGCGACGTAATGGCTAACCACGTTTTTTCCGGCCTCAAACTGTCGCTCTTGCGATGACTATGTGTTAGAATAGCGACAATGTGGCCGTTGGAAATTGGGCCAAATTTTCTAGTGTTGCCATCAAACTTTCTCATATTTGTCTTTAGAATATGATTGATCTTCATCTCAATGTTAGAGTCTCTAAAATCACGATTCACACTTCTTTTGTTTTCATCATGAGTTTCGTTGAATACCTTGTCACCATTAGGAGGAATTTTTTGTAGCAACTTTGTCAAACCTTCCCTGTTTGAATTTAAACCATCCAAGTCTCCCTTTTATTTTTGATTTCATGTATTTTTTAAAACTATCCATTTCCCCTTTTACTTTTTCTTCTAAACCATCCATCTTAACATTCATTTCTCCCAATTCATTTTTGGTTTCTCTTTGTGAGAGAAAAAATTGTTGCACTTGTTCCCGCAATTCAGATATATCATGTTGCATTTCTTCTTCTTCATGCGTCATAGTAGAGATTTATAAGGGGTTAATGGTGTAGCATTATTTTCTTTAGGAATAATTTTGGAACCAATTAATAGTATCTATGCTTCATTATTCCCTTTAAATGACTTCAAAATATTTTTTCAAACAAAATATATGCTAATTAATAATTCACACCTTTTAAAGCTTGATTTTGAGCTTGTTTATAAGGTTCAACTTGAAACTGTTGTATCTCTATGATTTCAAACTCCCAAGGTCTGAAATTACGTCATATGGTATCCCTTTGTGTCTTATTTCCAACCCCACTAGTTATACCGAGATGGGATTCTTCAAGGTAAAGTTATGCCAGTTCTCCCATGATGACCTGATTATCGAGTGGTTTAGTAGATCAAACTTGTATGGGGTTCCACGTGTCACTTAACCTTATACCATGAAAATCCTAAGAAAATAAATTCCGTTTAATTTTAGTCACTTTTTATGAAATTCAATTCTTATTCTCGAAGATAAATTTATGAAAATTTCCATGGAACACTTGTTTGAGACTGAGTTCTGGAGCATGTAGAACCCTGACTTCCTTGGACCATATCTTCAAAAATATAGTGAGCCAAGGTCTGATATTGTAACCAAATGTTCATCAATATTTATCCTTCACGTGGTACCAATTTCATGGCCTGAAGCTTCACAAAAAAAAGTTATAGTTAAAATTCCATGATGACCCATTTGAATTAGCAAAGCCTTAGGATAAAGAGCTCTAATTCCAAATGTTATGCATCTAGATCAAAAATATCATTAAACATAAGAAAATATAGATCAATGACTAGACAATAAGTCGCTTTGAGGGGGAAACCTCCCTTTACATCACCATAAATGAACAATTCTTGGATGATTCAAATGAAAATACCTCCTTGGTATATATAGGAGTCTAAAGGGTCAAAATATAATTAGGGCCTAAATAACAATAATAATGCAAGGGCACAAAAATAATAGTAGTGGGCTTCTATGGGGCACACCAATAACAATATGGGGGCTACACTAGTATTATAGGGACCTAACATGCATTCTCCTGCGTAGATCTTCCCATGAAGCTTGGTGAAGAGCACTCTCCATAAGAGGGGTACCCAATAATTTAGATGAAAGGGAGCTGATTTGGAAGCCTAGAATGTGAGATACATTGAGTTAAATTATAGAAGGAGTGTTAAATAAAGACATTTAAGAATTACTTTGATTAATACTAGTACCTAAGGCTACTATAAATTTTGATAATACATGTTTTAAGGAAAAAACTTATCAAATCATGGGTATACCCATGATAATGGGATCATTCAAAAATTCATGATGAGAGGTAGTAAGATCATTCCTGTGAGCCCTAAGGCCTTTGATTTGTATTTTTTTATTTTTTTTTAAATTTTAACAACACTTTAAGTTCTTGTCCCAATCCCATTTCAATCAAAATTAATAAAAATAGGGAAAGCGGGTCCTCTTGTCGAATGCCTTGGGAGGAGGAAAAAGTTGAAGGAGAATGATTTATCAATATTGATAATAAAACTCCTGATGTGAGGGTAAGAATCCATTTGACTCAGTGAGAATACAAACTGAAATATATGAGGAAAAGGTAGATGTATTGACAACTTAAGTGGTCAAAGGATTTGAACATATAGAACTTGATAAGTGTCTTAGGATTCAAGGAGTGAATCACTTCATGGGATAAAATTATACTATCCAAAAGTTTTCTTCCTTCCACGTAGCTATATTTTTCATGTGAAATAAGTTTAAGAAGAAGGTTCTTAATTATATTGGCTAACACTTTCGTAATTATCTTGTAGACCACATTGCACAAGGAAATGGGCCTGAATTTACTGGGATCTTCCACATTATATTATTTGGGGACAAGATTCAAAAAAATTGCTTTTAGGACAAGGATGACTAAAGTTTTTCTTCTAGATTTATCCACAAGTTCCCACACATATTATTTTATAATTTCTCAACATGCTTGAAAAAACCAATAATAAATTCATTATGGATTTGGGATTTTCCTTTGGGAATTTACATAATCGCCTACTCCACTTCCCCCATAGCATTTTTTCTTAAGAGGAATCATTTTTTTCATGATTGAAAACGGGAGATGTGATGGGTAATTTTACAAATGGAAGCTTGTCGATCCCTCTGATGTTCCAAAATAAGAGATTTGTATAAGCTAATCAATTTTTTTCAATATATTTGTGAGCCTCTAGCTTATTTCCATGGTTGTTGTTAATTCAAAATTTTATTGTGATGTTGGTATTGGATCATAGGCTAGTGAAAAATTTGGCATGTTTTCCCCTCTTTTAACCATATATTTCTTAATTTATATTTCCATAGATTCCATCTTGTTTGTTTCTTTTCTCTAACTATTCTTAGAGTAGATATTCATGTTGAGAAATCTCTTTAGTTATGCCCTAAAAAATTATTTACTATTGGAAGAGTTCATATTTTTCCATAGTTGTTTTTTGTGCTTGAAAGATATCACCAAACTCCTCATTCCATTTTTGAAGATAGGATTTAAGGTATTTTAACTATTGGTGAAAGAAAAACATTATTTAACATTTGCATACCAATGCTTTCCAATTTTGAAACATTTTCCTCGAAGGAGGATGGTGCAACCAAAAGGATTCTAAGTGGAATGGTTGGTTTTTGGGACTACTCTTCCAATCCAACGATAATCATATGGACCAATGATTTGAACCCATGCTTGGAAGAATGGAGGCATAAAAGGTTATACTTATAAGCATAATTAATTCCAATAGAGGTGACCTATGTGGTACATCCCTACTATTATTCCAAGTATGCATACCATTAGATATTTCCATATCCACTAATATAATAATTTGAATGGTATCTTTGAATGATTTACAATTGTATTGTAAGCATCCTCTCTTCAAGGGAATTGATCATATTTAAATTTCCACCCAAGATCTAGATATTGACTCTTATCATATGATGGATTGCTTGATGATTCTTAAGTAGGATGTGTTTTCCCCAAGTAGAGAGGGGCCATAGGTAGTAGAGAGATGTTTGTGACTAATCAATCCTACAAGTTGTAATTTAGAAGTAAGAGTCCCTTGAGTTGAGAATAATTTAAAGAGATTAATATGTAAGGAATTCCAAAGAAGCACAATACCTCTTAAGCCCCTCTAAGAATCAATTGTGATTGATTAGCATCCCCTCTAGATGAAGGATTCAATTTTTGTTAACAAGTCATTGGAACATTTTGTTTCCTACAACATGATTATAGTTGGTTTCTCCATAGGAGTTTTATTTTTTAGAATCTTGTGATTACTTTTCCTATTTAGGCCTATTATTTTCCATGATACAATATTCATCGAAAACTAGAGGAGGTGAGGAATATTTAGTCCATCATAAATGTAATTCTACTGAGATTTATAAGCATTTCTCCTTTCTTGAAATATTTGTCTGTTGCTTTTGAAACCTATTTTTTGGTCCTCATTTCCTATTTTTGGATTTTATTTTGGAGAAATTTATTTAAATCCTAGAGAAGTGGATTGATGGGACATACCTTTGGTTTTTCATTCATGTTCTTTCTAAGATGATAAAGGATTTTGTAACGAGTTAGATTTGTTGATCTGAAATGGAGTTTGGATATTTTTTATTCCAAGCTATTGTTATAGATAACATGTAAAGCTCACATAGGTCCATATTTTCACCTTCCTCTATATGTGATACAACCTCATTGTCCTCATCCATCTCGTTCTCTTCTACTTCATTGATCGTTTCTTCATTGTGATTTTTTCCCTCGTATTAGGATCCACTATAACCTCATGATCGTATGAGAGTTATATTAAGGATTATTCTTGGAGATGGATTAATACCTACAAGGGTATCTATAAGCTTTTAGATAATATTTCATATTGGTTGGTCGTTTTGGGTCTCCCTATGTTTTCTAGATTAGAAGTATTTTTCCCTTGTAACCCTTAAAAGTCTTCTGAACCTTTCTCAACCCGTGACTTAATATAAGGAGACATAGGTATATTAAGGGGTAAATGTCAAAATATATGACTGCATTCATGAAATTTTTGACACCTAAAGAGAATGCTTCCATAGCCAATTGTTTGATAATATTCAATGTCACTATAGCTTAAAAAATTGTGGTAGGAAAGGGTTTTGAAACATTCATGTATATACTAATCCAGGTGTATGAAGTGTAGCATCCCTATTTGTTTTCTTTCGAAATCATTACAAATCTTCAAAAATTATTTCGTGTTCCTTCCAAAATTACAATATACTAGAATTTTTGTACAAGAGAATATAATTGGATCCATACTACAACAATGCAAAGTTATATTTTTCAAGGTTGAATATTTCAGTCCAAAAGCGAAGATATAGATTGGAATTTTTGAAGAAGTAGGGGACATTATAATGAGATCCATATTGATATTATAGGTTATTAAAGATTGCAATAAAAAAATCATTCGAGCCATGTTTTAAGTCAACATGTCCTTTGGGTTTCCAATACTTATTAATCCACTAGGTTAGGTGTTTTTTGTTGGCCACATCCCCGTAAATTTCTAATGATTGCATGAGTTAGATATTATCATCAATTTTAGGGGAGACAATTTCATATTTTGGAATGATATCTAAATGAGAAATGAATGTACCAATTCACCTCAGCTACGTTTCCCTCATATTTACATACCCTTGAGTTGTCACCACATGAGAAGGTTTGGATTATTCTTACACAAAATCACCACATGTGTTTTTTCCATGATCCTCATTAGCAGGTTGTCGTTGATGCTAACACAATCCATTATTTTCTATTGGCTGATGGTTTTTTCCCATACCTTAAGGATGTCATTAAAGAAAGATATGAAAACCATATAAAATTGAAAAAACCTTAAGAATGTGGAGCCCCCATATCAAGTATTTTTTCACTCTTGGTTTCTCAAAATATTGTTATAAAATATATTCTTTATTAAATGTAATTTAATTATATAATAATATTATATTCATATTTATATTATAATCATTTTTTTTTATAGTAACTAGTAAATACCTATTAAGAAAAATATGTGGTTGGGACACGTAGCTAAGTACATCAAGAAATACTAATTTTTAAAAGTTATAAGACTGGAAATTCTAATCTAGAGTCTATCAAAACATCCAAGAAGAACACGGTTGTATTATTTTTCCAGATTCTTAAAGGAGCTACATTCTAAAATTTCTTACATGAGTATATTCTCATGAATTGGTTACATAATGGTAGATAAAATAAATATGAGTTGAATCTGGTTTTTAGGTCTGTCTTATTGTCACCATTACCTAAGATTCAACATGAGATTTCTTCTTATTCTTCCCTATATTTTCCAAAACTTACTTTGATGTTGGTGGAGTACTTAGAGGCTCTTTCACGCCCAGAGTATATTTAAAATTATATCTTCTTAAGCGAAAGATACAAATTCATTAGCTTTTCCTGGGAAATTTTAGTCTCTTGAGGCGGAGTAATTGGTGGAGATTTATCCTACAAGACTAGCTAGTGATCCTTTGTAGAACTGATCCACCAAGTTGACTTTTGTTGTTGTGTCCTATTTTTATTAAACCCATTTGGACATTAAGTAGCTATATGGATTTCTTCAAAACAATCCATACATTGTAGGGAGACTAACTCATAGTCTAATTTCTAAGTCCAAGAAAATTATTTTCCAGACAAAATAATTTCAGTTGGGAACCCTAATTTGAAATCTATTTCCACATAGATTCAGGCGTATGTTGCATTAATTATCCTTTCAGTTTCATGAGAAATTAAATGGAGCTTTCCAAGAATGGACCCAATGGATTGAAGAGAGGATAAACATCCAATTTCTAGGGGCATAACTGATTGTTTTCATGACCTCTAGGAGACAACCCCTAATCAAATACTTTTAACATAGCCTAAAGTAGACACTCCATTTTCCTTATCTCCATCAAAGTGTGAATCATAATATCCAATCATGATGAAACCATCCACTTGTAAATATTTATGTACAAAGTCATGAGTTCCTTTCAAGTAATTTAGAACTATTTTTGCAGTATACAAATGTCCTTCATAAGGATTTTAGATATTCCAACAAAAAATTAAATATTTGTTCTAGTAGTGGTGAGGTAGGACTTCCCACAAGCTACCTGTATTTAGTTGTATCCTCAAATTCATTTCTTTCTTTAGACGTGAGCTTCAATATGTTTTGTTCCATTAAAATTTTGCATTCATCTATGCCAAATTTGTTAAAAAAATCATACTTCTTTTAGGAGAGGAATATATATCTTGGATGTTGGGTCACTTCAATGCCCAAGTAGTAATGAAGGTGTCCCAAATCTGTCATCTCAAATCCTTCAATTATTTCCTTAAGGATGCAATATAGTTTTAATTGTTCCATGTTATCAATAGATCATCTACATATACCACAAGAGAGATAAAAATATTTCTAACTTTATTAACAAATAAAGTTGCATCATCAAGATTAAAGTGTTTTAAATTTAACTTCAGATGATGCTTAGTCAATTTTTCATACCAGACTTGTGGTTCTTGTTTTAGGGAATACAAGGATTTGATGAGTTTGCATATTTTATGTTCTTGTCCTATTACAACTAAACCTTTTGCTTGAAACATAAAAACATTTTCATTCAAGTCTCCATTCAATAAAGCAGACTTTATGTACATTTGATGGGTTTTCCATCCATTATGAGTTTCCAAGGAAAAGAGATATTTGATGGTGGCCCATTTTGTTGTGTGAGGGTTGGGGGGGGGGGGATTTCTCTTCATAATCAACACCTTATCTCTACGCAAATCCTTTTTCCATGAGCCTTGCATTTTATTTGTCAAGTGAGCCATCTTATTTATACTTTTTATTGAATACCCACTTGCAGCCAATTGGTTTGTTTCCAAATAGAGGGTCCACCATCTTCCATGTTCCCTTCTTTATGAGAGCATCATACTCATTCTTTTTGATGGTCCAAAATTACCATGTCAACATTTTAAAGGAGACCACCCGGCTGGGAACTTAAAGCAACACCTTTTCCATTTGGAATGGTGGTCCCAAGTGGTTAAATTAGGTCCAATTACCTTTTCTCTATCTCTGTTGGCTTAAAGTATGTCTTTTTCTTCCCAATAGAGAAGAGACATCAGATCAACCCTCTTGTTGAGCTTAGGAAATAAAGTGATCCTTAAGTTGATCTAGGGCTTAGCCAAACCACAACTAAGTTTTTCCCCTATATGAGGGGACTTCTAGCATGTAAAAATTAAAACTAAATGAAAATTTAATCTAAAATGCAAGAAAAATTAATCCTATCTCGAATTGGGAAAATGATAGCCCTCCCTCAATTCAAGAGTATATGGAATAACTAAATAAGGGAAGATGATTGTTTATAAGATTGAACCCATTGAATAATTTTCATCAATTAAATAAATAATTAATTTAATTAATGAAAAAGAAACCAAAATGGGAATGTAATTGAACAATAAATAGTTACTGCCCATCCTATTCCAATCGCAAATGAATTCATATTAATTTTAATTCTATTATGCTCCTCAGAGATAACTCCTGTGGAAATTCAATAGCATAAAACTAATTATAAGACAATAGTTCTCAATATAAATAGTCATACACTATTAAGAACATAAAATTAAAACCAATTAAGTAAATTATGGCAATGGAAAATTAACTTGCATCTCACGCAGTGGGGCACATGAAATGGAAATTTATTAAATCATACCAAAATCCGATTACATGTCTTGTAGTCCTTTGAGAAGCTTCAAATCCTTGGAGAAACAACTAACAATAGTGCTAAATAACTTCACTTTTAGAACCATAAATGCTCTTTCTCTCCACAATTCACCTCACAATATATTACAATAGTGCAAATGCACAACAGGCATAAAACACAGATTTTTCCCCTAACCTCAGATCTGAAGTTTTCTCCCCTCATCTACAACTAAATATCCCTTAACATATTGCTTCAGGATTCCTTAGGTGCAGATAAGAGGAACCCTTTCTCCCATAGCTCTCTCAATATGGTACAAATGTAAACCATATTGAGAGAGCTATGGGAGAAATAGATGTGCTCCAACAATTTTGATTAGCCAAAATTCTTTTTCTTCTCTCGCTCGAGAAAATCCATTGTTTCAAATCTTCTCTTCCTCATCTCCTCAACTATTTTTTTGCCAAAAACTAATAAAAATTAAATTAAATTGAAAATAAAAAATAGAAATATCAAATCTGGGAAAACAAACATCTCCAATCAAAATTTAATTAAATAAATAAATAAAAAGAAATCATAGCTTCCCATTGATCCATGTGAAGATCTTGTTTCTCAAAGAGAATAAAATCGAATGGATTTGCAATCAAAGGTTTTGGGAAAATGAAAATGCAAAAACTAAACTTAAAATATTAGTTTTGATTGCAAATTCGGAGCTTAATTTTATGATAAATTTTAGACTCATTTAATGACCAAATCTGGTCATGCAACCCTTTCATAAATATTCTCCTAGATTTTATCTAACTAACAAGTCATATTGGGCCTCATTTGACCGAGTATAACTCAACTTACGAACTTCCAAAATTGAAGTGTCAAAACTATCATAGTTCTAGAAAATTTGTTGCGTAAGTCAAAAATAAATTTTTTAAAGTAAAATCTAATCCTAATGAACTATATAAAAAATAATTAATTTCTAATTTATTACCAGCATTAAATTAATTATATACAAATGAAATAGAATCATTTACTAAATTACAAATTATAATATTTGAATTAATTGCAAATTTAATATAATTTACATATTAATTATTTATGAGAATAAAATAAAGAGATTAATTAAAAGTTAATTTAATTAAATTAAAAATAAAATTTGATGAAACAATATTATTCATTAATATTAAAATGTCATTTTAGCAAAACCTTTTATATACAAAATATCGGCTATCGGGATATGAAATATCGGACATCGGGGTGTTTAAGATAATTGGAAGCTTTTAAAAAAGAGCTTTGATATAATGATTCATATGTCGAAGTATCAAATGAGTCTCGAAACTTGAAATAAATACGGGGTTATTATATAATTTGAATGTCGTCGAAGGATCAGGAATGAAACTCTATAGGAGGTTTTAAATGAAAGTCTCATGTGGTCCAATATATTATATGTCATGTAAACTTTACTTAACCATTGGATTCTTAAAAGAGATTCCGATATAATGTTTGAGTCGAGTTCTTATATGTTATCGAAGGAGAGAATAAGCCATATCGAAGGTTTTTTGAAAAGAAGTTATGATAAAATAAAATCCCAAGGTCTCAATGGAATGAGGGAGAAGTATAGTGTGAAGGCAGAGGTGAAGGAGGTGAGGAGTGTGGTGGAGGGGGATAATTTTCATAAAATATAGTGATTTGGTAATTAAAAATTTGACAAAATGAACTATAATTATTTTGCAATTTTGAGATTTCGTTTTTTTAATTGAGATTTAATATAGATTTACAAAATCCGAAAGCACCATAATTTTAATTATTCTACATTTTGGTTATAGGAACATTAGCAAAAATTGAATTAGTATAAATTAACTAAAAATCAATATTTACTAGTAATTTACAAAAATCAAAATAATATACATTTTTTTAGCCTATGCAATAAAAATAATCAAATTTCGGCGAAATGCCATTTGCAAATTGGGTAACCAAGTGAGATGAAACGAGAACCAATGGAAATATTGCGAAAAGTTGAACTCAATGAAGCAATCAAAATAGAAATCCGACGAAAATGAAATTTTGGAAAAATTGTAGGACACTTACTAAATTTAAAATTTGAAAAGGCAATTTAGCCAAAATTTATGGAAAACATCCCCATTAATTGAAATAAATAAGTAAAAAATTGGGGTGTTGAGTTTTCACGTCAACAATGGCGACACACACGGAAGAACCAATTATCTCTGGTAAAAGATGATGAACTTCACTTTATCTAAAGGTTAAAAATAATGGATTCCATCAAAACATCAAATAGTAAATCATTCGGCATGGGTCCCACATTAAATAAATTAACCAATATAGGTTCAAAAAGGTAAGTAATCAAATTAGATTGAGTCCTAAAATCATGAATCCAATTTTGGGAAAAAAATTATTTTAAGATTACCTCGTATGGAAAATAAAAGAAGGTACATATATTTTTTTTGATAAAGCACATATCCATCCTTATGAATGGTCTATGACATTATTTCACTACCAGTGAGCCTAAACAGTACCCCAACAAAGTTTTCCTTTATTCCATACAAGCGTATTCCTGCTGCCAGCGAGTGTCCATAGCCCCAACGGGTTTACTTGTATTTCCCATGCTTCCTCTTTTGATCAACCTTTTGATAAGGACATTTGTGAGTTTTTAGTTTATAATGTACCTGAGTGAAAGAGGCGGGATGGTAAAATACTTTCATAATGTTGACTAAAAAATGTTTCCCCACGACTATTAATCAGAGGCTTTTATATGAAGTAAAGGGATAGGAGGAATTCATTAAGTCAAACTCAGGTGAGTTCTTTCCCTGAAAAGGTGAACCATATCACTTAGAAAGGATACATGTTCCTCTATGGAAAATATTTAAAATAAGAAAGCTTTAAGATTCCTTAAACATATACCTTTAATGGTAAATGAAACTCATGAAATTGACAGAGTAAAAGTTTTCCATGTCCACCAACCAATGTTAGGAAATAAAAAGACCTTCCACATAAATTTTAGCGGAGTCACCAAAATCAAATCAAAACCAATAGAAAAATAAATTCAAACATAAGTGAAAGAGGAAAGCAAACTTCAAAAATGTCAAAGTGACAAAAAGAAAAGCCGAAAGAAAAGCCCAAATTTAAAACAAACCCAACAAGACTAAATAAAAAGTGTCTCAACAAAATGTAAAAGACGATAATCATGTGAGTGTCATCTTATGTTGAGAATCAAATAAATATTATCTTGTAGAGTGATAAGCGATTAGGCTTCTAAACCGTAAGGGAAATAGTAGTCATGAGGTGAAATTAAGCCAAATGAGAAGTTTCTGTCTGCTGCAAATTTTCTTGTTTCAAAACAAATTCAGCATAAAAGTTTCTTAACCATTTTATGATAAAAGCACTGCTTTATAAACATACTAAAGGTTCAAAAAATCCCCAGTTTGGCTGATTTGATGAGGATCATTATTGCTTCTCCAAAAATTCGAAAATACACAAAAAAAAAGACTGAGTGCCAAATCTGAGCTAGCAGGGGTGTAAGATAATTCTGGGAGACCTGTAAAACATAGATATATATCAGTAAAATTAAAAATAAAACTGAAAAGAAAATGTAAAGAAGTGAAAAAGGATGACAGTGGGCATATGAAACTTACAATTGGAGAATTTCGTTTAAAATTTTACGTGAAGGATGCTGATTTTCTCCATTCAAAACATAACCTCTTATTTTAATTGGAAGTAAAAGCATGAAGAAGTGGCTTTCAATGTAGTTTTCATTAGCCCAAAATCACAACTTATTAAAATTAAACTAAAGAAAGCAATACAACTAGGAAAATAATGGTTCAAGTTCAAGGAGTAAAAAATAAACAAAGTCTAACAAAAATGAAAATGAAAAATGTGCTTCTTTATAAATTGCAGCTACAATTTCTCTCTTTATAATTCAGATTTTATGTCAACTCCATGATTTTCATAAATTGTCAAGAATCAAGACCAAGTCCCAAACAATGTAATGCATGTGTGTAGATGGAGAGGTCTTCAAATTTTTCATGTTAAATATGGAGTGATATATCAAGAATTAAACAAAAGAGAATTAAACATGAATTAACCATGATCCATTACCTTTGCATATTCTGAATGTGTTTATCAATTGTTGCATTACTCTAATATTTGCTCAAGAGTCTATTTGAAAATAAAATGAAGATGCACACTAAAAGTTGACCAGGACGATATGATGAGCATCCAAATTGTGAGAAAAAAATAAAAATATAAGAAAACCATAGGTGATGAAAATTTTCATTAGCCAAGAATATTTCCATGGAGTAACAAGAGGCCCAAGTGCACACACCATGAAGAATGTATATCCCCAAAGTCACAAAGTCATCCCAAGGAATGAATACTTGGATGTTGGATTGAATTATAAAAAATGCATTTGGAAAGCTCTTGAATATCAGAGTAACATGGAAATCAACGTAAAGATACAAAGATAAGAAAATTGGAATCCATGTGAATATAATGATAAGTTGGACTATATAGTAATGGATGAATTAAAAAAGATTATATAATTTGATATCTCGATAATCCAAGAAATTGAGAGGCTCAGAATAGAGAAAAATGGAAATCTCAGAAGAATGAATAGCACAGGCTCAAGATTCCAAGATTTACCAGTTCAAGGCTCTGAGCCATTTCAGTAGAAAGGAAAGAGACTAAGATGGATGAAGGTTGAACAAGTGTAGTTATAGACTCATATTCCTAAATTCTGCAAAGAAAGGAAATATGAACAGAAGAAAAACTATAGAAAACCAAGATTCTGATGAAACAACATACACTTACCTTGAAAATGTTGCAAATTAGAAAGGGATGGTTGCTTGCTTATTTTTAAAGCTTATTAATAAAAATCAATTCTCTGGATCAAGCCAATGAAGATCTGCAAAAGAAGAAAAACTAAAAATAATAAATAAACCATGAAAAAGATAAAACTAACAACATATGAATATGAGCATGTCAATGCGTACTTGAAAGAATCAAATTATAAGAGTACCTTATAGATATTGACATTCCCCCATGTATTTCTCAAAATTCGCATATGTTCACAATCATGTCTGTATTCATTCTAAATTAAAATATTGAGTAATGAGATTTTAATTTGCATCCATTTCATATTGAGGGACAAGAGTGATGAAAGTGATAATATAGTAATGCTTTGTGAATTGAAAATTGAATTTCTCAAGAGCGATTGTGTTGGCAAGGAAGAAGGTGTCTTGGGCAAGACCCAGGTTTAGGATGGAGGCCAACAAGGTTTTCCGTAGTAGTCTAGCACAACGCCGAAATTTTCACTCTACTCCGAAGAGAAGAAAGTCTCACTAGGGGCATGTCGTGACCTTATTAAGATTAGGATCAGATCAGGTATCGATCAAGCATAACATATAGAATAAAACAGACATAACTGAGTGCTCCGAATAAGTGTAAATACTATGCAAATGATAATAATCATGAATGTATTCAAGACGAAAAAACAAAATTTAAAGTAACTCACACATTCAACTGAACCAGAAACACATTACAGAACTCAGGGCATCAAACCCAGATCATAGTATATTGCATTAACAACAAGGGACAGTTACATTGCTCCTCAGAGCGATCCTGGCAGAACTGATTACACTATTATCGCATATGATAGAACATAATGAACAGAGAGAATAGAACGAACATAGCTCTCCTACAGCTCCCTTCCCCTGATCCCTATAGTGGCAACCTCTTGTCTACACTGGCCGACTGCCTATTTGTTCCTTTGCCCATGTGACTGTTAGTTCTCCCTTCCTTTCCACTTTGTTGTTTGCTGCATCTCCCTTATCACTAGGAGTTCCACTACTTGTTCTTTGTCACTTCCTTCTGCCATCTGTGACTGTTTCCGCAATAGTCGTGCCACCTGCTCTTTAGCTCTTCGCAACTGTGACAACTCTCTGTCTACTGTGGTTGCGCTTTGCCACCTCTTATCTGCAGCTCAAAACTGTTTTATTTCAAAAAAAGGGCCCCAACAAGCCCCGTCCACACACTATTAAATCGTCCCGAGTCAATTTTTCTCTACTGACTTGATATCCATCGGTCCGCTTGCCTCCGTGGCAAGTCCTGTCTTCTCCTTTTCCTCTCCTTTTCCAAACAAGGGCCGCAACTCAAGAAAATTTTCCAATGCAGATGCTTTGAGTTCTTTGAAGTCAGCAATGGCCTGTTGCCATCCCTGCATGAGCAGGTTTGTCTCTGTGGTGAATTTTTCTGCATATTTTTCCCCTGAGATGGTCGACAGCTTACTGAATATGTCCTTAATCTTAATGTTGGCCTCAACGGCCATTTGTTGCATTGTTTGGGAAGTAATCTTGATAGGATGCCTTAGCTCTCAGAGGGTCTGTTTCACTACTGCTGAATGTTCCTCAATTTGCTGTATCTTGACCTCCAGCTCTTCCGCTTGGTTGTACAATTGGTCAAGTCCATCGGGGTCTATGGCCTCTTGAATTTCCTTCGAAATAGGTTGTGATTTCAAAGTCAACGTGGTTGAACACTCATGTAGATTTTTCATAAGGTCATATGCTTCCTTCACCGTGGTGCTTAGAGTTTCCTGGATCTCGGTTACTTGGTTCTGTCTTTGTCATTTTCTTTGTGTAGATGACCACTGGATCTGGTAGCGCAGGCCTGGTCGCTAGCGCTGCTTTCAGTTCCTTATTTTCTCGGCTGAGATTCGAACATGCTACCTTGACGTGAATGGATTGCCCGACTGGGTCACTAGTTGATTTTTCGTCTGGTATCTGATCGCTGTGAGCCGTTACTGTTGGCCAGAGATCCCTGAAAATCTGTGTCACCATTTCCAGTTGGCTCTGCAAGTTGTCTTTCTCTATCTTTAGTTGTTCACGCTCTTCAGTAAGTGCAATGATCTGTATATGTTTCTCTCAAACTTCTACTGGATTTCAGTGTGGAGTCCTTCAGCCTGCTGTGCTGCCCGCTGAATAAAACTGTACAACTACGTCGTTCCCCAGGCCTGCATGCTCTCAGCCCCGGACGTATCTTGATTTGGCAGTCTCTCTTGGAGTGGTTGACCACTCGAAATGGACCTGGCTGAGTGCTCCTGCGGTGATTACGACTGTGTTAGTTGTGGCGACAGATTATTAGGGTTACCCATGCTTGGAGTGGGTTGCATCTGGTGAAGTATCAAGTTTTCTTGCTAAAACGGGTTCATCTCTTTAGGCGAGGGTGTTGTATCTGCAGTAAAGGATCACCCTCGACTTAAAAGGTCCTGAAAAGTGACCTATTCAACCAGGGGTTGGTTAACCTCAGGTACCAATGCTATACTGGCATTAACTTCTGCCTCGTTGTCTCTGTTTGTTTTACCCTTTGCTCTGACTGGGTCTGATATGGTGGCTGATGTGGAGGGAGTTCAGGTTGAATGGTCTTTGGAGGTGAATGATGTGTGGGCCGATGAATGGTGAGTGCGAGGTGGCGATGTACATATATTTAAAAATGAGTAGGGGTTGAACATAGGTAGCTCCTGAGTTACCAGGGGTTCTGTCACTGGCTCTTCCTAGATTGGGGCCCCCATGTCCATTGGTTTTGTTTGATCTTCCCCAGTGAGATCAACGACCTGGCTAGACACTGTAATTTTTTCCTTCTTGGACTTTGGTGTAGCTACGGGTGGCTTTGAGGCTTTAATATTTTTGATAGGAACTATGGTTGTTGCTAGTGGTGAATTAAATAAACTAAGTTGTATGGTCGTGACTATGGGAGTTGTGATGGAAGAAGAGGCAGAATTGGAGGCCTGAAACTCTGTAAACGTGGGAAACAATGAAGAATCACTGGTTATAGTTTGCACTACTCGGTTAAAGATTGTTACCTTTGTGTTCAGCTCCTCGATGATGGGTGTCAGCTGCAGTCGTGACACTCTGGTCATCGTTTCATCCGGCATTTCCCCTGGCAATGGATCCGACAACATGCCATCAAATGAATAGAAATAGACCCCACTTTTGACCTCCATTCCCACCCCTGGCCAGGAACATAATTTAGTGTGGAAGGCTCTCTCATCGAATTGAAACTTCAACGGTTTCATTTTGAAGGTCGATTCCGACACACATGTTGGCCTGATGTAGGTTTTCCTGTGGCTGACTCCAAATCATATCTGCGCAGAGTAATTTTCCAACAAGCTCTTTGGGATTCTTTGTTGTGTCATCAACACATCGACCATCTGTTTGTACCAGAACTTGAATGCCTCTTCATTCACCTCCTTGGTGCTGGGGTCCCCTGATGCCTTCCAAGGTGTGAATTTCATTGCTAACGGTTGACCAGTTGCAATTTCCATAGGCTGTTTGATTCCCGGGAATGTCCATTTCCACATCGCCAACGCCATGATAAGATAACCATAGATGAACCCAGTGGCTCTCTTGTAGTTATCCTCGCAAGCTTCAAATAGCTCATTAAGTAAAAATGAACACCAATTTAGTTGTGCCCTTTGGATACAGTGCTCCGCAATTGAGATGGTATCAAGCGTACACTCACCCTCTGTATAATGCCTCATAGTTTTGCTCGCAATTAGATAACAGGAAAACTTGATTTCTAGCTTGTTTATAAGGTCTATCTTTGCCCCTTTTCATCCTCTCTTGGTGTCATACTTCTTGTAGTAATATCCATCTCCTGCCTTCTTCACTCTCTTTGACAAATTTTGGAACTTCGTGGAGACGTCTCTACCTTCTTGTGATAGCCCTGTCAACCTGTGAATATCTTCCACATGAATTGGTATTTATTTTCCTATCCACAATGACCCATTGTGGATCCTGCTCAATAGGAAATTTGTGCACTGTATCGCAGCCCCTGTGGTGTCGAACACTAGAATATTTGTGTGGTTCAGTTTGGTTGATTGCTGGACACCTCTAAAATCTGGGAGTACTCTTGCTGCTTCTTTTCTTTGCTTCAGTGGCATAATTTTCCATATAGACTTGTTTCTTCATCGTTGGGAATTGGATATAATCCTTTAGGTCAGTGCCGATCAACGACGCGCTATCATATTTCCCCACCAACGAATCCATCTTCTGGATTCTCTCATCGATCTCCTGCTCAACGACTGTTGGCGCTACCTTGGTCATTCTTGCTCTTCTCTGGTACACTTGCAAAGCTACTCCTTCTCTTTCCTTGTAAATTCCTGCCTTTGGATACTCCCTCTGGACTTCTTCTGATGATGTTTCTCTTGCTACTTATTTTGTTTCTGGTTCTGACTCGGACTTTTCCGGCATTATCACGCTTTCTTTCATGCAAGTTCTGTAAGTAACCGGCATGCATGAGGTTGATAAGACCCCATAAATAATTAATTTTCCCTGCCTTCCCCCGCAGCTATAATCGTGTGATTAGTTACCGGGATGAGGTGGGTTCTGACAAAGCTGACTGTGACTTCAGGAATTGGGCAGATGTGATGGGTAATGATTATGACCTATTATGGAAATTTTATTGCGATATGGACGATGCTAATTATGGCAATTACTTCTCAAATGTCAGTAATCCTACGGACCGACATGGGTACTATGAGTCATGATGATGGAATGATATTCAACACGCTTTTTCTTTGACATGGATGACACGATGGACACTACCCTCCCCCCGACCACAATCGGTTACTTGCGGTCTCCACATCGCAATTCTGAATTTTTTCTGTGCTTGGAATTTTATTTACTGGTATTTCTATCTAAGCTCTTCTCGGGTGCGAGAGAGTTATTAACTCTATCTATTCTAATCTACCCTACTGACTCCTCTCGGTTGCGAGAGTTATTGAAAGTTGAAATGTAGAACTTACTCGTGATAGGGCTTCATGCGTGCGCCATTCACCCATCCTGGTAGTATCTGGCCGTCCAGTTGTGCTAACCGAACTGCTCCTGAATCTCTGATTTCTATTACGTGGTACGATCCCAGCCAATGCATTCTTAGTTTACCTGGGAACTTCTGGAACTTGCTATCGTAAAGTAAAACTTTTCCGCACCATGAACGTTTTGTGCTTGATACGGCGATGGTGCTAAGATTTTTTTCTCTCTTTTTGGATAGTTTGGTGGAATTCTGCTAGAAACATGTCTTCTTCTAGCTCTTGTAGTTCTTGCAATTGCTATTTCAGCTAGTCTTCCTTTGATAATTGAAGTGACGTTGCAATTAGGAGGCTCGGTATGACAAAATTTTCCGGTACTACTGCTTCCCTCCTGTACACCAGCTGGAACGGGGTCTGGTTGTTTAGTCTCTTGACAATTGTTTTGTACGCCCATAGTGTTTTTGGTATACGTTCATCCTAGTCATCTTGTTCAGCATTGAAAATATTTGTTAAACCCTTTTCCAAAATATTATTGAATGCTTCTACTGTACCATTAGCTTGTGGATGGTAAGGACTGCTTTTATGATGTTGTAACATGAATTTTTCTAGCAGAGATCTAATGGTTGCATTGATGAAATGCATACCTTGATTGCTTGTCAGACTTTTCGGGCAACCAAACCTGCTGATGATATTTTCAAATATGAATCGAGCTGCTGTTTCGGCTGTGCAATCCTTCACTGGTATCGTCTCTGCCCACCTTGTCAAATAGTCTGTTGCAGTTATGATATACCTGGCCTGTGAGTGGCTTGCGACTGGTGCAATCGGGCCTATAAAATCAACTGCCCATTTCTCAAATGGATACAGTGCTTTTACTGGGTGAAGTGGGAGCTTGTCTCTGTGTGATGGATGTCCTGTCCTCTGACATACATCACATTTTTTCACAAATTCCTTACTTTCCATGTGTACTGTCGGCCACCATAAACCTTCCTATAGTATTTTCCTCGTTGTCGGTTTTTCTCCGACATGCCCTCCTGCAACTCCACATTGGAATTCCCACAGTATGCCTTCCCTCTCATGATCCAGGATGCATCTTCGCAAGATTTGGTCTAACCCCATCTTATACAGGTGTCCTGCTATTAGCTGATACTCCGCTGCTCGGACTACTAGATGTCTTTTCTGGGCTACCATATATTCATTTGGGCACTGTCCTGTTGTCAGATAGGTTGCTATCTGGTCTAAGTAGTCTGGGATGGATTCTACTCTAAAAATAACAGCGTCCGGGAGTTCATCATCCAGAGACCCCCCGTTTTCTCCGTTTTCTAGCCTTGACAGGTGGTCAGGCGCCACATTCAGTCTCCCAGGTGAACTGTTGAAAGAGTAGGAGCCATCTGCAGATTCTTCCCTCCAAGACCGGTTTGTTAACTAGGTACTTTAAAGCTAAATGGTCTGTGAAAAACTTAAACATACCTCCTAGTAGGTAGTGGCGGAACTTTTGAAGGGAATACACCATTTCCAACGATTTCCGCTCTGTTGTGGTGTATTTCCTTTCCGCTGTTGATAACTTACGACTTGCAAAATAAACTGGGTGATCAACTGAAGTGTCTCTTGGTTGAGATAGAACTACTTCAAGTGTGATGCTGGAAGCATCAATGTGGACATGAAATTTCTTGTCCCAATTAGGGTGAACCAATATTGGTGCACTTGCCAACTTTTCCTTCAAGGTATTCAGGGTTGTTGTGCAATCCTCTGTCCAACTGAACTGCTCCGATTTCCGCAAAAACTTATCTAGTGGGGTTGTTATCTTCGCATAGTTGCGGATGAATCGCCTATAGTAGCCTGTGTGGCCTAGCAGCGACCTTAACTTCTTCACAGTTTCCGGTGCTTCCATGTTAATTATAACTACGACCTTTGCTGGACCAACAAAAACCCCTTGTTTGCATACAACATGTCCTAGCAGTGTTCCAAAAGGCACTGCAAAGATGCACTTCTTGAGGTTTAATGAAATCTGGAGTTGCATACATCTGTCGAACATTATCCTCAATAACACTGCATGGTCTTTTAATAGGCTGTAGACAATCCAGTCATCCATATAGACTTCTAGGAATTTGTGGATGTATTCTCAAAACTCTACTATCACAATTCGTGAAAATACTGTTGGCATGTTTTTCAACCCGAATGGCATTACATGATATGCAAAGGAACCCCATTCGGTGGTGGAAGTTGTCTTCTTCTTATCTTATTCAGCTATCCTTACCTGATGGTATCCTGAAAATCCATCCGTAAAGGAATAAGCCTCATTCCCCGCAACATTTTCAAGAACTTCGTCACTGAATGGAGCAGGGAATGGGTCATGTATACATGCATTATTCAAGCTCCTATAGTCAACACAGACTCAGATTTCAGACTTATCCTTTTTTCTTTGTATGACTATAGGACTTACCCATTCTGCTTCTTCCACCAGGAATATCAACCCTGCCTTTAGCATCTTATCAATCTCTGCCTTGAATTTTTCTTTCACTCTTGGATTTAGATGATAGGGTCTACGCTTGACTGGTCTTGCATCGGGCTTCAAAATTATACGCATCTCCCCCATGTCTCATTGTATTCCTTTCAACTCCGCTACTGAGGATGGGAACAAATCTTCATATTCTTGTAGCAGATTAAATATCTCCTTAGTCGTCTCGACATCCCAATAGTCACCAATTGATTTGGTGTTTAAGCCTTCATTCCATCTATATTCTTGTTTTTAGTAGTAGCGTATGTGAATTTTTGTTGTTTGGTTCCTTTTAACATCAGTTTCTCCTCCTTTTCTTCAAATAAATGTTCAAGACCTTCTAGATCATCATCATCCCATCTCATTGTTTATCTTGTTGCAATCATCCCGAGGTTATCTACGAGCCTAAGTCCGAGCTTTGAATACTTATCCAACTCACGAGATCCCCACGCTTTGTCGGGTTGATATAATCTTCCCTTTTCCCACTGCGGTCATTTGATAAAGATGATCAAGAAGTTGAGCATCTTCTCTCGTTGTAAACAGACTCTACGTATCGGGGGACCTTGATATGGGTCAAGTGGCTAGGTGACCACGACCTCCCCATCCTCAAAGATCATCAGTTCCTTCTTTAAATCTATTACCGCATAGTTTTCAAAAGCCTAGTCGATCCCCAATAATGCTCGGATAGGGATCTTTATCCCCCATAATTTCTATCACCTCGAAGTTTGTGTATGTCTTTACCCCCACAACATCGACTTCAACTTCCTCCGGTCCGCCTATGGGCACAATGCAAGCATCGGTTTTCCATCTCGAGTTGAATTGGTGAATATGTCAACCTTGGTCTTCTCAATGCTTCCCATATCTTCCTTGGAAATATATTGACATCCGACCCTAGGGTCAAGCATTGTGTCATTAATTTGGAATCCCACAACTTGAGTGTTCACCCAGAAACTCTTTCCCTGTCCCTTCTCTTATTTATTTTCACTCTCCGTATGTATTTCGTGTTACGTCATTTGACTCCCTTGGTCCTGTGGTCTCATACACCACCATTTCCGTGTTCTTCTTTAACTATTCCAACATTGGTGCATTAGTAACAATCTTTAGGAATAGATAGAACCATTCTTCAATCGTAGTACTTGTACTAGCATGGTTTTCCTTATCTTCCTTGGCCTATGGCAACTCAATTCCTCTCGCTTTCCCCAAGTTGGGAAAATGTTTCCACTCGCTTATTTAAAGTATTGATTTTGTCTTTACAGGCTTGAACAAAGTGGCTTTGGAGATGATGGCCTTATCAATTTTATCGGGTTTGTCGTCTGTGCATCTTACACGGTTTTTTTTCCTCCTCACGTCACTATGGCTACATTCTCGCATAGTTTGAGCCTCTATATTCTTCTCTCTCGCATTTATCATATTTGTTCCTCTTTGTCCGGCTCTTTCTTCCCATCTTTTAATGAGCTCAGGGCGTCTACATTGCGTGCGTGTTAACTTTGCACCGAGAGCACCAAGGTCTTCTAGGAAGTGGACATTCCCCAGCTACATGGCCTTCTTGGTCACAATTGTAACATCGTATCGCCCTCTTCCTCCGGCTCGGCCTCCTCTCATGCCTCCCCTCATCCCTTGGGAGCCTCATTCTCTCTATATGAAGGCCTATCCCATCGTTTCGCTAATGCATCTAGAGCCCTACACCGCTCGTGATGTGTGTTGTGAAGAACATAACTCACACTATATGTTGTTCGGAACATTGGATTATTTCTCGCAAGATTGGGCATAGGCGGGGTGGATGACCCATGCTTTTGCATATCTCACAATATTTAGTTGTGGCTTGATTCTATTGCACGAGGAACCCCATGTACGGGTGTTGCGGCGGATATAATCCTTGGGTGTTTATCTGCGTGCGGCTCCTCCTAGTGGCGAGCTCCCTATGCCCCCGCTATTGATGTCCCCACATTTTGGCCCCACAATCTTGGACATTCGGTTACCACATGTCCCTCCATTAGATAGTACGTACACCATACATTTGGTCTTGCCGACCGCATTGGTTGAATCTCTTTCAAATTTTACGTTAGGCTAGCTAATCGATGTTGCGACCCCTAGTATGGAAGGGTCTTGAGAAGATGTTCCTCCTTTAAATTCTTGTGGATATCCCTCCATGGCCTCTATCTTCATAGCTTTCTCTAATACGTCTTGTAATGTCTCGATCTTCTATTATGTTAGCGGAGTTCTTGTTAATGGAAGAAGGGCCTTGATTGATCGGGAGCTCAAATGCGAGCTTGGGAAAAAGCTCAAAAATTAAAGTTCTCAAAATTGATTTAAACCAAGATGGCTGCATAGGACTCGTCTTCTGATTCCAGGCGCTGCAAATGGTTCGAAAAACGGACACCATATGAAGAAGTTATTGCACTTTTAGTGGAATGGGTCCGACAAAGCATGGAGGGGCCCGACCCTTCTCCCATGGAACCTCATCATATGACCAGAGTGTGGGAGCTTAATATTAAGAGCGCTTAAGGAGCTTAATCTCAAGTTTAATATTTAATTAAGCTTCAGTTAAGTGGATTTTAATATGGCGGAGATTCTGGAGGCGCTCCCAAATTTAGGTGGACTTCCACTTTTAGTGGAGTTAATCTAAGTGATTGCCCCACATTTAGTGGAGGAAATTGGGGCAAAGTTGTTTTGGTCATAAATTTTTCATTACTCAACCTTTTGAAACAAATTTTTTTTAATTTTGGGTCTCTTCGACATTGTGGACTCAATGGCGTAGGTTTTTAGAGCCATTGGAGCTCATTTTCAGCCTGTTTAGCTTCGGAGAAGCTTTTGAGCCACTAGGGCTATTTTGGGTTTTGAGTTTGGTTGAGGTCGTGGTTAACCTTTTCTGATGAACCAAAAGTCATTTTCGAATATTTCCTGCATTCCAGAGCCATTGAAATAGGTCTTAGCTCTGTTTGAAGACTTTCAGAGGCCAAAAACCTTTAGGAGAGTTTTCAGGGGCCACCATGGCCATTTTGGGGGTTTAAGCTATTTTGAGTTGTGGTTATCTGTTTGAGGTGAACCAAAGCTCTATTTCATATAATTTCGACCTTTTGAAGCCATTGGATGAGGTTTCAGAGGAATTTTGGGACTTCTAAAGCTTGAAAAGTTGCAGAGAAGTTCAAAGCACCAGTAGGACATTGATGAATAAATCACTGCTTTATGGTAATCTATCATCTGTTTAGTGAATTTGAAAAGGCATTCTTAGATTTTTCCTACCTTCTGAATCGGTTTATATATTCAGATTTTTTCTATTGAGACACTTATAATCTTGTATTTCATTTGAGATCTTTTAATACAAGAGGACAAGCCCATTTTGGGAGGCTTGATCCAGGGAGATGTAGCCCAAGAGTTGGGGGTGAACTCCTATATCATATTGCTGTTGTGTTTTGATATTATATTGCTGAATATTGTTGCTGATACCCGTGTTAATTTTCAGCAAAAACAATTACACTTATGATACATAAACAGTGAAAAGACATACACCATTTGGTAAGTTAAATTTCCGCGAACTATCAAGTTTAAAGCAAGATCATTTTAATTAAATCGAGTGTTTACTTCTATTATTTCTTTGCGTAGTCCATAATTGGGATAGGTAGCCTCCGGATTCATCCTTTATTTGAAAGGTGAAATATCCGGTAAATGCCCCTACGATCTATCTCTCGTATTAGAAATATGAAGTTCTCACATTTTCGCATTTAAACTTAGAGTATTTTTGCACTCATTTACATAATTGAAAATGGATACCTTGCACCTTTTCAAGTACCTTCCATTTTCATATCAGATGGTATCGAGCTCGTGTTGAGCATTCCTTATGGTGCAAAAGGTTTTAAAACAATGTAAGAGATTTACTTGTTTTATTGGTTGCAAAATGGTCACTTGAATGAGAAGGGTCTTTTCCGACATTTGGTTAAAAGCTTGTCGTTTGTTTGAAAGCTTTGAGGACTTTTTCTTTGGATGTTACTTTTGGTTGTTTTGACCATTTACATAATGTCAACTTCTTACTGCAAGTGAAGTTTCCTCCTTCAAGAAACTCTTCGGTGATGACATGAAAGAAGAGTTCATTAAGGTGAAGGACATGGTGCAAATTCTCATTGAGGATCAAAGGGAAAGTGTTCAAATTCGTGCACAATTGCTAGCTATGCGAGGGAAGAGAAAGAAGCCATTCTTCAAAGAGCAGCATGATATGGAGTTGTGAGCTTCTTCAAGCTCAAGAAGCTTTGTCCAAGAAAATTCTTGAGGAAGAGGATAATCGTTCCAACTTGTCTTCAAGTTCCTCCATTGAAAAGTATGTTGGTTCTTTTGAAAAACATACAAGAGGTATTGGGTCCAAATTGATGTTGAAAATGGGCTATCAAGAAGGCAAAGGTTTGGGCAAGCATGCACAAGGCATTGTTGAACCTATTTGTGTTGTGGAGCATCCCAAGAATACTTGGTCTTGGCTATGAGCGACTTAATGGTGAAGCTTTGAGCACATGCATTCAAGAATGTGATGCAAATTTGAAGAGAAAATTTCTCCCAAGTTCTCAATTACATCAATGTCATGATGACAATCTTCCTTACCATTGTTTTAAGCCATCATTGCAGCAAGAAGATGGTAGACATGCAACTTATGGCAAGCATGCAAAGCAACATAAGAGGATTTCTTGTACATTTTGTGGTCGATTTAACCATCATGTTTCAAGATGCTTGGATGAGGAAGAAGGCACACAAGAAGCGAGATGAAGAAAAAGAATACCTTCAAAGAATGTGCATATGATTTTCACTTTTTTTCCAAAATAAGGGACATGTTGTCTCTCATTGTTGGACTTTGCATCCAACTCGTCGTCCCACGCACATGCAACAAGAGGACAAAAATATTGGCGAAGGTGGAACCTCATATTCCATTATTGATGTGGAAAGGGAAATTTCACATGAGGAAAAAGTTGCAGACAGCAAAAAGTCGCCATGGAAGTGGCTTGGTGAGAAGTGGATGGACTTCTTGACACACTAAGACGTACTCCTTTTGTACATGCAAATTTCGGATGTATGCATGTATTTTATGCTTTGTAATATCTTTTTTGCTTTGAGCCACCTTAGATCATTAATCAAGGTTGCATTGTATAGTTTCACTCTATAAATTTCTCACCAGAAATTTCTGTGTGAGTTCAAGAAGGTCGACTGTGACGCTGTGGACAAGCGCATTCGGGAGAAGGGAAATGCCAAATTCTTTCCATTTGTGGTTCAATTTCATTTGCTTTTCAAGGCAAAATTTTTGAAGGGCTGAAAGAGAAGAGGATGTTAATTCTCTCATTTTTCGTACTACAAATCAGTTCAACATTTCGAGTAAGCTTTTGGGGACCAAAAGCCTCTCATTTGGGAGGTGTGATCAGAGCTCAAATCTGAGCTTGGGAAAAAGCTCAAAAAATTAAAGTTCTCAAAATTGATTGAAATCAAGATGGTTGCATAGGTCTCGCCTTCTTTGATTCAGCGCCACAAACGGTTCGAAAAACGGACACCGTATGAAGAAATTATTGCACTTTTAGTGGAATGGGTCCCAGCGAGCACGGAGGGGCCACCCCTTCTCCCATGGAACCTCATCATATGACCAGTGTGAGAGCTTAATATTAAGATCGCTTAAGGAGCCTAATCTCAAGTTTAATATTTAATTAAGCTTCAGTTAAGTGGAATTTAATATGGCGGAGATTCTGGAGGCGCTCCCAAATTTAGGTGGACTTCCACTTTTAGTGGAGTTAACGGCGCTTGCTCTCACATTTAGTGGAGGAAATTGGGGCAAAGTTGTTTTAGTCATAAATTTCTCATTACTCAATCTTTTGGAACAATGATTTTGGGTCTCTTCGACATTTTGGACTCAATGGTGCGTGTTTCATAGCCATTGGAGCTCATTTTCACTGTTTAGCTTCGGAGAAGCTGAGCCACTCAGGGCCATTTTGGGTTTTGACTTTGGTTGAGCTGTGGTTAACCTTTTTTTGATGAACCAAAAGTCATTTTTTGAATATTTCCTGCATTCCAGAGCCATTGAAATAGGTCTTAGCTCTGTTTGAAGACTTTTTAGAGGCCGAAAACCTTTAGGAGAGTTTTCGGGGCCACCATGGCCATTTTGGGGTTTAAGCTATTTTGAGTTGTGGTTATCTGTTTGAGGTGAAACAAAGCTCTATTTCAGATAATTTCTGACCTTTTGAATCCATTAGATGAGGTTTAGGAGGCATTTGAGGACTTCTAAAGCTTGAAAAGTTGCAGAGAAGTTCAAAGCGAGCAGAGGACATTGATGAAGAAATCACTGCTTATGGTAATCTATCACTTTTTGAGTGAATTTGAAAAGGCATTCTTAGCTTTTTCCTACCTTCTGAATCAGTTTATATATTCAGATTTGTCTATTGAGACACTTATAATCTTGTATTGCATTTGAGAGCTTTTAATACAAGAGGACAAGCCCATTTTGGGAGGCTTGATCCGGGAGATGTAGCCCAAGAGTTGGGGTGAACTCCTATATCATATTGCTGTTGTGTTTTGATATTATATTGCTGAATATTGTTGCTAATACCCATGTTAAGTTTCAGCAAAAAAAATTACACTTATGATACATAAACAAGTGAAAAGACATACACCATTTGCAAGTTAAATTTCCGCAGAGCATCAAGTTTAAAGCAAGATCATTTTAATTAAATCTGATTGTTTACTTCTATTATTTCTTTAGGGCGTAGTCTGTAAGTGGGCTAGGTAGCCTCTCGGATTCATCCTTTCTTTGAAAGGTGAAATATCCAGTAAATGCCCCTACAATCTATCTCTGTATTAGAAATACGAAGTTCTCACATTTTCAGATTTAAACTTAGAGTATTTTTTCACTCATTTAGATCATTGAAAATGGATACCTTGCACCGTTTTCAAGTACCTTCCATTTTCATATCATTGATGAACCAATCTCTCGATGGTTCGGTGTCGATTAGATAACTCAGCTTTTCCAATCGCATCCTTGAATCTCCTCATTAGATCCTATGCAATTTCCCTCTCTCGGTGCTTGATCTCCCACATCTCTGACAAACCCCGTCGATCTATTTGGGGTAATTTTTATTCCTTAACGAAATCTCTCTTTACATCGTCTATCGCTAGGTTATGATGAGCTTTAGACCACTTGATAAACCAACGTAGAGCTCTCTCCCTGAGAGTAGTTTGAAATTCAATCAACTTACCTGCCTCTAGTGTCTGCCAAGCCCTCCATATGGCCTCGCAGAGGTACTAGTGTTATTCCACATCATCATTACCCCTCCCAGAGAACTCTAGGTATAGGGTAAATGATCCTGCCATGCTTTCTTACGTGGGTGTTACTAGAATAAAACCCCTGGCTCTCGGCTGTGAAATGGTATTACTAGCACTACTACTAGTGTGTATTACTGTTGTAGACTGAACAGTATTCAATTTACTCAATTCCCATAACTTAAAAAAAATTTTACCTACTAGCTGATAGAGTACCAGGGGAAGGTCAGGACTAGAGCTACTTGAACTTTGGGGAATAGAGTTACCTTGGGTTATGGGTGTTGGCCCCTCTCAGAATAGTTGCTCCATCACAACATGCAACTCCACATCAGACATCTCCTCGGGGTGCGCATCATCTTCATCGTACTTATTTCCCTTCTCTATTTGGGCTGGGCTCCTATACACCTGCCGCACTTCCTTGATGGTCCCTCCTATATCTTGGGAACCCATCTGACCTTCCATATCCTTTGTCATCTGAGGCGCCTTCTCCTTGTCCTTTCTACTAATTTCATGTTTCTCCAACTCCTTCATCACCCTTTCTTGCCACTTCTTAGTGATTTGCGCCCTCCGATGTGCTCCTCGTTCCCTCAACCTACTAGAGGTCTCGACATCCATATCCCTATATTCCCCTTTCCAACATACATGTAGCATCTCTCCCTCAGCTCCTTCCCCTAGTACTGGAGGTTTAAGTCTCCATCTCAGATTATTGAAACTCCATCAATCCTTTGTCTACCATCAAGGCTTTGATCCACAGAGGAATCTCTTTCAATAGCTCTTCGTGCAATCTTGATCTAAATATGTCCTCCACTTTCGAGAAAGATTGGTAACAATCAGCTGCGAACTCCACTATGTATCCTTCCAAGGTAGATTGCACCCAGAAATCTACAGCTCGAGTCAAATCAGTATCTAATCGATGGAGTGCTACCAGATCTACGTGCAACCCCTTGCGACAGAACTTCTGCAAGCTTCTTTGGATTGTATTGGCCTGTAGTCTCCGTAACCAGTTGTAGAGCTCCTCTGGAAACGTTACCCAGAAGATCTCGTAAATATCACTGGCGGATTGAGAGAATAGAACCCGATTCTTAACAGCTTTCTCCCTTTGCTGTCTCAACTGTGCTTGCTGTGCTATGAACTAATCTAGGTGGTTATCCCACCAGTTTCGTATTTCTCACTCGAAGATCCGCGATACCATGATCTAGTTCCAAAATGGAATTTAAGGTCCCTAGAAATGGAACCATTTGTTGGCGAGGAAGAAGGTCTCTTGGGAAAGACCCAGGTTCAGGATGGAGGCCAACAAGGTTTTCCGCCTAGTCTAGCACAACACCGACATTTTCACTCTACTCGAAAGAGCATAGAGTCTCACCCGAGGCATGTTGTGACCTTACTAAGATTAGGATCAGATAAGGTATCGATTAAGCATGACATATAGAATAAAACAGACAGAACTAAGTGCTTCGAATAAGTGTAAATACTCTACAAATGATAATACTCATGAATGTATTCACGATGGAAAAACAAAATTTAAAGTAACCCACACATTCGACTGAACCAGAAACACATTACAGAACTCAGGACATCAGACCCAAATCATAGTATTTTGCATTAACAACAAGGAACAGTTACATTGCTCCTCAGAGTGATCTTGGCAGAACTGATTACAAGATTATCAGATATGATAGAAAAAAATGAACAAAGAGAACATAATGAACATACCGAACAGATCTCTTCTACGGCTCCTTTCCTTTGATCCCTACTGTGCCAACCTCTTGTCTACGCTGGTTGATTGCCTATTTGTTCCTTTTCCAATGCTCCGCTTTGCTGTTTGCTACATCTCCCTGATCATTGGGAGTTTCACTGCTTGTTCTTTGTCGCTTCCTTCTGCCATTTGTGCCTATTTCCGCAACAGCTGTGCCATCTGCTCTTCAGCTCTTTGCAAGCCTAACAAGTCTCTGTCTACTGTGGTTGCGCTCTATCACCTGTTATCCACAACTCAAAAACTATTTTATTTCAAAACAAGGGCCCCAACAGTGAAACTGCTGGTAGTTATAATTGGCAATTAAGATGATTAAGAAGTTTTAGGAGACTTTGATTGTTTCATTTATGGAATGCTGGAAATTCTGGTATGCTCTGATGTTATGTCGAGAACATACACGAAACAGAGAAGCACAAAGAAGTTTACACAAAATGCAGAATTCAAATCAATGACAACACAAAAATACACAGAGAGACAAAAACATAGAACAATTATGTATCATATTCTTCTGCTGCATTCTTACGTCTCTATTCGAACATATGAAAAACATATTACTTAATACAAAATGGCGGAGTGACAAAATTGAATGCTAATTCAATGCTGGAATGGACGGGTAACAACCAAACATCCTTCTGCCATGTTTTGGCCTTCTTCATTAACCACAATGCACAGAGCCTTGTATGTCGGACTTGAAATTATTTAAGTTAACATTGTGAGCGATATCGCATCCATGCCCATTTCGCATGTTATACTTCAGCGATGAAAAAATTTACTTGGCGCTATCCATTTGAGCTTGCGATTGCAATATACGATGGCAATATTGCATTGCAATGTACAACAAATAACCTATCGCGATTTATTTGAAAAGATAAGATGTTGTGATTGCGATGGTGTGATATGTGTGATGACAATGTTACATCACACCATCGCAATGGTTTCGAACAAAACATAAAAGGTAAGGGTTAAAGTTTTCGAAGTGCGATATGCCATGCGCTAAATGCTGGGAAGTGTGAAAAAGGTGAAAAGGTAAGGAATAACAAAATACAAAGGTTTTCATGCGGTTTTGGTAATTCGGTAAGGTATGATGGGTGCCACCAAATCACATCAGCAAAAATATAAGTTTCAGCGAAGTCTTAAGGGGAAAGGCTTAAAACTTGCGGGTTGCGATATGCGGAAAAGGCAAGTGAATGCGATGGGTAAGGAATTAAATGCATAGTGATGGCTTGGCTCTGTTTTTCTGAACATATACGGAATTGCGTGAAGCAAAACAAAAACCTGTGGATTTGAATCCTGAGCTTGTCATTCCTTGCAACAAAAAATCAATATAAGTGTGGGCTGCTGCCAATTTTATTCATGGCGGTGGTTGGTAGTATTTCCAACATGGATTACATCTTTGCTTGCTGCTAGACACTTTGAATTGAGTTCTTGATTGGGTTTACTTTTGATTTTTTTATTTTTTCAAATGTCAGATGGGTACAATCGCTGTTGTATCGCTTCTTCTTGGTTCAGTGATTAGTCACGGGGTCTCGCCAACAGAAAAGCTTGAACTTTATATTACATTGGGCATGCTTGCCACATTTTTTTGCTGGTGTCTTCCAAGCATCTTTGGGTATTTTCAGGTATAATATAACCAGTATAATCCAATTAAAAGTAAATGATATATAAGACATATAATCAAATCCGTAGTTTAATTTGGTAGAGTTTTGTTACAAAATATAATATAAATTCAAAATTCAAATTCTCTGAGAGTCAATCCAACTAAAAAAAATGATTGCTCTAGTTTGTTGTTAGGTTAGTCATTACTAAAGTGAAGCGAATTGAATTGGTTTAGAATCCACTATTCAATCCCATTTGCTGTATATACTTGATATTGCATGGTGCAGGCTAGGTTTCATCATAGAATTCCTTTCCCATGCTACTATTGAAGGGTACATGATGGGTTCAACAATTGTTGCGTCCCTCCAACAACTCAAAGGAATCCTTGGACTGTAGAAATTTACTGAAGAGACCGACATAGTTTTTGTCATCAACTCATAAACCAAACAAGTGCACAAGGTTTGTCACTGGGATTCAATTTCCTTTTTGACAAATAAACCACAGGGTAAGCAGGCACCTTGATGTGGAACTCTCTCTTGTTTGTTTATGTGCAGTGGAGATGGAAAACCATCATACTCGATCTGGGTTTTCTGATTTTTCTCTTCACTGACCGTTACATTGTGAGTATTGCCATTTCAAACCCTGGAGTCTTGGATTTTGTGTGATTTCCCCCCATAAATCACCATACTTTTTCTTTCCTAACTGGATTGAAACTCTTTGATAGAGTCGATAATATTAGGTCTTCCTGTGCTCGATGCTCATATTTGCAGGTTTGTGCCATGACAAAGCAAGATAAGGAAATATTTATTCTGGGTCTCTGTTGTTGCTCCACTAACATCTGTCTTTCTGGGTAGCTTGCTGGTCTTCGCAATGCGTTCAGATAAACATGAAGTGCAAATTGTATTTCATCAAACTGCATCCTTGTGGTGATTATGATGAATATGCCAAGTTTTCTTCTCTAACTATATTTTTCCTGCTTTTTCAATGCAACAGGTGGGTACCTTGAAAAAGGGTATAAACCCTTTGTGTGTTGGCGAATTAGTCTTTCATGGAGAGTATTAGCTTTTCATAACTATAATGATATAGAAATTTTAATTATATATTTTATTAGCATTGTTATTATAAATTTGCAGAATATTTTATAATTGTTGGAATTTCTGATAATTCCTTAACAAACACTGAGGAACAAAATGTTCTCTATCAACACAGATATTTAAAAAAAAATCTTGTAGGTGAAACATAAGAAAAACATACACAATGAAAACAAAACACTATCTTTTTTTCATTAAAAAAAACAAAAACTTAACATAGGCTTCTTCAAAATCCACTGTTCTAATTTTACCAAAAAAAAAAAAAAACTTCTTTACTCGGCTACTACTTACACAACTCTTTCAAACGCTCAACTTCACACTCTGTTTCACACAGTCCTTTGCTACTCTCTCATACATATACAACATTAGACACTATTATATATATATATATTTTAAACATATTATGTTTACAATATATATAATAAAACTATTAATTCTAAATTCAAACTTTATAGAATAAAACATGTGGCTTAAGTTTAAAACTTTTTATATAAAAAAATATCGCCGCGAACTTTTAAACACAACCTTATAACAAAACACTCATTAAACCAAATATCATTATAACATATCATGCGATGGGTTTTATCACATCGAACGATGAGCCAAGGAACGTCATCCCCAAACCATGCGAAAAATGAACGGGGAGACAAATGCGAAGTGTTTTCGCATCGATTAAAACACCTAGTGAGTGGACCTCCAAGGCTTGCCATGATGCGCCGTTGGCCGAGGGAAGGTGAGTTGGCAGTGGTGGAACAGAGCTTATCGCGCGTTTGCATAGGGGAGGTGACATAGGGACGAACTTGTGCGATAGCGTTTTGATTGGCTGCGGGCAGTTGACGTGCATTGGAGGTTTGAATGCGGAAATGGCGTGTTAATAACTGCGAATAGGTGCGAATGGTTAAGGCGGGAGGTTGTGTGGATATGAATCCCGATTTGAAAATATGAAAGCTGTGGGAGTGTAAATGAATTCTGTTATTGCAAGTTAGTTAAACTAAAGTTAAATGTGTGCATTTAGTGAGAACCAAACGAAAATTTGCTACTGCCCATGTCATTCAACTTCAAATAAAAATGACGTTTCATTCTTCTGCTTCAGGTTGCTGTTGGAATTAATTTCCAACAATAATCTGATGAATACTAGTTAGCTTAAAAAATTTAATTTTATTGTTGCTTTTCTTGTTAAGAAATATTTTAGAATTTGATGGATACTAGCTATCTCAAACAATTGACTTTGCTAATATTTATATCGAAATATTCAAAATCAAATTGATTTTGCTAGTATTTATACCAAAATATTCAGAATCAAAATGTAGATGGAAAAATATTTCCCAATTTAATGAACACTAATTACCTCAAACAATTAACTTTACTAATATTCATACCATTTCAAAATATTTTTGAAATTTAAAATATTCTGAAAATCTACAATCAAAATATAAATGACATATACAAATTTCCATATAAATTTTAACAATAATCTATTAATCACATTTACACGAAGGATTAGCAGTTGGAAGAACATTTGGTCTCTTCAAGAACTATCAAATTGATGGCAATAAAGAAATGGTTGAGATTGGAATAATGAATGTAGTCGGTTCCTGCACTTCCCTGTTATGTTTCAACAGGTTTTTTCCCCACTTTTTTATTTTCCATCTGTCTGTTGAAGCCACTAACGGTTGTGTTGAAATTATTACCGACCCGTTCAATTTTTTTTATATGGGAGGTGTTACTCAGTTCGGTACGATTGCTCCAGAACTGTAGCTAGTGAGTGGCTGGTGGTTTGCAGGTGTTTTTTCCAGAACATCAGTGAATTTCGATGCTGGATGCAAAACAGCAGGATCAAATATAGTAATGGCCATTGCCATAATATCCATTGAACAGTGAAATATTAATTTTTGTATGAGTTGAAATACTCATAATCCAGAATAAAAGTTGTATGCATTTATGGTAGGTTAATTGTACATTTGGTAATAAATGTTGCATGCATTTATGGTTGGTTGATTATAAATGCTGTATGCATTTATTGTAGGTTGATTATACATTTGGTATATCTAAATTGAGGATTACTATATATGTGTTGGAATTTACAACAGGTATATATGTTTAATTTTGCTGTCATTGGATGGGGTAATTTTTATTAACTTTTACTCAAATTTCCTGGATGCCCTCGCTAGATTGATTGATACTGGAAATAGGTATCTTGTGTATAAAAAATCGGCTACACTATTTCTCATTTAATCACTTATTTTTTTATATAATATGATTCATTGAAGCACTTATTTTTAATATAATATGATTTATTAGTAGTTATATATAATTTTATTTAATATTTCTTTATACAATATCATTTATTGAGGAGCTCTTGAGAAAATAAATTTTGTCTGCAAGCCTAATTATATAAATGGTAACTTTAATTCTAGAAACAATAAAAATATATTAAATTATAATTTAAAATTATTAAAAATAGTTTTAATAATTATATTTCCTACTTTATATATTCTCACAATCCACATAACTAACTAAGCTATAAGGCTATTTTCTTCATAAACTTTATATAAAAAAAATCGATGTTTCAGAGGTGTTGAACAACTTAATTAATAATGTGGTGGGTTGTTTGAAAACATCTAATTAATTTAACTTAATTCAATTATAAATTTATTCCTGAAATTTATAATTTAAATAAAAATAATTTATATAAAAAAATATTATAATTGATTCGGAAAAGTCAATTAGAATTTTAATAACGTTGATTATTATATGCCAGGTATCAATCTCACTGGTAAGATTATTGATGCACCTCATGAGGCCTCATACTGCAGTACTGGGCAACATTCTTGGAACGTCTGTGTATAGAGACGTATAGAGAAATATCCTGATGCAATCAGAGTTCAGGGTATTCTCCAATTTTTTTTGGCCAACTCCAGCTATTTGCAAAAGAGGTTTGCTTTCGATTGATATCGAATCCATTTTGTAAATTGATGTTGGTTCAAATTAAAATTACGTTTTGATGTTGTCACACTTATACAAGAAAATATATACTTTCTACACCCAAATTTACCCATAAACCAAGGTAAATCTTATTATTTGATGATTAAGCTCTCTTAACACTTACTTACCTTTCCAAACCACGAACACCATGTATTAAGGTTTTTCTAAACTGAATCCGCAAATATATATACATCACATCATATTAATCACCAAAGGATTCTGTGACACTCCATATTAATTTAGGGTTAAACCGTTCTTAATGTATATCACAACTTACGGTCTACCACGGTACTATTTAAATGTTAATCTAATATTAATGTTACCCAAACCACTAGGTTTATACCGGGAGATACCGTGCATTGGATTCTCTCGAGATATATCTGTCACAAAGGTTGGACATTCAATGCGAGAGTACCCTTCATTCATATCAGTTGACAGGTGTGATCTACACGGATTTGGTTGTGGGATTTTATGGTCCTTCTCGTGAATCTACATCTTCAGATCTAGAGAGATCGACGGTGAATACCAACGGGGGAAATTGGCTTAGAAAATCTCGCCAACCCTAGTTGGCACCTCCTTTGTCATTGCATCCAGTCGTGAAGTCCATTAGCTCTGTCTGAGGGTTTTAATCCATGAAATTCCTAAGTTATGGCTCTGCCACCATCACTCTTTCACCAAACTCGCAAGTTTCCCCATGGTGCCGCCCTTGGGAATTTTTCTGCATTGTTCAATGGAGAAGCAAAGGTATTATCTAGAGCTACGAGTTCCTGGACAAATTCGTCCTTTGTCACTCAAACAATTTTCTTCGGGATTGTTTTCTCTTGTTAATACTCGGGTAAGACTTTTTCTCTTCACACTTGCTTAAGAAATCTCAACACATCTCTGAAATTTCAGTGATTAACTTTTCTTTTGTATATCCTAAGGTTATTGGTGCATTGATTTGACAATGAAGAAGGACCCCTATTCCTCAGGTAATTTCCCCAACAGTTTTTCGCCTTTGTTTTAAACCACGACTTCTTTATTTTCCGAGATAGGGAAACGTTTTCTGTTTTGTTTTCACTTTCTTACAAGTTTTTCTCAATGGCTTTTGTTGCAGGTCAACCCTAGCAGGGTGGCACCTCTTCGGTTAGCAATCCTTCTGCATAGATTATCGTTGCTTGGTTTTGGCATTTGTCACCGCTAACACCCCCTTACTACCCTCACGTACTTCTAATGCTTTGTGCTAAGAAAAATGAGGCTTAACTGTTTCAGATGGTCTTCGGGTCATCATGGCAAATGAACCAGAGTTCGGTTTTGTTAGTCGGCCGAGTTTAGTTGTCCTTTCTTTTATATGTATATTTGTAGTGGATAAGGACTAAGCTTCGACCAACATTTCTTGTGGTTGCGGATAGTCTTTTCCAGCAATGCTATTTTGTAATAATAGAATTTGCATTTAGTATGAATAGTTTTACTATGGAAATATCCTTTCTGGTGTAGCTGTAATTTTTGCAATGGCCGCAATTGAGTAAATTCTATAAATATGATTTTTTCGCCTTATTCGGTCTGCATGTAATATTTTGGGAACAAAGAATATCCATTTCTTTGTTTATGAAATTTCAAAGTCCAATATGTTTTTACAGTAGTTCTTGTTTTTCTACATAGCTTACTTTCCTGTGAAATTTCATTTCGTCCCTCGTTCAATAGTAAACAAACAAATATGCTCTTCAGTTAAATCGTAACTCAGTTTTCTTCCTGCAAATAATCTACTCACTGTTGTTATAGTATTTTATTTCTCTAGTCTTGGTTTTATGTGCGTAAATTTGTTTACTATCTGTCTTTTCGTTTACTAAGTTATATTCTTGGTGGTCGGACCACCCTATAACTTGTCCGTGTATAGCCAGTATTTAGAGAAGTGATGTGTATCGGGTTGAGGGTTTCACCCTCGTACCCTATATCAACAACTGTCCCTGTAATAATTTGAATGGACGAAAATCCTTGCAATGATAATGTGTAGTTCATGTTCTTTTTGTTCCTTATTAAAAGAAAACTATTTCTTTAACTCAGTGAAATTTTAACGAAATACCACAGTCTTAAGAATTCTTGTGAAATATATCTGTATACGGATAGATATCATTTGATTTCACCAAGACGTCCCTAGCATACATTTGGTTAAGTCTTTTTTACCTGTTCTACAGATAATATGTTTACACATATATTACAGTTTTTTTTTTCATAGAACTCAATGTTTTTTTTTTTCTCTGTTTCTAAGTTGCTCATTTACCCAACTCTTCTTCCTTTACCACAGAAAGGTCTTTCTAAAGATTACTATTAATATTCTTCTGAAAACAATACCAATTATCTGCATACAATAATTTTAAACAATCCTTCTGTCTATTTAATAATCAATCCGATAGAACTTATCTAAGATTATAATTATTACCCAACATCTGTAAACATAAATCTTGAATACAAATCCTTCTCTATTTAATATTAAACTAGACATATCTTATCTGAACGTAAAAGTAGCTGTTGGTATCCTCCCAACCAACAGGAGAGGCAATGACATCCTGCTCTTCCCCCATGCTTGCGCTGAAAGGTATGGGTTGATAGTAGAATTTCTGTTGTTACCTCAGGACTGCAAATCCAGTTAATACTAGAAATCTTCAGGAATCTTGAGTGATTTCCATTGGTCTCTAAGAGCTCAGGAAACTATACACTCTCCCTTAGCTTATGAGTAGAACCCCTATTTCTCACTGGGATGAGTCTCTTATCCCCAGAGGAGCAGGTAACTATTCAAACTGTCCAACCACATTTTCAGTTCTTGGAAAACATTTACCAACAACCTTTTCACTTTTACTTTCCATAATAAATTTTTATTTTTCATAATTAAAAATAAGGAAAATACTTTTTCAACAAAATATTAATTGTCTCAGTCTTTCTTTAAATAATATTAAAAGTCATTTAACTAGTTAACAACTAGTTAGCAGTAAATGCAGCTGTCACAACTTCCCCCTGGAAGTAACACCGTCCTCAGTGTTTCATTCTGGCTCTGAAAAGAGCTCTGGGTAAGCCTCACACACAATTCTTTCGTCCTCCTAAGTAGCCTCATCCGGGCCAAAGTGATTCCACTACACTTTAACCTAGGTGATGACTCGCTTCCGGAGCATAATTTACCTTCGATCAAGTATGTGTTGCGGCTCGACAAGAAACTCGCCGTCCAGCTCTACCTGCAAACAACAAGGTTCCATGTCAAATTCTCATAAAGAATTCATATTTTCAAGTTAGGATTTTTAATTCTATCCTACCTGTATATTTTTCCAATGAATTATGTGCTTTGAATCATGCACATAACACTTCAACAGGGACACATGAAACACATTGTGTACCTAGATGTGACTGGGTAAAGCCAACCGATAGGCCACAGGTCCTACCCTTTCCAAAATTTGGAAGGGTCCACAGAACCTGGGAGCCAAGTTGGCACAAGAGGTCCACCGCAAGGTACTCCTCTTGGGTTTTCTCCTCACATAGACATGGTATCCCACTTCGAATTCCCGATAAGACCTCTTTTTATCTGCATAGATCTTCTACCGATCTTGTGCAACCTTCAAATTTTGTCTTATCTTCTTTACTTCTGATTCCAATTCAACAAGCATCTTGGGTTCCAACATTAATTTTGTTTCGGGGCTGCTCCAATTTATGGGTGTGCGACACTGCCTCCCATACAAGGCCTTGAAGGGACCCATCTTAAGGGACTCTTGATAACCATTGCTATAGGAAAATTCAATAAGATGCAAATAGTCTTCCCATTTGGTTGGTTTCTGCATCACATACATGCGCAACATGTTCTCCAACACTTGGTTTACTCGTTCCGTTTGACTGTTCGTCTGGGGATGATAAGCTGTACTAAAGTTTATTTGGGTCCCCAAACTTATAAACAGAGTCATCCAAAATGCTGATGTAAACTTAACATCCTGGTCTGAGATAAATATCTTCGGAATACCATGCAGCCTAAAAATTTCTCTCATTAAAATGTTGCTATCTGTATGGTCTTGTAAGTAGATTGCACAGGTATAAAATGTGCAGATTTACTCAATCTGTCTACTACCACCATGATGGAGTCATTTTGCATTTTTGTCTGCAGTAAACCTGTAATGAAGTCCAGGGATATGACCTCCCACTTCCATTCAGGTACCGGTATAGGCTGCAACAATCCTGTGGGATGTTGATGCTCCACCTTCACCTGCTGACGCTCCAAACATTTATTTAAATACTCAACTATATTTTTACGCATACCAGGCCAGCAATATACCTTTCTAATTGCAGTCAACATTTTCTGGTATCCTGGGTGACCTACATAATTTCTACAATGATATTCATTCATTATCAGCTCCTTTAGGTCCACATGGTTTGGTACATACACCTTACCTCTAAAAGTGAGCATCTGATCATTATTTACACCATACTCAAAGGTACTTCCTTGCCTTCTAGTATCTTCCATTTTCTACCATAGGAATTGGTATTTTGGATCTTTTTGTGCCTCTTCTTTGATTTGATCTAAAAATTTACTTTCAAGCTGATTGTAATAAAGCTCATACACACAATTCAACTTCCTACTTAAAGCATCAACCACATGGTTTTCCCTATCTTTCACGTGCTGGATGTCCATATTGAACTCACTTAGAAAGGCATTCCATCTTGCCTATCTAGAGTTTAAATAAGCTTTCTTGAAATAACTAGTCAAGCTGCTATGATATGTTTTTAGCACAAAATTTTTACTCAGCAAGTAGTGTCTTTATACCCGAAACGCATGAACTACTACTATTAGTTCTAGATCATAGGCTGAGTACCTTTGCTCATGATCCTTCAACTTTTTTGATTCATAGGCCACTACTTTTCCTTCTTGAGATAAAACTGCCCCAACACCCTCTTTACTTGCATTTGTATGCACTTCAAATTCTTTGTTGGGGTTAGCGACCCTCAACACTGGTACAGTGGTCAAAAGTTGCTTCAACTTTTCAAAACTGTTCTGACACTCAACAATCCATTTGAAAACTTTTCCTTTTCTCTGCAAAGAAGTAATGGGAAAAGCGATTATGGAAAATCCCTCAATAAATCTCTGATAGCACCCAACTAATCCCATAAAGGATCGAATGTTTGCCACATTCTGGGGTACTTTCCATTCCATGATTGTCTTTATTTTCTCTGGATCAACAACAATCCCTTCTGTTGAAATGACATGGCCTAAGTACTAGATTTCTGTTTTAAAGAAATCACATTTGTTGAACTTAGCGTACAACTGGTGCTTTCTTAACATTTCCAACACAAATTTTAAATGTTCTCTATGTTCTTCCTAGTTTTTGGAATAGATTAAAATATCATCTATAAATATAAGTACAAAATTATCCAAAAAATGATGAAAGATTCCATGCATTAACCTCATAAAGGTTACTGGTGCGTTTGTTAATCCAAAGGGTAACACCACAAACTCATAATGCTCGTACCTGGTACGAAAATTTGTCTTGTATATGTCTTCATCCTTGATTCGGATCTGGTGATATCCAGATCTTAAATTGATTTTAGAGAACACTGTGGCCCCCTTCACCTGATAAAACATATCATCGATCCTTGGTAATGGATACTTATTCTTGACTGTTAATTTTTTGATTTGTCTATAGTCCATGCACATACGCATGGTTCCATCATTCTTCTTCACGAATAGCACTAGTGCTCCCCAAGGGGACACGCTCGGATGAATGTAGCCTTTGTCCAGCAATTCCTGTAACTACATTTTCAATTCAGTTAATTATGGAATGCTCATTCTGTAAGGAGCCCTTGACACAAGTGATGCTCTTGGCATCAGTTCTATAGTAAAATGAATATCTCGCCTTGGTGGTAATATAGGGATACTTTCTGGAAAAACATCCATGAAATCTTGTACCACTGGTATGTTTTCTATCAGAGGTGCTTTTTGCTTGGAGTTAGCATATCCAACCTAAATAGCATATATTTGGCATCCCTTCCTCATAAATTTACTCATTTGGGATGCTGTGATTGGACGTAGCTGTAGCAACTTCTTGACTCCCTGAATCTCCTTGCGTGTTCCATCTTACATTCTATAACAAATAATCTTTTCCTTGCAGTCCACTAAGGTCCAATGTTTTTATAGCCAGTCCATGCCCAAAAAAACATCGTAGGACCCTAATGGCAGTATGTTCAGGTCTACCTGTAACTACTGTTCTGTAATTTCCAAAATATAGTTTGGAATCTTATAAGTTACTTTTCTTTTTTCTCTTGTGGCTAGTTGTACCAGCCACACATTTTTGAATTTTTGTTCTTTAAATTTACAGAGTTCCACTATTTTTGGACTAACATAACCTAGACTTGCACTTGGGTCTACCAAAATTGAAACAGATTGAGACAGTGATTTACCTTCCAACTCAATCATTGTTGGTTGATAATCTGCCTGCTGATCCTCCAACGATGCATTGATACGAGGAATGTTTCTTGCCACATCACCTACTATAGAATCTTCCTACAAGTTTTCAACTGTGTCATTTCTTGCTCGCTGTGGGCAGTTTTTATAATAATGTTCCTCACCACACCCCCAACACTGTAGAGGTGGTTTGGTCACCTGTCGTTTCTCAAGTTTGCTGGATGCCTCTGTAGGCTTATCTTCTACTGGACAATGGGTCCTTTGATGTTTTCTGCCAAACTGTTTGTTGATAGAACTACGTGCAGAATTCTTAAATTTACTACTTTCGCACCTTTAAAATTTGAGTTACTTTTCTGTCCTTTCCTTGGCTACAAACTTTTTCCAACCTCCCCTTTAGCCTTAGACTGATGATAAAACATTCATGCCTTACGAATAGATTCTTCCATGGTTCTGGGATTTACAAATTTAATTTTCTCTTTCATATGTGTTTGCAGGCTGCTCAAAAATATTTGCACCTTAGCCTTTTCCTCTCGAAGGTATGGAACATATCATAACATGGAGGTGAACTTGGTGATATATTCATCCATAGTCATTTGTCCTAGCCTCAAGTGATGAAACTATTTAGCTTTCTCATAACATAAATGTTATTTCAAATACTTATCTTTAAAGTATTACTAGAATGATTCCCAGGTGACATCTTGTTCCTCAATGATGCGAACATTCTTCACTTCTTCCCACCACAGAGTGGATCTCTCCCTTAACTAGTATATGGCCAATCTGGCCTTCAAGTTGCTACTGTACACCTGAAAGCACTTGTTCATTTTTATTAACCAAGCTTTTGCCACTTCTTCAGCTTCACCATCAAATGTTGGTGGTTTTATTTTTCGAAACTCCCCCTGAAGCTCTACTTTTTAACCTCTTTCTGATCCGACAAATTGTTGGATTTTGCTTCATTTTAATTTTTGTTCTTGTTACTTCGCTTGGATGGGCTTCTTTCCACTCTGTTAGTGGTGTTGTCTCTTGTTTGATGTCCATCACCTTCTTGCATGCCCCTGTCAGTACTAGGGTGTTCCACTTCTTGATTTTGCTTGTCTGACAGACTCTTTACTATATTTTCTTGCTCTTGCATTAATCGTTCGTTATCCCTTCAAAGTTGTACCATATCTTCCTGTAGTTGTTGTAATGTATTCAACAGTAAGCTGGTTTGATGCTGCTGTTCCTCCAACAGTCTACTCGTTTGTTGGTGTTGATCAACACTCATCTGAACCCACATCTCAGGGTTCACAACTGGTTGAGCTTGGGGTTCCTTGGTGTCCTGGGGTGGTTGTTGCGTTGTTCCCATCCTCATGATATTTCCTATTATAATTTCTATTATTTGTATCAAAATAAACACAACATAAATTTTTAGTTGACCCTTAGGGTCCCAACATATGAACGCTGCTCTAATACCACTTGTCACACTTATACAAGAAAATATATATTTTTTTACTTTCTACACTACTACCTACACCCAAAATTACCCATAAACCAACCTAAATCTTATTATTTGATGATTAGGCTCTCTTAAAAATTACTTCCCTTTCCAAACCATGAACACCATGTATTGAGTTTTTTCTAAATTAAATCTGCAAATATATATACATTACATCATATTAATCACTAAAGGATTCCAAGACACTCCATATTAATTTAGGGTTAAACTCGATGGCAACTCAATATTAATGTATATCACACCTTACTCTTTACCACAGTACTATTTAAATGTTAACCTAATATTAATGTTACCCAAACCACTTAATAGGCTTATACCATGCATCAGATTCTCCCGAGATACATCTGTCATGAAGGTTGGACATTCAATGCGAGAGTACCCTTCATTCATATCGGTTGATAGGTGTGGTCTGCTCGGATTTAGTTGCAAGATTTTATGATCCTCCTCGTGAATCTTCACCGTCGGATCTAGAGAGATCGACGGTGAATACCAACAGTGGGAAATTGGCTTAGAAAATCTCGCCAACCCTAGTTGGCACCTCCTTTGTCAATGCATCCAGTCGTGAAGTCCATTAGCTATGTCTGAGGGTTTTGCTTAGCGGCGTTCTTGAGCTATGGCTTCGCCACCATCACTCTTTCACCAAAATCGCAGGTTTCCCCATGGCACCGCCCTTGAGAATTTTTCTGCATTATTCAATGGAGAAGCAGAGGTATTATCTCCAGCTATGAGTTCCTGGAAAAATTCATCCTTTGTCACTCAAAATTTTTTCTTCGAGATTGTTTTCTCTGGTTAATACTCGAGTAAGACTTTTTCTCTTCACACTTGCTTAAGAAATATCAACAGATCTTCGAAATTTCAGTGATTAATTTTTCTTTTTTCTGTCCTAAGGTTATTGGTGCGCTGGTTCGACAGTGAAGAAGGACCCCTATTCCTTAGGTAATTTCCCCAACAATTTTTCGTCTTTGTTTTAAACCACGATTTCTTTATTTTTCGATATAGGGAAACATTTTCTATTTTGTTTTCAATTTCTTACAAGTTTTCCTCAGTGGCTTTTGTTGCAGGTCAACCCTGGCAGGTTGGCACCTCTCTGGTTAGCAATCCTTCTACATAGATTATCATTGCTTGGTTTTGGCATTTTTCACCGCTAACACACCATTACTACCTCTAGGTACTTCTAATGCTTTGTGCTCAGAAAAATGAGGCTTAACTGTCTTAGATGGTCTTCGAGTCATCATGGAAAATGAACGAGAGTTCGGTTTTGTTAGTCGGCTGATTTTAGTTGTCATTTCTTTTATATGTATATTTGTAGTGGATAAGGACTAAGCTCTGGCCAACATTTCTTGTGGCTGCTGATAGTCTCTTCCAGCAATGTTATTTTGTAATAATAGAATTTGCATTTAGTATGAACAATTTTACTATGGAAATATCCTTTCTGGTGTAGCTATAATTTTTGCAATGGCTGCAATTGAGTAAATTCTATAAATATGGATTTTCACCTTATTCGGTATACATGTAATATTTTGGGAACGGAAACTCCATTCTTTGTTTATGAAATTGCAAAGTCCGTTATGTTTTTACAGTAGTTATTGTTTTTCTACATAGCTTACTTTCCTGTGAAATTTCATTTTGTCCCTCGTTCAATAGTAAACAAATAAATATGCTCTTTAGTTAAATCGTAACTCAGTTTTATTCCTACAAATAATTTACTCACTGTTGTTATAGTATTTTTTTTTCTCCAGTCTTGGTTTTCTGTGCGTAACTTTGTTTACTCTCTGTCTTTTCGTTTACCAAGTTAGATTCTTGGTGGCCGGAGCACCCTATAACTTATCCGTGTATAGCTAGTATTTAGGGAAGCGATGGGTATCGGGTTGAGGTTTTCACCCTCGTACCCTATACCAACAACTCTCCCTATAATAATTTGAATGGAAATAAATCCTTGCAATGATAATGTGCAGTCTATGTTCTTTTTGTTCCTTATTAAAAGACAAATATTTTTTTAACTCAGTACAATTTTAATGAAATACCACAGTCTTAAGAATTCCTATGAAATCTATCTGTATATGGACAACTATCATTTGATTTCACCGAGATGTTCCTAGCATACATTTGGTTAGGTCTTTTTTACCTATTCTACAGATAATATTTTTACACATATATTCACAGTTTTTTTCATAGAACTCAGTGTTTTTCTTTTTCTTTTTTTGAGTTACTCATTTACCCAACTCTTCTTCCTTTAACACAAAAAGGTATTTCTAAAGATTAATATTAACATTCTTCTGCAAAAAATACCAATTATCTGCATACAATAATTTTAAAAAATCCTTCTGTCTATTTGATAATCAATCTGATAGAACTTATCTGAGATAACAATTATTACCCAACATCTGTAAACAAAATTCTTGAATACAAATCCTTCGTCTATTTAATATTAAACCAGACAGAACTTATCTGAACGTAAAATTAGTTATTGGTTTCCTCCCAACCAACAAGAGAGGAAATGACATCCTGCTCTTCCCTTGTGCTTCCACTGAAATTAGGTACGGGTTGACAGTAGAATTTATACTATGACCTCAGGAATGAAAGTCCAGTTAGTACCAGAAATCTTCAAGAATCTTGAGTGATTTCCACTGGTCTCTACCATATCAGGAAAATCTACACTCTCCCTTAGCCTATGAACAGAACCCCTATTCCTCACTGGGATGAGTCTCTTATCCCCAGAGGAGTAGGTAACTGTTCAAACTGTCCAACCACCTTTTCAGTTCTTGGAAAACATTTACCAACAAAATTTTCACTTTTACTTTCTATAATCAATTTTTATTTTTATTTTTCATAATTAAAAATAAGGAAAATACTTTTCCAGCCAAATATTAATTGTCTCAATGTTTCTTTAAACACTATTAAAAGTCATTTAACTAGTTAACAACTAGTTAGCAGTAAATGCAGTTATCATAGATGTAAAAGGAATTAGTAAATGAGTTATTTTTGTATTTAATTACTATCTCTCTGTGTTTTGTGTTTGATTTTTTCTTGACAAATACAAATCAATAAAAATAATTAAATTTTAAATCTCATAATTTATATATAAATTATTATTATTATTTAATTTAAGGTTGGTTAAAGTATATATCATATATTAAATTAGCGTATGAGATTCTCTTGTTTGTGTATAGAACAAGAGACTCTATTAAGTCTTACATAATTTATCCTTCTAGTTTTGAACCTATGACCTCTTAAACATTAACAGATTAATGAACTACTCTGAAACTACAATGTTACAATTTTATTTAATTAGTTTATCCTCTATGGTTTTGATGATGACAAGGTAATTAGATGGGCAAGAGATGAACATGAACAACATCATCAAACTCTGCACTACGTGATACAGACATGGGTCGTGAGCATTTTCTAACTTCTCTACATTTTGATTATGATTGACTCATGAACTGATTACCCATTTCCTAATGTTCAGACATTAATGATAATTCCTCCCAGCTGTGACGACCAACGACAAAAGCATGTGAGATTTTGACACACAAAGATCTAGATTTTCAAAACAATGAACAAACTTGTGAGAGAAGGAAGGAGTGAGCAGGAATGGAGAAAATAATGAAATTAATTCATCAATATTAGTTTTAGAACCAATACATAAAAACAACTGAGTTAAGCTTAGTTGTACATGCAATAAATATGGATAGTTAAAGCTAACAAAAGTTAAGTGTGCTTTATGTTCTGCTAATGTGAACATGCACCATATGCAAGCATTAGAGTTAACTAACTAAGCCAAGTGCACATCACACGTAATCACTCGAGTTAACTAGCTAAAAACAAGTGCACATCGCATGTAATATCTAGAGTTGAACTAAAGCTAATTAAGGCTAACTATGTTCATGTAAAGCACTCAAGTTAACTAGCTAAATCCAAGTGCACATTGCATGCAATCTCTAGATTTTAACTAAAGCTAATCTAGGTGCATGAACACCAACACCCCCTCTTAAACATAACTTAGGCGAGTGTGATGCAAAATGAATGAGTCCCAGCAACACAAACATTTTAGGTACCCATATACAATGCATGAAAAGGAGGAAAGAGGGAAAACATAGTGGGAAGAAACCCCCCCCCCCACAAAATATAATCTAAAAGTAGAGAAAAAACAACTGTTAAGCAATCGTGTCCTTCACCTCGAGACGATCTCGTAGGAATCGAAACTTTTGCTCAGTGAAATTCTTGGTGAAGATATCAGTAGTCTGCTTGGAACAAGGACAATACCGAATATCGATGATGCCATCATGAATGAGTTCTCTAATGAAGTGCATGTGGATCTCGATGTGTTTGGTCTACTGCCACTGCCGCTGCACTGGATCTCTGCAAAAATTTGGAGTACTTTGATTATCGCACCAGATGAAATTTGGACGATGGAAACTGATCCCAAGCTCAGATAGGAAATGTTGTAGCCAAATGGCCTGAATAGTGGCATTGATTTCTCCTCTATACTCAGCCTCTACTTATGATAAAGAAATGGCAGCCTGCTTCTTTCTTGACCAACAAGTTGGGCCAGATCCCAAACTAAGTACATAACTGGAGGTGGACTTGCGATCAATGTTATCGTCATCCCAATCTGAATATGTGAACCCAATGAGTTTCAAAGAATAATTGGTTGCACAATGAATCCCATAGGTGATTTTCCCCTGGACATATTGAAGGATGCGCTTTGCAGCTTTCAAGTGTAATTCATGTGGCTCCTGCATGTATCTAGAAAATTTTCCTATGGAATATGAGAGATTAGGATGGGAGTGAGTGAGATAAAGAAGACTTCCCACAAGCTAACAATGTAATGTGAAATCAACCAATGGTGTGTCCTTGCCATTCTCAAGATTTACCCCTGATAAGAAAGGCATGGTTGTTGGCTTCAATTCACTCATGTGAAGTCGTGCCAAAAGATCTCGAGCATACTTTGTTTGAGAACTGGTAATCACAGAACCAATCTAATTGATCTCTAGTCCAAGGAAGAAATTTAGTAAGCCCATGTCTATCATAGAAAACCACTTATGAAATGCAGTTTTAAACTTAGTAATGACAGAAACTGCACTACCTGTTATCAAAATATCATCTACGTAGAGTACTATGATAAAAAATGAGTCAATTTTATTCAAAAAATAAACATTGGAATAAATTTGTAGCGTACAAAATTTTGAGATAACAAATAAGAGTCCATCTGTGCATACCATGCTCTAGTTGCCTGATTGAGGCCATATAGAGACTTCTTTAGTTTGTATATAGGAGATGAATTGTGCATGTATCCATGTGCCTGCTCCATGTAGATTTCATCCTTGAGATCACCGTGAATAAAGGAATTCTTCACATCCATATGATGCACCTCCCATCCTCTTGCTGCTGCAATGGAGAGAGCTAGTCGAATGGAATCCAAATTTTCCACTGGATGAACACCATATACTTGCTGAAAACCTTTTACTACCAATCATGCCTTATATCGACTAACTTGGCCATTTTCTTCTTTCTTGGTCTGGTAAACCCACTTGCACCTCACAAGTTTACGATTAGAAGGTAGCGGAACCAAATCCCAATTTTGGTTCCCAATTAGAGAGTTATATTCCTCATCCATTGCTTCTTCCTATTCAAGATGCCCAGTTGCTTCTGCATAAGTCTGTGGATTAAATGCATGCATCATGTAAGCATGCATGGGAATGCATGTCTCCATAGCTAAGAGTGCTTATCGATCTTCCTCAAACTGAGGTATAGAGGCATGATCATCAAGGAGATCACTCATGCTATGCCATTTTTGTGTTGAAGGTGGTCAAGAATCTTCTGAACTACATGCGGAAATATGATCTCAATGTTCAAAAACTGGTGGTCCAACAAGTGTCACAGGGAGAGGCTCATCTTCATCAGAATTCTGATCTGAAGTTTCATTTTCATACTTATTAATGAGTGGTGATGGAAACTTGGTAACAAGTTCATCTGTTGGTGCATGCAAAATATCTTCATCAAAATTTACACTCTTTTCAATAAAGATCTCTTCAGTGTTTATATCAAGCAATCTGTACCCTTTGACTTCATCAGAATATCCAATAAACATGCATGATTTACTTTAAGGCTCCAAAGCCTTTCTCTTCTCTCTAGGAATGCGGGCCCATGCTCGAGATCCGAAAATGTGGAAATTACTGACTTAAGGTTGCATGCCAGTCCAAGCCTCAAAAGGTGTTTTTACAGTAACAAATTTATGAGGAGATCTGTTATGGATTTATGAGGCACAATTGATAGCTTGAGCCCACAATTTTGATGAAAGAGATCTTGCATGCAACATGCAATTGACCATCTCTTTCAAAGATCGATTCTTCTTTTCAACCACTCCATTTTTTTGCGGAGTGTAAGGAACTGTATGCTACAACTTTATACTTGCTTCATTACAAAGATCCTTGATATCTTTGTTGACATATTCTGTCCCATTATCTGTGCAGAGTATCTAGATGCGTTACACAAAAATCTGTAGATGTTGGTAAACTTCCATACCGGTAACTAGGATCACCAGGGTGGGAATTATGGATTCCATAGAGGTGTGGTGATTACTCCAACACCCCCCCTCAAATGCATCTCGAGGGAATCAACACCCCCCTAAAATGTAGCTCGGCGGAATCGAACCTAGGTCCAGGCTCTGATACTATGTGAGATTTTGAGAAAAAAATATCTAGATTTGAAAAACAATGAACAAACTTGCGAGAGAAAAAAGGAGTGAGAAAGAATAGAGAAAAGAATTAAATTAATTCATCAACATTAGTTTTAGAATCAATACATAAAAGAAATTGAGTTAATCTTAGTTGTACATGCAATAACTATGGATAGTTAAAGCTAACTGAAGCTAAGTGTGCTTTATGTTCTGCTAATGTGAACATGCACCATATGCAAGCACTAGAGTTAACTAACTAAGCCAAGTGCACATCACATGTACACTTGAGTTAACTAGCTAAAAACAAGTGCACATTGCATGCAATATCTAGAGTTGAACTAAAGCTAATTAAGGCTAACTATGTGCATGTAAAGCACTCAAGTTACTATAGCTAAAGACAAGTGCACATTGAATGCAATATCTAGAGTTGAACTAAAGCTAATCTAGGTGCATGTACACCAACAAAGCAGAATCAGCGCACTAGAGGAGCTGAAAAAGAAATTGGATCTGCGAAGACTTCAGGTAAGAGGAAGCTTGAAATCTAGTATTAATATTAAATTCTATACTGATTGATCCTTCAGTTGTATTAAAATGTATTTCCCACAACTTGTAATGAGGAATCCTGGGAGGCAAACGATAGAGATGCTGAACAATTCAAAATTTACAGAAATTATGGGGAAGAAAAGCTTGTTTTTTATAGTGGGGGAGGCTGTTGTCACCTGCAAAACTCTACTTCGCCGTGAAGTGCTCGAAAATTCCGATCAAGCGATCTAACTAGAAATATTCTCAGTTCGTTCCTATATCGGCTCTACTTGGGAATCACCAAAGCTAAAAATGGGGTGGATTCAATTTTTTTTGTAATAAGAGAAAAGTTGACAGTACACAAGAGGTTATTTTGTCCAATAAGAGTTGATCCAAGCTGATTGGACCTGAGTATGTTGTTTGGTATATAATTTTCTAACATTTGTTTGATAGTTATTTATCCGGGATACGAGATCCATGTGTTTTTTTAAATGAGTCTAAATTCATATGTACCAATTAACATAGTAAATAAATAAGATATGGATCAGAATATATATATATATATATATATATATATATATATATATATATATATATATATATATATATATATATATATATATATATATATATATATATAAAGTATTCTAAATACCATTATAGCGACGAAGGCCAGTCAAAATCACTGCGTCTTTGATGGGTAAAATAATACACCCAAGCCAAAGTGGTGGGACAGATTAAATTTAACATATTGTTATTATAATTATTTAATTTGAAGTTGATTTTAATCAAATTGGTGTATGAAATCACTTGTGAATGGAATAGAAACTCACCTCCCAAGTCCCTTATTCAAGTAAAAGTCCACCACTTTGGCTTGATATATTATATATTCAATGATTTAAAGCTTTATTATATGTTCAATAATTAGAAATATTTCAACAATTATTGTAAATATTTAAGGTTAATAAAACACATCAATAATTGCCTTATTATTTTTATATTTTATTTATTGGATAGTATTAAGTGATATCTAATGAATAAGATATTATCATAGATTTATGGCTACGAAATAATAAAAAATTAGATTGAAAAAAGTAATTACTTATTCAAATGCTATTAAAACTTTTTAAGGATTTATGATTTGTTGGTAGGAAGTTTAAATTTTAAAATAATGACTCAATTTATTGGCACCTTTTGCACCTGAACGTTGTATTCTCATAATATAATGGCTTGATATAATCCTTACTATCACACTTGAGGGTGATTTTATCTATTAACCCTTTGCGAAGATCCATTTCAACATAGATTCATATGAAGGTGATGAACTCAATTCCCAGTCTGTCACTATCCACTTTGATGAAAAAACCTATGGAATCTCAAATATCTTCTAGGATCTCTTGCCAAATCCATTGAAGGAGAAAATTCGAAAGTCTAACCCACACAAGAACTGACATAGATTCCATAGTGAGAGGGTTAAAATCCGAAAACCAAAGTTGGATCGAAAGACTAGCTCTGCCCCATAACCAAGGCCTATTTTCGAAAACCTTCTGACGATCTTCAATATTTATGAAGAAAACAAAAAAATAACCTTTCAAACAATAAATAAACTCTATATTTTTTGACCAGTTCGGATGAATCCACTCCGGAAGGGTAGATACTAATGGCCAAAATCCATTGAACCTGAATATGATTGCACATTGTTTATACTTCGCTACCCTTCTTTTGGAAATATCATCATCCACCTCTAGTGATGGAGACTCCGAGGAGTGTTCCACCTCAAAAGATTTTTCGGAGAGATCCCCAGGTATCTGAGAACTGGAGCCTATAGAAATTATATACATTAAGCATGCATATGTCCTAGATTCCCCCGATCTCACAATATTTAACTTCTTGCAAAATACAGAATCATTCCACTGTTAATATTTTGCAGAAAATTAATTTCACACACATGTGAAACATAAATAAAAACAATCACACATAACACAGTTGTTTAACGGGAAATCCTGAAGCTGAAAACCCAAACTATCATATATTATGTATCATGGAGATCATATGACAATCTCATACAAATATTAGTACATCAAGCTCTCAGTACAATACAATCGTCATACACTAATCAGGAAAAAACTGCAAATCCATGCACCAATCTTTTCCCCTAACTAGCCTGCCACCACTGTGAAATCCTTGCTGAAGAATAGCTTTGAATGAATTCAAACTACCCTTGCCTTGACTGCACAATCCTCATTGGAAACTCCAATGTGTGTGTGATGCAATCAATGCATCACTATAGTCACAACAGGTAGTCCATCTTGCCCTTTCACCTATCTCTCCACTGGGTCTCCACTAGAACTGCCATGCACTGTAGTTAATTGCTGTATTATTCAGTTAATTAATGAGTTATTATTTGTGAATTAATTAACTAATTAATTCACTCCACTCTCACTAGTGTATCATTCAGTTAGACTAGATACAACTAGCTCAAATGAGTCTAACTGAGTTAAACTGAATACAACTCCATAAACTACTCTTTCAACTCTATCATAACTCTACCACTTGAGTTATAACTAAATCCTCCATGCATGAACTCCAGTAAACCCTTGGGAATTGCGTAATTCCCTCAGTCCACTAATGTGCCACATCTGTGCACTAAAACTAAGTGCTCCAAGAATAGAACTGATGTTTGAGTCGATTGTATTAGAGGCTATTATTAAATAAGACAATACATAATTTTGATTAATGATCTGTAAATAGACTTTGCCCAATATTCTAAAATAGAAATTTCCTCTATTTTTCAACTTAAATCAACCATCCACAAATAGCATCTTACAACTTTCATTTGATCACCAGTAATAAAAATAGACTTATATAAATAGCCTGCGGGCCCACTTAGTGAAGGCGACTCTTTTCACTAAGCTTATCATCTTGTTGAATCTCAACACTCCCTCTCAACAAGATAGGGATTATCCTTCACCCTGATCCTGCCTCTATGGTATTCGAATTTGCTCTGACCAAACACTTTCTTGAGATATCTCCCATCTGATCTTCAAAGTAAAGATAACACTAATAACATGATCATACATACACACAATCTCTGATATGATGATACCAGATATCAATATGTTTAGATCTATCATGAAACACAGGATTAATCGAGAGTTTAATTCAACTCCGATTATCACAATGTATCATTGTGGGATTTAAATGTGAACCGAACAAACCAACCAGAATCTTCCTCATCCAGATAGCCTCACATGCAGCTTGACTTGCTGCCATGTATTCTGCTTCCGCTGAACTGAGTGCCACGGATCTTTGTTTCCTACTATACCAAGAATGCGTGAATCCGTCTTGAAAATCCCCTCATGATGTTCTCTTTACATCTGTGGGCTTCCTTGTCATCCGTGAAACCATGCAACTTCACCTCTCCATCTATCGTACCATAAACCATACTCGGATAGCCTTTTGAGATATCTCGGGACATGCTTGCCTGACTTCCAAAAGAGCTTGTAGGCTTAACCATCGCTTTACTAAGCTAGTTCACCACATAGCATATGTCCGATCTTGTATTAACTAAATACATGAGCGAACCCACCCACTGTCGATAAATAGTGGCATCCACTACCTCTGCACGCCTGCACGATGTGGCATCTATCGTCTTCACTTCTTCTTTTGAAGAGGGTGTCGATACACTTGCGACTTGCATGTGAAACTTCTCTATCTCTGAGCATACTTTGCTTGAGACACAAACAGTTCACCTTCCCGCTGCCATATTTCCAATCCAAGGAAAAAATGAAGGAGGCCCAAATCCTTCATCTCAAACTCCTTTGCAAGATCTGCCTTGCATGAGTGTATCAATTGCTCATCACCTGTTAGTATTAAATCATCAACATAAAGAACAATGATTAAAAGCTTACCCTCCACCAGAATCTGGTACAGGTTTGCATCCACCTCACTCTTGGTGAAGCCAAGTCTAGTGAAATAGTTGTCGATCCGAGTGTACCAAGCACGTGGTGCTTGTTTCAGCCCATACAACGCTCTTTTGAGCCTGCACACATGTGACTCGCTGCTGAATATCTCAAATCCTTCAGGCTGCTCAATGTCACCTCTTCCTCAATGATCCCATTAAGGAACACAGTCTTCACATCCATCTGATGAATGTGCCAACCCATTTGCGCTGAGAGAGCAAGGATGGTCCGTATGGAAGAATACTGCGTGATAGGTGCAAAGGTTTCTTCATAGTCAACCCCCTTGATCTATGAGAAGCCCCAGGCAAAAAATCTTGCCTCATACTTCCCGACGCTTCCATCAGTAGCTTGGTTTACTTTGTAGATCCATCTTGATCCTACAGCTGATTTTCCCATCGGTTTTGGAACAATCCCCCAAGCACTATTTCTGACAATGGAGTCATACTCCTCGACCATGGCAACTACCCATGTGGGATCCTACACTGCTTCTTCAAAAGAAGATGGCCCTGTCACGATACAATTTCTCATAAGAGCCATGTATCCAGTAAATTAGTTAGGTGACTGTCTCTGTCTGCACTGTGATGTAGGAACTCCTACATTCTGTGTCGCATTAAGCTTCAGTCTCTCAGCATCTGTGGTACGCTTTTTTCCTTGTCTGATGTTTGGTTCTTCATGAGTGGACTCCTCCACTCCATGAATCTCCTCCTGTGGCTGATCCACATATAGAGGCTCATCTTTGGGAATAAGAAGTTCCTCCTCTGCATGCAAGTGTAGCTCCCTCTCAAGAGACAAATTCATGGCTTTCACCTCATTGAATTTTATATCCCGTCGCACCATAGTCATCCGACTGTCTGGAAAATACACACGATAATTATGGGGTTTTTCTGTGTAACCCACAAATATCCCAACTTTTGCAGTCGGCTCTAGCTTATTCCTGGCATCCTTTGTCACATGAATGTAAACAGATGAGCCAAAAATCTTCAAATGAGAAATATCAGGCTTCTTACGAGTAAAAGCTTCTTCAGGTGTACTCATGCCAAGTACTTTATGAGGACAACGGTTTTGCACATAAACCGTAGTGTTGCATGCTTCCGCCCACAAGTGCATCGGTAGGCCCTGGTCATGCAACATTGCTCGTGAAACACCCACGATCGTTCTGTTCTTCCTCTCCGCGACCCCATTCTGATGTGGGTTATGAGGCACTATGAGTTCTCTTCGAATTCCTTATTTGCTACAAAAGTCTTTGAATTCCCTCGAGATGTATTCACCACCATTATCGCTCCGTAGAGCTTTCACTTGCTTCCCTGACTCCTTCTCACCAATGCCTTGAACTCACATAACTTTGAGAACATTTCACTCTCCTTCTGCATGAAGAAGATCCAACATCTATGAGAATAGTCATCAAAAAATATAGCATAATACCTGTGTTTTGTTGTTAAAGTAACCGAGAAAGGTCCACACATGTCTGTGTGAATTCTATCCAGGATCACCGAAGCATGGTTCTCCTTCTCATGAAAGGTGGTCTTCACAAACTTACCCATAGTACATCCCTTGCACTAATATGATTGCGCAAGAGTACCTGTTAGCCCCTTCTAAATTCCTTGACAAGCAAGCAAGGGGCTAGTTTGTTTTATAAGCCTGCAAGGAATGCATTTCCCTTGAAAACACATCATCCTTGGAGCCTTTTCATGTTTCCTGCCTTGTGACTGTTTTCCTCTGCTGTTATGGTATCAACGAGCCTCTCTAATTGTGAAAATTCTGCTCCTGAAGGCCTCCCTTTACCCATGAAACCTTGCAGAATATCCCATTTTAACCTATGTCTTCCCCTTGTCAAATTCCCCTCTAATTCCCTAAATTTTTCCCAAGGTCCCCACGAAGTCTCACCCTTGCCTTTGTTTCCTCAAGTTTCCCTTCTATCTCCCTATCATTACCCTTCTTAGGCCTTGAAATGCATTAAAATGGGGTAAAAACCCACTTTCTGACCTTATAATAGGCCTAAGCCCCTTTACTGCCAGCCCCCTTCCACTTTTCTCCCATACAACCCAGCGCAGGATCGAGCGCTTAAGCCTTAGGCACTAATCGCATCGGAGAAATAGAGCGGCACATTAAAATTTCTTTGTAATCACCGAGAAACTCCGATGCGATTTCTTTGTTGTTAAAGTCCTCTGCTGTGTTCCGCGCCGTTGATCTTCACAGAATGGACGTTGATCACCATCTCCGCAGCTTTCACCATGCAACCCGTTCACCGCCCGTAGTTGCATCTCCATCGTTCGTTAATTCGCCAGATCAACGGTCCATAGTTCATCCATATCGGGCGCGTTTTCAACCATTGATCTGTATAGATCCGACGGTGCAGAATCCACCCGTCCCGATGGTCCTTGCCCACTTTCATTGTTCAAAAACCATCTAGTTTCCATCGCACCGCTTTTCGGGGGTAGGCAGTATTTACCGATCGGCCAGCGATTCCATACATCACGTGACACGTGCCCCTTGTACCTTTTTCAAAACTGTCGTCCTCTCGCGTTAACTGCCGACCATCGCGCATTATTGTTCGGACGCGGATGCCCAGTGATATTGCCGTGGACTTTCCGATCTGGGGCGGGGCATCCAACGGCTATCGCTCGCCGAAGATGCACGATAGTTAACTCAGATGCACACGCGATAAATGAGGGTACGACACACCATCTAGTTAATCTCCGCCGTTGATCTGATCTGCAGATCGACTGTCCACATTCAATCACCCTCCGTAGTTTTTCACCATCGATCTCCTCCTAAGATCGGACGGTCCGCATTTGTCTTCCCCCACTGATGACTATTCCGCTGTCGACCAGTCCCGCCACGTCGCCTCCACGTGTCTCACCGTACATTTTCCCCTCCCATTTCATATATTCATTCAAAAGGTTAAGTTTAAGGTTTTTTACGTTAAATTTCTTTGCTTTCCGCCAACCTTCCATCAGAGCATTTCTCCACCTTTCCTCCGCGTTCTTTGCCTTTCGTCCGTAGTCCCACTGTCATCCTCGTAGTCATCCACATCATCCGACCCCATGCATGTTTTTCTTAACACTTTTCGTATTTTTTAGGGTTATCAGAGGCGGAAAACTGCCATGATTCATAGGAATCATTGTAAACGATTCGTTGAGCAGAGAAGGTTGAATTTGGAAGCTGGTACTACAGGGAGGTGTCCGGAAAGGTAGCGGCGGCATAAATATTATCCAAGGAAAATTCAATCTCCGCAAAGAAAAACCTATCCGGCACCATTAAAGCCTATATTTTGCAGATCAAGACATTTATGAAGCCGTGGAGAAAAACTAGCTTATGATCAAGGATTTCAGCATTCAATATTGGAGGTTTTGGACCTTAATGCAGCAGTTTAGAGGAAAAACACCAGGTTAGCGACATCATGGATCACCGAGAGTGTATAGCATACATAAATTCATGCATATTAGGGTTTTCTATAGCAGAAGAATGTTTTTCCTCGACAAAGGCAGAGTGCCCATGCAGTGTTCAATCTATGCCGTGTTCTGGAGAGATTTTCTACCCTAAAACAGTTCCAGTACTATCAGAGCATTTAATTCATCAGTATGGCATATTTCTTTATCATTTCTTTATCTTTTTTTATTCACCAATAGCACCACACAGTACTGCAGTCAGAAGACATTAGAGTCATATCAGACTAATCTGAGGACTGAAGAAGATCGCTCGTTCACCCAAAGAAACACCAGAGATTAATGCATAGGATTTATACAGAATGGGCTTCGGCCCTCCTTCTTTTCAGAAGTTTAATACTACATTTAGTTCTCCACCTACCTCCTCTGCTCCTCCGGAGCTATAAATTCATGAAGAAACTCATTGTAAAGGTTGTTGATCAGTTATCAGAGAACTGCAAGTAGTTTCTTTTGAGACACAGTCTCTATGTAAAGATTGTAAGATAGGTTGAAGGAGATGTTTTCAGACCGAGTATTCAGCTATTGGCAATGTTGTACTTGATTGGTATTACTATTTAATATGACAAGCACATTTCTTTGGATCCTGATCTCAAGCAGCAGTGATGTTTTCCTATCTTTGTGTTTACATTCATTTCATTTCGTTTCTACTGGCTTGCATCAGAATATTGGCATAGGATTTACCCTTGTTAGGTACCCTATGTTTCTGCTCTCCTTGCCATTGATGTTTCTCTTCTGAATGTATTATCTAAGAAATTATTTCATTTGGTTTAACCAATGTAGTGGATGTTATTTCCTGCTCTCTGATGGATGAATTAAACGAATTCAGTTCTTAGATGTTTCTTGTTATAGATTTAGTTGGAAGATTTGGGAACACTGGGGATTAGAGTTAGCCCTGTCCACTATGATCCTTGTGCGACCAGCTGGTCTTTAAATTTGTGCTCTGAAATTTGTGTTATCTCCTCCCCTCTTACTTTCCATATCACACAATCATCTTGAAGATCCTAAGTTTTAGATAACTAGCCCAATCGAAAGCCTGCCTATTGATTAGCAAGAAAATCCTTTCCTGACTCCATTGCCCAATGGTCTTGAATGCTTTTTTGGAATAATTCACCTCCGCCTTTTTCCCTCTTTGCTCATCCTGGTCTTACACTGAATCCTTATTTCCTGATAACCAGCAACCAAAACAAAAAAATCAAACAAACAAACCCCGAGCCTTATAACTAGCCTAACATCTTAAACTTTGAGCTTCATT